>JAVSIQ010000075.1:0-376149 GCA_038502775.1 Hippodamia convergens | reverse complement strand
AAAAAAAAAGTCAGAAAACGTAAATTTCTCGAAGAATGAATATCGATGGATAGACAAGATAAAGCATGTTTCACATCAGTACACTCTCGAATTTTGCACCTTATGAGGAAGTTTAACTGTCTTCATTTCAAGGCAATTCCTTGTTTGTTCATCTCAACCAGTGCAACAATTACTTACTCGTTCTTAAGACCAACAAGAGCATGAAACATATAATTAAATAAATCGCCAGTCGAACATATTTTAATTACCTTTGGGTTCCCACAACACCTTTGCTTATGTGATGTCGTCTTCAAAACGTTTCGAAATAAAACGAATAGGTACGTCAGTGCTCATCCAATTTTTTTTTCGATTATGATCGAATTAAATGTCCTTCATCGCTTAACTGCATATATAATGTTGAACATTATTAAGGAGCGCATCGAAATAATTAGTGAACCCATCAATATGTCAAGGTTCCGTAATTTTCCTCATCTACACCGAAGATTCGAATGGTCATAGATTATCTCGGACTCTTGTATCTTCAATTAGCATAAGCCTTCCGAAGAATTTGCGACTTTATGACGATTGTTGCTGCTTGAAATGAACCAGTCGGAATTTATGGATAATATTGTAGGTCCAAAAAAGGTTAAGGACTGTTAAGTTATGGTTGTAACGAGAATAACTCCTGTTATTTCATACTGTTCATATGCATCACATTTCGAAATTTGATTCCCCTCAATAATAATTGGATGTTTACTCACTTTTTGATATTATATATATTCTTTTGAATAAGAGAGCTATAATAATACAATAAATGTTGAAACAAAAAGGACCTAAGCTGAGGTAAAAAAAGGAACGGGGTACCACAACATTCTTCGTATGATACTATAGTATCATACGATACTATAGAGCCAGGGGAAAAAACCTCAGCCGAAAAAACTTATCTCCCCGTTAAAAAAATAAAATAAAATTGTTGTATCTGAATATTCTATATGGAAGGACATCACGATCAGCGGGACGGCTCTTTGGAGGAAGGATTTCCAAACACAAACTCCAACCTGAGAATAAAAAAAGACAGAACAGCAAGAGAATTCAATTTATACTTCATTAAATTGATCTGAAATTTTCAACCCATTGCAAAAATGAGTTTGATATATTGGGTATGGCTCTAATGCCATCTTAGAATTTATAAATCGAACAATTATTAATTAGGGGTTCAACTGTTTCCTCTGAGTCACCACATTCACAATTAGGACTATCAACCGAATTCCACTTGAAAAGCATGCTATTGGTACGACCATGACCTGTTCTCATTCGAATAAGAAGGGACCATATTCTCCTGGGAAGGTTAAAACCAGGAACTTTATTCGATGGATCAGATATTAGATCTTTAGTAGATAAAGAACATACATCCCATTCGGATTTCAAAATTTCGTTGTAGCTGAAGTTCGAATTCAGAAAGTTATTCGACCAAATAGGTTTACGAGATTTCAGTCTTGGAATTCTATTTTCTGGAAAGTAGGAAAGTATCGGAAAAGAATCCGGAAATGAATTGAATTTATTCCAAGAATTCCAAGTTGCAGACTGTCTTCGAATGTGGGGAGGAACTATATTTGATAGCACTGGTAGCCATTGGATAGGTGTAGATCGGATGGTTCCAGTAATTATTCTCATTGAAAAATTGAGCTGTGCATCGATTTTCTGAACATGAACACTATTGAGGCAAACAGGGCAACAATATTCAGCGGTGGAAAAAACCAGGGCAAGGGCTGCTGTGCGAAGAGTAGTCGGGTCAGCACCCCATGACGTACCAGCAAGTTTCTGTAGAATGTTATTTCTCGTTTTTAGCTTCATTCGTAAGTCATCCAAATGTGCTTTGTAATTCAGAGAGGAATCTAATTTAACACCTAAGTATTTGGCAGTAAAATTATGTTTCAAAGGAAAGTTCCCGAAAAGGTCATTTAATTTTCTGAATTTTTGATGGTTATTCAAATGAAAAAAAAAACCTCGGTTTTATTCGGATTTGGATACGAATGCCATTCGAAAAGATAATTTTTCAAATTTCCAGATCAGAAGTTGAATTTTCCACAATACATTGAAAATCAGAATGTCGGAAAGCTAGTGCAATATCGTCGGCGTAAATGAATTTTTCAGATGAAGTACAAGGATATTAAATCGAAATAAATGTCCTATATATTCTTTTCCAGACAATTTTAAATTGTATTATACAGGGTGCTCATATGTATTTGCACAATTTTTTCTGATTGGCTTCTCTTGCATTCATCATATTTATGAGTGTGACAGTTAGTTCCTGTCCATAATTGCTTCTTGTCTCTCAGACATATAACAGGTGATTGAATAATTTGCGGAATAAATATCGGAGAATAATCATCTCAACTCTACCGCCAATTCAATCGGAAAGAAATTTATCCTTGAACATCTGGGAGATCTATACGTTGCTATGAATTCTTAATTAAATATCCCTCGAATTATCATATTAATACTCTAGAGATGATAAAATACTCCCTGGGCTCTTAATAATGTGTCAGTATCATGGACTTCGGAGAATTTCTTTGTGGAAAAACCTTTGGATTCTTCGGTACTTTCGGTTTCTAACCTCAGGTCAAAATTATAAGTTCAAGGTCATTCTTCGGCAACGTTGAAATGTAGTAGACTGTACGATGATAAATCTGAAGTTATCATTTGAATATCTGAAAATAGAATAAGGAAGAGAAGTCTATGTATTTTTTATGTATTAACTAGCTGACCCAGCAGACTTCGTACTGCCTCAATCGATAAATAAAAATATTATAATAAACAATTATGGTATAATTGATACCTTGAAAGGGGACATAAAATTGTCCTGTACAATATGTGTTGCGTCAAATGATGTCATCTGGAAACAGCTGTTTTATTGTTGAATGTCGGCCAAGAAGTGTTTAGAATGATTTCCTATCCCAGAAACTAAAGAGCGTAAGGCTATTGACCATATACGTTAGCTATCGGTTGCAGCTTTTTTAAGTGTGTTTGGGTTGGCGACATTGTGAGATTAATCATAATGACATTTATCGTAGTTGTCAATTGTCATTATTTATTTACTCTTTCAAAATTTGAATTTTGAAATGTTTCCAATCATCTATAGTAAACGGACATTTTTCAAAATATTTCATCAATCTAGTTAGGTTTCTACCTGAATTTACTACAATTATCTGAAACAGATTTCAATCATTTTTACTGATAAAACAAATACATACAATTTTTAATAAAATGGATACTAGAAGGCTGTGAGTAAATCTTGTGTATATTCAACATGTCCAAGAGTACAATATTAGGTTCATGATTTTTCTATTTTAGCAACCACAATGGTGGAGGTGGCTGGAGCACTGTCAAAGTCGTAGCTCTACCGAAGATTCTATATTAAAAGGTTTGTTTGAGTTTCATAGGTTCCCTAAAAATAAAATACTTGCTAAGAAATTCATTAATTTCCAGAGGAAGAGAATATGTGGTTTACATTTCAAAAGGAAATGAAGAGAACTGAAGTTCCTACATTGTTCCTAAGAAAACCTATGATTTCTAGTAAGCTCTGAATTTTCATTACATCTGTCCACTCATTAACATTATGTTTATTAGCAGGTCAAAGCGAAAGCATTTCGAAGATGATAATATAAATGTGGTTGCAATGGAATATGAAACACAGGATGTGGATTTTTCAAAAGAAAATATTATAGGCAGGGTTATTTTTTTTTCATCGAAGAATTTTAGCAATTTTTTTGTATACTTTAATAGTAATGTGAACAAATTAGGTTATATTAGTAATACATGAAAAAGATCTATTGGACATAAACATCTTATTGATCCCTATAAATATTAGTACTACAAATATCTCTGAAATCATTTCCATATGACCAAACTTGAATTCATAAAATTATTTGCATGTTCTTAGGGACATTCCGAATTTGGGAATGAAAACAATTATTGAAATGGAACACTTATATAATTACTTAAAAACAATAATTATTGAAATTGAAACCTTCTATATTGCTTATATACTTCTATCTAGAAGGGGTGGATGCTTTAAAGAAATTGGGCATCAAACGTTCCATGGTACTGATGGGAATCGTAGATTTCAGTATATTGAAAATTTTCACTTCTCCAATCTTCCTCTCAACATGAATTCTCAGACCTACAAAAATAAAAATTGTTTCTAGTATGCATAAACAAGGATTTGTATGAATATGATAAAAGTTGAATTCCAGGAGCAAAAATTAAATTGTAGGTACTGTTTTTCAAGTCGGGCGTGTGAACTCACTAGCAATATCTTTGGTGACTTGATCTTCCAACTCATCTAGTTGATTATTCTTAATATCAAATGATCAATAAATCCTATAAAATGAAAATTATGGGTATATTGGCGTTCAGATTATTTTTTTTAAAGATTAACATCGGCCATCACAAACACATTCATATTATCATCTTCAAAATGTCTTTCTGTTTGACCTGTTAATAAACATAATGTTAATGAGTGGACAGATGTAAATGAAAATTTAGTGCTTACTAGAAATCATAGGTTTCCTCAGGAATCATGTAGGAACTTTAGTTCTCTTCATTTTGGAATGTGAAATATACACCACATATTCTCTTCCTCTGGAAATTAATGGATTAGCATCTTGCTCCATTCCTAGAAAATGTTACCATTTCTTAGCAAGTATTTTATTTTTATTGAACCTATGAAACTCAAACAAACCAATGAAATTTTAGTTTGGAATCTTCGGTAGAGCTACGACTTTGACAGTGCTCCAGCCACCTTCACCATTGTGATATATTCACAGCCTTCTAGTATCAATTTTATTAAAAATTCTATGAATTTGTTTTATCAATAGAAATTGTTGGTATCTGTTTTAAATGATTGCAGTATATTCAGGGAGAAACCCAACTAGATTGATGAAATATTTTGAAAAATAGATGATTGGAAACATTTCAATATTCAAATTTTGAAAAAAGTAAATAAATAATGACAATTGACAACTACGATGAATGTCATTATGATTAATCTCACAATGTCGCCATCCGAAAAACACATCAAAAAGCTGCACCCGATAGCTAACGAATATGGTCAATTAGCTGACCCGGCGAACTTGGTTTCGCCTTCGAAATGAATGAAGTTGTACTAACCATTCGTTCTTTTCAAGACGGAAATATATTAGGTGAAATACAAAAAAAATACAAACGTTCAAAATATACAAAAAATTTAATTGCATTGAAATAGGTACGTAAAGGGTGGGCAAAATTGGTGATACCTGAACTACAACTTTTCAATCGTGAGAGAGTAAAATAAATGACACGTTACGGTGGTTTTTTTTAGAGAAACTGATAATGCCATGAACTGCATTTCTTCTTTTGTTTTCGAGTTATAGGCTAAAATTGAAATTTGGGAGATTTAAATTTTGGCCATTATCCCCGTTTCTGTTTGTACTAGGATGTTGAATTGAAAATATTATACTGGTAAGTTTTTCATATCAATCCAGTAGCGTACTTTGTTTTTTCCCAAGAGGATTCCTTGCTGAGCTATAACATAAAGTTGTGACTTTTCCTATGGAAATAATACTATGAAATGGCTCAGAAAGGATCGCCTTTTTTTCCGTTTCAGAAATATGTCATACATCGTCCCCAGATTTGTTCAGTAATCATATAAAATATAAAATATAGTTTGTATTTGAAATTTGAGTTATCGAGAATTAAGTAGGCTGAATCGAAGAATAATTCTCCGGGGTTTGATTTCTGTTCGAAACAACTGTCAATACGAAGTTATTATTGCCGCAAAAGAAATTAACATATCATTTTCTCGTAGTTTGCGAACATTTCGAATTCTAGTGATTGACAATAATTATTCTTAACAGAGATCGAACCACGGAGAATTGAATCAAGTATTCAATGGCAAAATAATAATGACACCATGCGTAGAGACATACTATTCTCTTTGATTCAGCCTACTTAATACTCAATAATTAAAATTTCAAATACAAACTAAATTTTTCATGATAACTGAATGAATCTGAGGACGATGTATGATATATTTCTGAAACGGAAAAAAATGGCGATTCTTTCTGAGCCATTTCAAACTAATGTTTCCATCAGAAAAAAAACACAATTTTATGTTATAGCTCAGCAAGGAAACCCTTGGGAAAAAACAAGTACACTACTGGATTGCTATGAGAAAGGGCCTGTATAATGTTTTCATATCAACATTCTAGCACAAATAGAAACGGAGATAATGACCGAAAAATGAAATCGCCCAAATTTGAATTTTGGCCTATAACTCGAAAACAAAAGGAGATAGAGGAATGCCGTTGATGGCATTATCAGTTTCTCTAAAAATTACCACGGTAACGTGTCATTCATCTTCCTCTATCTCTCACGGTTACAAAGTTGTAGTTGAGGTATCACCAATTTGCCCACCCTGTACATTGTTATTCATACATCAACAGAATTCTCGTTATTTAAGAGGTAAAGAGGTAACTTCTTTATATTTCACACTTATTTTCTGTAGTACCTTGTGATGAACAACATTTTGTTGTAAATCAGCACCTACTTCTCCGTAAAGACTTAAGGATTCCAAGGCTAAGACATTTAGGAAACTCAAAATACACAGTAATTGTTTACTAATGGCGAGTAGAATGATGATTTGTTTCTGAGCATTTCGTCATGAAATTTTTCGTAGTCTTCGGAAGCAAAATAGGTGTAATAATACATGGACTCAGATGTGTTATGTGTTGATATTATTAGAAAATGTAGTCCAGCGTATTGATATCAAATATAATACTTTCAGGAAAACGTTATTAACCGTAGCGACACCTACTTCCTTATTTTTTTTTCATTTCATGAAATTTTTCAGAGTTTTGATGTATTTTATGTTAACCCCGCCGTATAAGAATCCAACAAAAAATCTTTCATATCAAACAGTTCATCCAATCTTGAGTTATTAATGGTGTAACCAACAACATGGCCGATTTAGTTTTATATATCAAGATTTCTGAGAGAAATTGCTGTTGATATGGTTGATATGATTGAAAAGATCTTGTAATCTGAATGGCTGTTAGCTACTGATAAAGGAGCAAATTGACGATACTCGCCCAAACATTTCATGAGGTAAAAATAATTTTTTGTGAGAAATTCTCCAGAATTTGGTCAACTTTGAGGTACTCCAGTAGACATAGAAATTGGACTGTGAAGTTGTTGATATTTTCGCTTATAGATTGGTTCTTTGCAAATGAAATGGTACAATTTTCATCCTCTGGTCGCACCTTGTTTAGATTTCATGAATTTTTTCCGCGAAGGTCAAAATTTTTGGATACTCCGTTGATCTTGAATCAAAAAATAAGAGTTTGAAGAAAAAACTGTTTTGATATTCTTAATCTACGCCGCCGATTTAGTGAGTAGGCAGATTTTGGCAAAGATCAGAGAAAATTCGAATTTTGGCAAAATTTTCTTACATTTTTTTTTTCGGATTGAAATCAAAATCATCTTACCTTTGAATTTGGAAGCGTAGATTACGAATATTCAAACAGATATCTTCAAACAAAATTATTTTTCATGTTATAGTCCATGATAAATATGAAATTTTCAACCTTCGCAGAAAAAGTAAAATCCAGACCAGTCGTGATAGGAAAATGAAATTTGGACCTATCTATTCTTGAAAGAACGATTCATGATTAAAACATTAACATCAGGTTGTATCATTTTGCTGCCTGCTACAGCATTTAAAAGTTGACCAATTTTTGGAAAATTTATCAAAAAGCGATTTTCCATCGACTATAACTCAAAAAATTTAAGTTTGAAAAAAAATCCGTTCCGAAATTCTTGATCTATGCTCTTGATTCAGTTAGTAGAAAAATTTTGACAGTGATCAGATAGAATTCTGGCAAAAGTTTTGCATGGAAATTGAAAAAATTTTTCTGCTCGGATCAGAACCAAATTCATACTACTTACTAATTCGAAGGCTAAGATTACGAATATGCAAACAAACATTTTTTTTTCCATTTTCCGAGGTATAGTCAATAGAAAGACCAAGAAAAAATAAATAAAATCTAAAAGAGTCGCAATGGAAAAATTGAAATTAGACCTATTTTTTCTCAAAGAACCAATTTGTGATTGTTAAAATCAGAATATTAGTACAGTTTGTCTAGTCAATGAGGATATAAGTGACGAATTCCTTCAAAATGCATCAATTTAATTGAAATTTTTGGAGTAGGTAGGAAATAGCTCAAAAACAAAGTCTACCCTATGCCAAAGTATGCTTTTATCTTAGGGGTGATTCCCACCCCTTCTCGGGAGTGGATATTTTTTTTTTGTCAAGATAACGACGGGATTCGATAAAAGACTTAATTCTCAGCAAAAAAGTCGCATAAAGGTTTTGCGAGAACTCAATTCTTTTTTAATTATTCGTGATTGAAAACATGACATTTTCATTGAAAAATTATCGATATTGAATCAATACATTCAACTTGAAATTATGGAAAAACTATTGATGTTACGGGAATAATGCTAAAAACATTTTTTATAGTGTTTCAAAAGCATGAGTATGGGAATTGCCTTCTGCAACGATATTTTCATCTATTTCGGTCAAGTTTTGTGAAATAGTCTCGAAATTCAAATGGAAATTCAGATAAGTGACTTTTGTATCGTATTTTGGCAGTTGGTGTGACTTAAGAAATTTGATAGAATACGGAATTTCAATTGATTTGATTTGAAAATTGATAGGATCGGTGGTCAGTACTCACAACCACAAAACTAAAAATATAAATGAAAACAATGCTCTAATGAGTTCTATTATAGCACTACTTTTAGTACTGTAATGAACTCATTACGATACTGAAATAGATAAACATTAATCTAGCTTCTAAAGCCTTCAAAGTTGACCACACAAAAAGTTATTCATTTGACAAAATACTGACTTCAGAGGAAATCAAATTGAAGATTAGTTCCTTAATTGACCAAATATGTGAACTGTACCTGAATTCCTCTAGCTTGAAACAAATCATGATTTCAGTAAAACAATATTGAGTCAATGGAAAATAAAAAAAATTTGGACCGACTCGAAAGAATTCATGAAATCTTAACTAGTCGCTATATGACCATAAAAAATGTACCATTCTATTCGTTAAGAACCAGTCTCGAAGTTGACCAATTTTTGGTCAATTTTTTAAAGAAAACTAGCTGCTTCATCGAAGGTTTTTCAGAACCTAATCAGGAAATTTCAGTGAAGCTTTGAGAGATTTTAGAAGGGCGTATCCTTCAATCATTCAAAGGGATAAAAAACCATACACAAATTTGTTAAATGTGCAGCTGCAGGATTTATTCACAAAACGCATAACAACATTATTTACAAAACATCATCAACACAAGAAGTTTAACCATCAAATTCAATATTTCCCTGGTTTTTCTTCTTTCTGGGGATGGGCAGCAATCCAATCCAGAGACCTCTGGATGGCAGCTGGAATTGGAGGGGATGTTGGGAGGTGTTTTCCTTGAGGTTGGAAGCCATTTTCGTCAGCGATGTAGGTGAGCTCTATTGGGGTTCCATCCTCAGCAGTCCATCTGGCTGATCCTTGGACCTGGATGGCCTCGTTCTCTGTACCGGCGTTCTTGAGTTGACCTTGCTCTTCAGCAGCAATGCCGTTGCCAGTCTCGTACCTGTAAATGAAGATTTCAATGATAAAATCATTCTAATTCTTCATGAATTGTCAGAATGACAATTCTCGTAATATGTCTTAGTTTTCGGTCCTGAAAAATATTCTGTTTTCTTGTGTTATAACATGTTTGGTTTATCTATGGGAGATGATTGACTTTCATTGGGGTCCCGTAGCGGTCTTCAAACATCTGAAGTGCCGAAAAATCATCACCTGGAAGGTCGTATCCGGTTTGAAAAACCCTCACGACCAGAGAGCAACAATTTGTGGATTTTGAATTTGAATATCGAAGGAATTTCGAAAGACAAGTGTGATTACGTCTCCAATCACCTGATGAACATGGTATCGAAGTGATTATTCTGCAAGAAACCCACACGACAACAGAAAAAAATCCTCGTGAAAGAGGACACTTGAAAGTTATGTATTAATTGATTTTTTATAAGTTTAGCTTGTTATGTTGAAAAATTGTCACTTTCGTAACTTTCAACAGATTCGGAAAGGGGAAATTGATGGAGCTTTTTCATTTCTCTCAAATTTTGTGACATTTCTGTCATGAATATTCATTAACCTCCGAACATTATTTGGCCAAGAAATCTGAATGTTGATGTTTTTAAAAGTACCAAATGGATTTCTTAAATGCATTTGATTCATTCTGAATAATCGGTTTCTTTTCTGCTTCTGTCTATTTCATTTCAGATTGAGAATTGCGAGTCGTTTTGGGAAGAATCTGTTTATCCGATCCCATCGACGGATAACATGAAGATGATCACACTGATGTCTTTCAAGATTTTCCTGATATTTAATATTTTATGTTATTTTTTTTACGGAGAGACAGGTTTTTTCGGCTGAGGTTTTTTCCCCTGGCTGTATAGTATCGTATGATACTAGTGATGACAGTATCGTATGATTCTATAGTATCATACGAAGAATGTTATGATACCCCGTTCTTTTTTCACCTCAGCTCAGGTACTTTTTGTTTCAACATTTATTGTATTATTTTTGCTCTCTTCTTCATAAGAATATTTATATATGTATATATGAGAGAGATCCGAAGTAACCCTGAGAAGCTCTAAAAGAGCTTAGGGAGTTCTGAGTCTTACGCTACTCTGCTGCAAGAACTTCGGTTATGGTCTGAAAACATTGGACTATGTAGCTCTCTATTGTAAGACATATGGGGCATTATTCTAGAGGTTTCAATGAGGAATGCATAAGTAGGTACTCACCCCCATTGATAAGCTCCTTCTGGTCCTACACCTTCGTTGATGTATTTGACTATTGGTATTGGTTCTTTTGTTGCCAGTTGTTGGGCATAGCTAGTGGCACAAAGTGCAGCAACAATGACGAAAATCTGAAGCAGAAATTCGGAATGAGAAGTTTATATGTGTTTCATAATGATAATTTTCTTAACATGTGCAGAAATTGGCAGCTACTTGAGAGCGATATTTCTTTACAAGCGCATAAAGACTGCAGCTAAATTGAAGTTTCTGGAAATTTGGTGAAATCCGAACTAAATATGAAATGACTTGAAAAAAGGAAAAAATAATGATTCATGAATAAACAAAATTCAAGTCACATTCTCGGGGATTGCAACTACTGCCCTAGATCGAAAAAACTGAGGGAAAAGTTCACATGTTCGCCTTAAGAAAACAAACTCTTCAATCAGACAAAGGTAAAAATACTGCTTCACAAAAGTTACAGATATCGTATTCACTCGTTTTGAAAAGTATGTTATATACGAGAAAATCGCTGAAAAATCATTTAAACCTCAATAACAACTTGAATCCATCCAATAAGAATCAGTATGAGACATTTCGTCAATCTGGTTGCCTTTTTTTTTGAAGTTTGGTTCTTTGCATATACTCCATGGATGTTCTTATTTTGAAATGGGGTCAGCTTATCGACGGCTTCGATTTGAAAAGAGTTTTCTGAAAATGCCAAGATGTAAATAAACAAACGCTGAGGCTCATAGGGCTATCGGAATGCTACAGGGTGGCCTTACTTGGGTTGTTGTAGCAAAAGGCTCCAAGTCAGCCAAAGTAAGATATCTCGACTTTGAAATAGGTTCAGGGAGTCAGGTTCCGCGTTGGAAAGACCAAAGCTTGGTGGGCGACGAAAAACAACACCTGCTCAGGAACGTTTCATCATGTTTCGGCGAGAAAAAAGCCTACATCTACTTGTAGAATGCTACGGAATACTCTTCAAACTGCAGATGGTGTCCAAGTTTCCATCGAAACCGTCAGACGACGGTGAATCTAGGTTCTAGACGTCCATTAAGAGGTGTTCCATTAATACGTTATCATTAGCGTCAGAGACTGGTATGGGCAAGGCAACATATCAATTGGAACGATCAATGGCGTAGTGTCCTTTTCACTGATGAATCCAGATATGGATGATTTTCAGATTCTCGAAGAGTAAGGGTATAGACAATCCCACGCATACCCCGTAATCGTCGCTATGTCCAAGAAGTCCATCCATTCTGAGGTGGCAGTGTTATGGTATGGGCCGGAATATGTTTCAACAGGCGCACAGATATATACATTTGTTCTGCCAAATTTTCACGTTGCTTTTGGTGAAACTTTTCAACGATAACGCTAGACCGCACCGTGCAGCCATAGTTGAGAATGCGCGCGAGGAACTTGGTATTCCACATTTACCAATACCTCCGCACTCACCAGATTTGAAATGCATAGAACATGCATGGGATATGATCCAAAGAAGATTAGATAATCATAAACCTACCCCAGAATAATTAAATGATCTGAGAGAGCTTCTGCCCTGTTTATGTAAGCAAATTCCTCAAGAAATGTTCAAGAACCCCGTGTGTAGTATGTAAAGAAGATATCAAGTTGTTATTGATGCTCGTGAAGGCCATACATTATATTGATAGTCTCAAAATGTTTGGATTCTCTGGGAATAAAATTTTGATATTTTACTCGATTCTTCCCAACTACAGGCGTAAATTAATTTTATTTCCTTCAACTTGAAATCATATTAATATGAAGTTATATCACAAAATCTCATTTTAACTTTATTTTTTTGCAATTTAAGTCAATATCCCTAACTCATATCAAACAAACAGTCATGCACTTATCCTAGATAAACTTGAAATTTAACCCTATTCATCCGAAATTCTTGACGCCACTGGAATTAACACATCACGATAATTTTTCTCTCCTTAAAGTATAATCAAGATGTTCAAATGTTTTTTTTTGTACTATGTATAATCCTATCCCCTAAAATTTTGAACACCCTGTACACTTATTCACAAAATTCGAGCTTTGTTCAAATTTATGACTATTACATACCGATTTCATGATGTATTCAAACAGTTTACTATGTCAAACAAATTTCCAAACAATATTTATACCCAAAAAGATCTCCCCCCAAATATTTTTTATTGTACCATGGTGTGATCGATGATGGTACAACCAGAATTAATCAAATCACCGTGATCTTTCATGCAGCTTACGTAGACTGAAGAAGTAAGCGTCTATATTACCGACAATCGCCAAAAGTTCATTGAAAGATTGTGTCGAGATCGGTATAGACAATATTTTCAATTCGGTTTGCCTTCAGATAACACGGTTTACCTATAAAAAAAGTTTAATCGAGTCTTTACTATACTTGTGTTATCTTTCATCGGATTTTTTTTTTTCGAAAATATACCATCACGATAATCGTGTTAGTAGAAGAATATTCAAGTTACCGGAGAATCCTTGAGAAATTATTGTTTTGTATGTGTTTCAGCCTGTCTTTGTGTGTGTGCGTGTTTGTTTGTGTAAAATTCTGTACCACTTTTTGAGAACACGATAGCACATTGTTCTAAACAACTTCAATAAAAGGAGGTGCTTATGTTTCATTTTATTCTTTTTTATTTTTGTCGAATGAAATTCCAGAACAAACGAAGATGCGAAAGCAATCGAAAATTGTTCTTCCACATATTCGTTGACTGTCAAAAAGCTTGAATTTTCCTAACATTAATTTACAGTTCTCTCCTACATTTAAGAAATTATGATTCTCTGAAACCATTTCGGTTCAATTTTGTCTACATGGAGTACCTATAGTATTTTCAAAGAACCATAATAACTCTGTTCTCTGCTACAGTTCCTGGACTCGATGATTTTGCAGAAGAATATCTTATATTTTGAATTATAACAACATATCATGGATATTGTAATAACATGCTCTTAAATGACAATTTACCTGATGAGGATCCCAGTGATTCTTTCAATGAAGCACAAGAGAAAATCGAACATCTCGTAATAAGTTGTCTGATTATTTCATGTTAATTTGTTGAATATATTATTTCAGATTCGATTCAACAATTTGATATTTTTCAATAATCTATCTCAATTATTTTCATTATTCTTCTTCATCAGTCGTTGTAAAAAAATATGTAAATTCAAAAAAATCTCAGTGAATATTCATTTAAGACTTGTGGTATAGCACACAATCGACTTTTTACATTTGCTTTCACTTTGACACTAAATATTGGATCACCTGTATATGAAATTTCATTTTTAACTTCAACGAGATATTTCTTCTCTATTGCCGTATCGGAATAACTTCATTACAGTACTAAAAGTAGTGCTGTATAAAATTTATCACAGCATTGTTTTCAGTTATAATTTTCGTTTTGTGGTTGTCCTCCTCCGATGCTCTTAATTTCTAAATAAAATCAATTCTAATTCGCACCAACTGCCAAGATACAATACCAAAGTCACTTATCTGAATTTTCATTTGAATCCGAGAGTGTTCCACAAAACTCGACTGAAATAATACTCGTTGCAGAAGGAAATTCCAACACTAATGCTTTCGTAAACTCGATCTTTCGTTGCTCGTTTTCGAATTTCGCATTCGTGTTGAAATAGGAGCTCTTTCTGCAACTTGTTTTAGAATATAGTCTATTCTGATAGAAACTTGAAATAAGACAATTTCGATCAAGAAATTTCATAACTTTTCTCGTTCAAGGTGAATTTAGTAATTTCCCAGAATTAACTCGAAAAAATTTGAAAATTTATATTAGGGTTTGCTTGTTTTCAATTAATGCAGTCAACAAGAGAAATAAAAGTGAGTCATTCTATTTGAAAAACGAAAGAAAAATCTCGTCAAGTAAAAAGTTATATTTAAAATTCCAAGCATTTCATGAAAATATTCCAATGTCACAAAACGAACTTGTCTGGGATGACAGAAAAAACTTTTTTGTACAACTTCCATTAGAAGTGACACTTTTAATGACAGCAAACAATGTTAAAATTGATTGTTTGCGTGGAAACGTGTTGAAAATATTTTCAGCACTCCATTTTCTCATGATGAAATCAGATAAGAAAAATTCAGCAATTGCAAATTTCTATCATCAATATTTAACAATTATTACTTATGAACAATAATAGTAATCGTAAAAGTAGAACAATTACTAAAATTAATGCCCTGTGACATTAGGGAGCTTCGAAACACATTATTTGAATCCTCAGCACCATCAGTACTTGTAGAAACCGCAAGTACAATATTGGATGATGATGATACAAAATCTGTTGAGGTTGGGAGAATTTTTTTAGCAATGACATTTTTATATGCAATGGAATGATCAACATAGTTCTTGGCTATCGTCGTGGACTTCCATCCACCATGTTTTTTATATCCGTAATATTTGCTCCTGATTCTGCTAGCAATGAAGCGGAGGATCTTCGAAAACAGTGTCCTGTATATAGCTTTGGTTCTGGCAGTTTGAGGAATTCGGCAACAATATATGGAATTTTCCCAAATGTATTCATACCAACTGGATTGGCAGTGCATTTATTATTCATGTATTCCAGAAAAACGACGATGTTTGATATCAGTAGGGCGCAGTGAAAAGTACTTATGAAAATAGTCTACATACTTCTAAATAATACTGAAAGAACGACTGACTTTTGTTTTTGTACTTTTCCGTTTCAAATAATCTATTATGTAAAAATATTTACTAACATCCACACCATTTTCAACAAGGCCGCTTGACTTTATCATTGAAAATTTGCTCCAGCACAAAGTTGATGAACTTTATATTTTTGATTTATCTTCTAAGTATGCCAGGAAAACAGTTTCACTGAAGTTCCCTTTTACATTTTTCATTTTACACCAGGCCAGAAACTTGTTATATGCAATATCGTACTGCTGAACAGATTTTTTAGGTAGGACTTCCAGACTTTCTCTTCTTGCAGACTTTTCAATATCCAGAAGAACAACCAAATCGTCACTTTTATTAATAATTGGACTCTCGACAAACATCATGCAGTTTAAAACCGAGGACGAAAATTGGACAGGAACGAAATTCAAATGACAGCGTCTTTTAACATTTGTTAGAAATTATAACGTTGGCAACGTTTGCCATTTACAACAACCTTTTGATTATTTGAATATCAAACTGCATTTTGGAGTTTATTATCATTGCGAATTCGCCCATTTTATTATCAAAATAGGGCAGTTGTACAAAAAACATTGTATGGTATTTATGTTAAGAGTGATTTTATTTCGTTTCGTGAAATTGTTCAATTCACTCCGCTCATTTCACAAATTTTTTCACTCACAAAATGAAACAACACTTTTAACACTGGACTGTAACCCTTTTTAAAAAATCAACTATCAACTAATGAAATGGTCAAACCTTTCGCATGATAGTACTTTCATTCTCAAGTCTCTACTGAGATGAGAGTTGAGGCTCAGCTTTCGAGAAATTGATAAGAAAAGTAAAACGTCCGACTGAATAATGTTTTTTTATATGTGGAAGAAAGATGAACAACTAGATAAAAAAAATTTCTAGAGAATGAGCCATAGAAATATATGGTCCCAGATATTTTGATTGATATGATCGCTTCTGAGAGGGGATAATGGACTTTGAGTTCCCATCAAACTCACATAAAACAATATTTTTTCTCAGGTTTTTACGTAATTTGGAGCTGTTGTTTCAAAATCCATACATTCAATGGTTTCAAACTCTCCTACAAGCCCAACCTTTTTATACTTATTTTATAGTCATTTTCCTTATTCACATGTTATCCAGTTGTTCAGGTGAAGTCATCCTCAAAGATTTCCAACCGATCATGGGCGGTCCTAGGTTGAATTTCCGGGGGGGGGGGTAATTTTTTTCAACAAATATATACCTACACAGAGTGTCCCACGGGTAGTGCCCATTAGAAGAATATGTGAAAATAATGATTCGATCACTTGTGTGAAGATATAAGAGATGTCTTCGTCATTCATGTCATATTTTCAAATATCAATGACTTCCGCTTTAAGTGAAAATGGTATCCACTTTCTTATTTCTAATGGAACTTCCTGTATAATATCACTTTTCGAATATATCTCTGGATGCTACGTTCATTTTATGTTTCATTTCCTATGGTCATCTAGAGAAGTTTTCAATGTTATCCACTGTTTTTATGAAAAAAATTTGAAATTGAGACTTGTAGAAGATTGAGGATTCAAGGAAGGCGCAACGCATTTTCTCAGATCTGTTCTTGATATGTGTTTCATACCGTAAGTGGAGTCTTCTATGGGTTCAATTTATCTAAAATGTACCATTTTCGAGATATTCTGTAATAATTGTTAGCTACGAGCATAATAGTTTATGTGAGGTATTGAATATAATCAATGTTCGCCATTTCATAAGAATCTCTGTGATACAGGGATGGAGGGAATCCTTGAAAAACTCCACTTTTTTTACAAATGGATATTTGAGTAAAAAAATTTTTTTTTAGAAAAAAAAACGATTTTTCGACTATTTTCGAATTCCAACTTTGAGACTTTCATTTCATCTTCCAGTATATCAAAACTTCATGTTCATTACAAAGTGAAGTTGAATATTCCTTCGGTAACCCATATAAAAAATCAGATCTAAGATAATGCAGTTTGCTTTCACTGGATCTACAATCCTCAATTAATTGTTCAAAAAACAGAAATAACTCGAAAACGGCTCTAGATGACCATGGAAAATAAATATAAAATGAATGTGGCATTCAGAGATATATCCGAAAAGTGATAGTATTGATAATATACAGGGTGTTTCATTAGAAATAAGAATGTTGATGATGATACCATACCTTCACTGAAGGCAGAAGTCTTTGTTGTTTAAGAATATATTATAAATGGATGTCAACTTGGCTTATATTTTCACACAAAATTTGGAAGTGATCGAAATATATATATATATATATATATATATATATATACTTATGAAAAGGAGAGATAAAATAATACAATAAATGTTGAAACAAAAAGTACCTTAGCTGAGGTAAAAAAAAACGGGGTATCATAAAATTCTTCGTATGATACTATAGAATCATACGATACTATCATCACCAATATCATACGATACTATACAGCCAGGGGAAAAAACCTCAGCCGAAAAAACCTGTCTTTCCGTAAAAAAATAACATTAAATAATAAATATCAGGAAAATCTTGAACGATATCAGTGTGATCATCTTCATGTTATCCGTCGATGGGCTCGGATAGACAGATTCTTCCCAAAACGACTCGCAATTCTTAATCTGAAATGAAAAAAGACAAAGGTAGAAAAGAAACCGATTATTCAGAATAAATCAAATGCATTTTAGAAATGCATTTGGTACTTTAAAAAACATCAACATTCAGATTTCTTGGCCAAATAATGTTGGGAGGTTTATAAATATTTATGACAGAAATGTTACAAAATTTGAAAGAAATGAAAAAGCTCCATCAATTTTCCCTTCCGAATCTGTTGAAATTCACGAAAGTGAAAATTTTTTAACATAACAAGCTGAACTTATAAAAAATCAATTAATACATAACTTTCAACTGTCCTCTTTCACGAGGATTTTTTTCTGTTGCCGTTTGGGTTTCTTGCAGAAGAATCACTTCGATACCATGTTCATCAGCTAATTTGGGTACGTAATCACACTTGTCTTTCGAAATTCCTTCGATATTCAAATTCAAAATCCACAAATTGTTGCTCTCTGGTCGTGAGGTATTTTCCAGGACCAAAAACTAAGACATATTCCGAGAATATTATTTTTCTCCATGAACTTCTAGAGGACACTCCCGGTAGGACATCTTGGATAATTCAATATCATCGCACCAATTTGATGTAAAATTTTTAAAATAAAGAAAGGTGAAAGAATTGCCACTAAAAATACCCTTCGCCTCCCCAAAATGATATGCTTATGTTTGACATGAAAAAATACACTCAAACCATTAGGTCAGTATTATCAATATTTGCCAATGTATAAAATTTTAAACATTTTGGGGATGTCTCATAAAAAGTTCTTCTTTGAAAATGTTCAATTCATTTTCTTGTTTTTCATTAAATTTTTCTGTTAATCATAAAAAGTATTATATATTTGTTAGTTTTATTGCATGAATGGATCTAAAAATTTTAAATGGTTGGGGTGTCCTGGGGGGGGGGGCAAGTAATTACCCCCTCTACACAGCCCTTGCAACCGATTTCAATCGTACTTTCGTCACTGGAAATAATACTGAGATCATCTGTTCATGGGAATTTTTTCATGTATATGGAAAATTCAAACTCGATCGATCATCTCCTCTTAGTAGCAATATAATCATGTATCTGAGACCATTTGTTGAACTGTTGTCTCATCTGGAATCCCAAGAAATTGGTATCTAGCTGTTTCTTTCCAGCATTTTCAAAACATCGCAAAACATCCCAGAGATGTTTGTGCGCTGAAAGTAGACTGTAACAACACCTTTTTTTAACTAAACTAAACAATATTGCAAACAGAGAGAGGAAAGAATCTTCTCAAAGAATCAGCACAAACATTTATTATTAAAATACAAAATAACATTATATACAAGGAATATTACGAATACATCTCTGAACCAAACCCTTCAGTATTTCCTCTGCAGAGGCCTGAAATTACCCAAAGGACTCTGCTTATAAACAGCCTCCTGGTTGCTAGCAGCACCTCTTTGCTTCTCTTCAGGTTCAGGGTTAGCAGCAATCCATTCCAAAGCCCTCTGGATCGCTGGTGGGATTGGGGGTGGAGTTGGGAGATGATCTCCTTGGGGTTGGAAACCGTTTTCGTCAGCGATGTATGTCAGTTGGATGGGGGTACCATCGTCTGAGGTCCATTTGGCCGATCCTTGGACTTGGATGGCTTCATTTTCGGAGCCGGCGTTCTTGAGTTGACCTTGTTCTTCTGCTACTATTCCGTTGCCGGTTTCGAAGCTGTAAGGGTTCATCAGGGTTAGAATATAGGGTTCATTTTAGGGAAGTTTTCATGTTCTTATGAAATTAATCTATACCAATATTATAAATGTGAAAGTTCTCGTAATTGTTTGTCTGTTTGTTTTTAATGAAAATTTCAATGTTATGTAGATAATTTATTTGAGTAGGTAATCCTGTTGAATTCTATCCTAATACACTCCCCGTCAATAAATTCCGAACAGGCAAAATTTTGGGTCATATTCAACACCCTGTATCTTTTTTTGTGCTTTTTCGACACAGGGTAAAACGAAACTTTGTTCATTACCCCCCATTTCTGAACACCCTGTGGTGAATTTGAGGCAGAAAATTTGAATTTTGACCCTCTCTTTTCAGAATGTTTTTTGATTTCTGTCAGTATCTGATTTAAAAAAAAATTTTCAAAGAAAATGTGCCACGTAGTATGGTGGAAGTGATGAGAAAGAGAGGTAGAAATATATGCTATTAATTTTCAGATGTTTGTTTATGTTTGCTAGTCCATATGGTATTGTTTCAAATTGTTATAAAAATGGAAAAAATGCAACTCTTTCTTTGAAAATGTGTATCTTTTTTTTAAAAGCAGATACTGACGTAAATCAAAAATCATTTAGTTAATAAAGGGTCACACTTTAAATTAAAACTTAATGATATCAAATTTTCAGCCTCAAATTCACCACAGGGTGTTCAGAAATGGAGGGTATTGAACAAGGTTTTGTTTTACCCTGTATAACAGATAAACTACCGATATTTTCGCAAAGTAAATTCCAGGTAAATATAACAAGACCTAATACTATACCTGGTGAAAATTTCAACAAAATCGGAAAATATATTCAAGGAAAAGAAAATAGCCCAATGAAGAAAGAGATCACAAAAATGAAGGTGATACAGAAACAATAAAACAAAACGTAAATAATACTGATCCAGCTTTTTGCTTTAAACCCTTAAGGTACCATTGTGAAAAAAAGTTGTTGTTGGGAAACTGTTATGACAACTGATACATGGAAAGAAAATTTGCCTGACTATAATTCAGATTTCCTAGTGGATCACATGAAGATAAGGAAGATAACGATTTTGATAAGGGCAGTGATTGTACTGTTCTCAGTCGTAGAAGTACTTGGTTCCAATGTTAAGCAAACAAAGGCATTTTTGAAAGCTATCCTATGGTAAGGCATACTTTCCCAAGATAAATTCAATTCCTAATGGATAGTGAGAGATCTCTGAAAAATATCTGAGAAAAATGTCAGATCATATGTTTCCCTATTCATGAAACAAAATGTTCTTACAAGAATTTGTGTCATGTCTCAGACCAGAAAAAAGTACAAGAATTTGAGCATATTAATGGAAGTGATTTTTAACCTAAGGTCATCGAGAGATCAATTTCAGAAGAGACCAAGAAAGAAGCACCATGAGACACCAAAAGTACAACTAGTAGAAGTACTACTAGGGATGTTCATAGTTCTATTTCGATGCCAATGGAAAATGTTTCAAACGAAAATTATAGAGTATAAATATGGAAAACGAAGCGACTACAGTGATGTGAGCGACATCTGTAGTTCCAAAAGTAAACGGGTTATGGTTGAAATATTCAATTCGGGTCCATTTGGCAAAGATTATATAGAGATCATTAGTAGACTGTTGTCAATTCTGAAAGAAATACTTGAATGAATATTTTTGCTGAACGATGATTGTATTTTCTCGTATACGCGTATTTTCCACTGAAATAACTCGAAATCAACAGGAATAGCAGCTAGCTCACTCTATAATCTTCTTTTGTTTGTTTTTCTGTTATAAATTTTGTTAAAAATTTGCGGACATTCAAAATGCATGGTGATTAATTGCAGAAATAATAATCTTGAATGTGCATTCTTTTCATTACCGAAGAGAATGAAAATGTAAGTTTTGAAACTCGTATCATGTAACTGTCTTGTTCGATGCTTTTTATTTTTAGTGACTGTCAAATAGATAGAGGTTTTAGAGATAAATATATTGTTCTGGATAACGCATAAAGAACTCTTGCTGGGCTGATCTACAGGTCTTGTTGTACACCTCTTACATTTTTCTTTTATTGTTGTTCAAACATTCTGTAACTAAAATACAGTGGACTTCCTATTTGAGTCGAATTCCTAGGGACAAAACAAGCTGTTCGACTTATCTATTGTTCGGCTCACCAAACATTCGAGTTATTCAAGTGAGACTTCACTTCAATGAGAGAAAAACTCAGGTAAACACGAAATCACTATCAATGAGAAACGAGCGTCTGAGCACTGGAAACATATCCTTAGAGGTTGTAAAATCGCAAGATATTCATCATGTGTGATGATTTGCTTGCGAACGGAATCTTCTTCGGTCTCATTTATTAGATCAAAAAGGCAATGGTGGTCAGAAGAACGACTCATAGAGGTGGAGGTTCTCTTGATGACCCTTCTAGCAGTTCGACTCATCTACTAGACTCATTGAGGTGAAAATACAGTGATAAGATATGTATGAATAAGTTCTTGAAATTGTAATAATAATGCTCTAATATGTGCATAAATTTTTGAAATGTTCCCAATTTCATAATTATTGTTTTGTAGTTGATTTTACACAATCATTTCAATAAAAATATAAAGAATCCAGAAGCGTATTTTATTTGATTCAAAACAATGTGAAGATGAAAAATAACATCCTGATCAAAAAGCGGAGCCCTGCTTTTGTTTTGTCGATCAGGATGTGTCTTCAAAAGCTTGACAAACAATAATCAATTTAATGGAAATTTATGGGAAGTATAATTCAAATTTCGCGCCAATTAAAATAGTTTTCTGTACTGAATAATGTTTCCAGCGCCGTCTAGGAGTCAAAAGTAAGAAACTAGTCAAAAATCGTGGTCGTATTTTAGTACCACAGATATAAGGGCGTTCCCTATCTTTCTAACTCTATAATCTTTGATTCCAAAGGAAAAGGAGGAAGAATAGAAAATGGGAGCAGATGAAGGTGACAATGATGATGAAGAAACAATCAAACGGAAGGAATTCTTCCCTCTAATGCAGACATTTTGAGTAAGGCTCCTTATACCAGTGCTAACAGCCTATTTGGGAGTAATATACAGTGAAAGTGACACCTAGCGATTGTCTGTCTAAGCTCCACCCAAAGTGGTACTCAAAATAATTGCAATAATAGCATCAGTGATGTTTATGTTGAATTATGACTCCACCATCTACTCACCTCCATTGGTATGATCCGTCTGGTCCAACTCCTTCATTGTCGTATCTGACGATTGGTATAGGTTCTTTGGTGGCAGCTTGCTGAGCATAGCAAGTGGCACAAAGTGCAGCAACAATTACGAATACCTGGAAATTGATTGAATATAAGGGAATCTTCAGTAAATAGACAAACCTATGACCAGTTTCTGGTTCATTTGAAGAATACAATAACATGTTTAACAGAGTTAAAGAATGTTTTACAATATGAATCGAAGGTTTTGCATCACCCTTATCTTCCGAAGTATTTTTGTCTTCCTCAATACTGATTCATCGATCAATTGCAAGCATAAAGATTTTGAACAAACTTGATAACCAATATTCTGCCTAAAAATGAGTATTTTATGCCAGGCTTTTATCTGGTTACTAGATTAACCAGTTGCTGCTGAGTGACTTGAATTAGTTCCCTTAAACTTTTGGGCGGATTTCTGCTATCTACTACTGATCTGGCCAGCATGTTTAAGCATGATATTCATGTCTTAAGATAGAGCAGGTCATTCTGAATGAAAGATGTTCAAAGTTTAAGTTACTGAATAAGATTTGGTGCGATCAGATCTTGTGTTATCGTCAATAAAATGAAAAGATCTGCAACAGCTGTTGTCTCTCGAGATGATATATCACCAGTTGTTGTTTCCTGTTTCTTTGTGTTTCACAGCAAATTCGATGGCTATCCTGTATAGGAGAGATTCTAGACTATTGAGAAATGCCAATGCTCCCAGAGTAGAATATTAGCTGTATGCTCAAAGTAGGTATCCTTCATAGTCAACAAAATCTCAAATTTGCTTCGTGGATATTCAGAGCCATACTGAAGTTTTAGAGGCAAGGTCAAAATCATTAAATTCAACTACTTTTGCTGAACCTTTGACCGTACTAATATGTGTACAAAAAAATATGTAAAGATTGAACACAATTAATGTTGATTCACAAATTCACGAATAAATTGGGGATATTGAAAATTCCCTTCATACTACAATTATTATGAGGAAGAAAAATTTGTATTTCCGTCTTAAATCAACCTGAAAACTACTAGAATTTTGTCCACCATTGAAATGCTACATAATCATCTAGTGACGAAGGCTTAAGCTTGATATACAATGGACGAATACGTAAAAAGCGAAAATTCAAAATTCAAACAATAGAAATCATACCCAATGAGAATAAAAGTGTTCAATATGTTGCATTCGACTTATGCAATTCAAACACAAAATTGAACCTTCTGTGAATGTTTCCGTTTGAATTTCAGTGGTTTCAACATTGATTTTTACGATTGTGTTAAGTTACTTCCATTTGAATAGTTATTTCTCTATTTCAGTATCGTAATGAGTTCATTACAGTACTAAAAGTAGTGCTGTAATGAAAATTATTACACCATTTTTTTCAGTTATATTTTTCGTTTTGTGGTTGTCAGAAATGACCTCAGATCCTCTCAATTTTCAAATCAAATCAATTGAAATTCAGTATTCTGTCAAATTTCGTAAGTTACATCAACTGCCAAGACAATACAAAAGATACTTATCTGAATTTTTATTTGAATTTCTAGATCATTTCACAAAACTCTACTGGAATAGAAAAAATATTGTCTAATAGTGATTGCAGAAGGCAACTCAAACTTACGAAATTTGAATCCATTTGATTCGAAAATTGAGAAGATCTGAGGTCAGAACTGACAACCACAAAAGAAAAATATAACTGGAAACAATGTTGTAATGAGTTTCATTACAGCACTACTTTCAGTACTGTAATAGTATATTCTAAAACAAGTTGCAGAATGAGCTCCTATTTCAACACGAATGCGAAATTCGAAAACGAGCGACGAAGGAGCGAGTTTTCGAAAGCATGAGTGTTGGAATTGCCTTCTGCAACGAGTATTAGACGATATTTTCTCTATTTCAGTGAAGTTTTTTGGAAAACTCTCGAAATTCAAATGAAAATTCAGATTAGTGACTTTTGTATTGTATCTTGGCAGTTGATGTCACTAACGAAATTTGACAGATTGCGGATTTGATTCGAAAATTGAGTGGATCGGAGGTCAGTACTGACAAGCACAAAACGAAAAATATAACTGAAACAATGCTGTAATGAGTTTCATTACAGCACTACTTTTAGTATTGTAATGAACTCATTACGATACTGAAATAGAGAAAGAACTGATTACGATACAGAAATAGAGAATTACATTTTGAAGTTAACGACCGAAATTTTGAACACCTTGAGAAGGCCCCACTGAATTTTTTTCTACATTAGCTTGGAAGATTGATTGATGTTTTAAATTTCGAACATACGAACCATTCTTCTTTGTCATTAACTTCAACAACTCTTAGAGATATGTTCGATTGTTTTGATACTCTGCTTTGTTTTTTATCTAAATCTAACAATTGTCAAGAACTGTAAGCCTACTGAATAGATCATTCTCAGATAAATACAATTTTGTCGTATTTTATATGTTCAACAAGTGCTATAAATATTTCGACGTTAGGTTGGATTAGGTGTTATATTGCTTCAACCAAAAACTCAAAATGAAAACGATAAAAGAGATTAACTAATTTTGAATTGGCGAAGTATTGAATTGTTGGCATTTGAAAGTTTGGATAAGATATGAATCTTCCCCTTAATGTAAACGTCTATTCAATCATCTCCTGATTTGATTCGACAAAAATTTTGAAAACTCAAAACGATGTTAACGTTAATCCTGATCAATTTATACGAATTTTCATCAATTAAAAACCTTGAATAGGCCAAGAAAATTCGGAAAAGTCGCGTAATATGAATTCCAATTAATCGACAATGAATTTTCGACACTAATACACTGCGCACTACGAAAACTCGGCACGTTCACTATGTTCAAACGTTGGATCAATTGAAGCACTTGTTCTACCTACCGAATGCATGTTCAATCACTATCAAACACTTTACTAACCCCAAGAAATCACCAAAGCTCATTTATACCGAAACATCCTCCCCTCTGCCATGTTTATTGTTGCCATCATCGCTGTACCTACCATTGTTAATAGGTTTCGAGTCTTGATTACATACAGCATGTGAGTATATGAACTTTAGAACAAATTGTGAAATGGGCAATGTATTTGGCGACCTATTGACTTTTATTTTAGTTTATTCGAAGAATCGGAGGTGTTAGGAGTTCGAAGACGTTCCTGGTAGTTCTTTGTTGCGAATTATAGGTGGTTAATGTACCTGGTGATTGCGTTGAATCGGTTGCCAGTGACACGGTGAAGAATATGAATCTTTTTGGAATTCTATGAAAAATTATTGGTTTCGAAATGATATATGTTGAATGCAGATAATTCGAGAACTTAATTCTTGCAGGAGTTTCCTTAAATTATAGAAAAATGACAAAGAATGGAGAACACAGTTTTTAGTTTTGGCCTTGTTAAATTCATGAAAATTTGAAGTTCAGAGTGGGCAAAATTGGTGATACCTGACACACAACTTAAGTAGGATTAATTTTTTCTGTCTCAACATTAATCATTATTTCTGTTCCTCTCTGATCTACGACGTTGAAATGGAAGTATACAGGGTGTATCAAGTTCCACGGCATATAAGACGTTCCAGGATAACTGGACCTGGATGATATTGTTCAACATTCTCTAGCTAGTTGAAATATTCTTGAAGCCTGATCACTTCCAATTATACAGGAAATGAAAAAAAAATTCAATTCTGAATACACTCCTTTTAGAATCGTTGCATTTGTCAAAACACTTTTCAAGATATCGAGAAAAATCTCAAAAAAAGGGAGATAATAGTATTCAGTAGTATGCTTGGTATTCATATTCTAAAAAAAATCTTAAGCACAAACCGTTTTCATATTTTCGAAGTCGAAGACTGTTGGAAATAGTTATTTATAATATGAGTGTTAAAAGTGACGTGTTATTTTGTGAGTGAAAAAGTTTGTGAAATGAGCGGAGCGAATTGAACAATTTCACGAACAAAAATAAATCACTTTTAACACAAATACCGTACAATGTTTTTTGTACAACTGCCCTATTTTGAAAATGAAATGGGCGAATTTGCAATGACAATAAACTTCAAAATGCATTTTAATATTCAAATAATCAGAAGGTTGTTGTGAATGGCAAACGTTGCCAACGTTATCATTACTAACAAAGATGAAAAGACGCTGTCATTTGAATTTTGTTTCTGTCCAATTTTAAAACTGCTCAACATGTTTGTCTTTTAAATGAAAGTAGAGCAAATCTGGAACTCCTACCTAAAATATCTGTTCAGCAGTACGATATTGCATATATCAATTTCCTGGCCTGGTTTGAATTGAAAAATGTAGAAGGGAACTTCAGTGAAACTGTTTTCCTGGCATACTTAGCAAAAAAATCAGAAATATGGAGTTCATCAACTTAGTGGAGCAAATTTTCAATGATAAAGTAAAGCGCTCTTGTTAAAAATGGTGTGGATGTTAGTCGATATTTTAAGGTAATAGCATATTCAAAACGGAAAAGTGAAAGATATCGTCCAAAAAAATCGAAAATTCTCACTCGTGAACAAGGTGAAAAATTTATAAAGGAGGCACCAGATGAGAAATACTTGATGGTTTAAGGTTGCTACTTTTTTAAAATTATTTGGAGCAACTTAGCAGTAGAAAACATAGAAATAACAAATAAATCATTGGTTTTACAACCAGTCATTCTTTCAGTATTATCAGGAAGTATGTAGACTATTTTCTTAAGTACTTTGCATTGCGCCCTTTTTTCATCAAACATCGTCGTTTTTCCTTCAATACATGAATAATAAATGCACTGCCAATCCAGTTGGTAATTATACATTCATGAAAATTCTGTCTTTGGTTGTCGAATTCCTGAAACTGCCAGAACCAAAGCAATATACAGGACACTGTTTTCGAAGATCCTCGGCTTCATTGATAGCAGAATCAGAAACAAATATTCCGGATATAAAAAACATGGTGAATGAAAGTCTACTACGGTAGCCGAGAGCTATGTAGATCATTTCATTGCATAATATTGAAATGTCATTGCTGAAAAAATTCGCCCAACCTCAACAGATTTCGGATCATATTCATCCAATATTGTTTCTACAAGTACTGATGGTGCTGAGGATTCTAATAATGTGTTGCGAAGCTCCCTAACGTCATAGGGCATTCATGTTAGTAATTATTCTAGTTTTGAGATTAATATTAATGTTCATAAGTAATGATTGTCAAATATTGGTAATAAAAATTTGGAATTTCTGAATTTTTCTCATCTGATTTCATCATAAGAAAATGGAGTGCTAAAAATATTTCAAGCATTAATGTTAAAAAAAATTTTCACACGCTCTCACGTAAACAATCAATTTTAACATTGTTTGCTGTCATTAAAAGTGTCACTTTCAATGGTAGTTGTACAAAAATTTTTTTTTTCTAGAATTTTCAAGAACTCGTCACAGGGGGTTCTCAATGTTGGGACAAAAATTGGGATCAAAATTGGCTCATAATTTTTGTTTTTCGAATAAGAACCCTATTTTTTATGATTGCGTGGAATTCTGCGAAAAAAATGATGATTATATTGCAACATATTATTACTTCTAAAATCAATAATTCTTGAGGTATTCAATATTTTCTAATTATATGTCGTACGTAGCGTCAAATTCATAAAATCTGTTTCATATCAACAATGACATTGGTCATAGAAGATGAATTATTCCAATAATTCACTAGTGACACAATAATTTTGTTTTTTACATTTCCTGTATAAGTGACAGTGGTTAGGCTTCAAAAATATTTGAGCTCAGTATATAATGTCATTTGGGATTTTGCGAAATGGGTTCATTAGAATTACGTTCTTCATGCACTGTTATGAAGAGGATTCCAAGATCTTCAAAATGAGGAATCACTCAAATTCAAATGTTTCCGTCGGTTTTTTTTTCTGAAATTGTTATCTGAAGTCAATATCAAATAATATAATGAATAATTGGCATATTGAAAACTTTTTATCGAAAAATGCATGCAATTCTTGTGGTATCCTAGCATTTCATGCGAGTATCTCTTCTGTTGATGTTAAATAACCGAGAGAACAGTCATCCTTGACGATGTCTTCATAACACTTATTGAGTGAGTATTTAGTTCATTATCATCATATACAAACGGTCGGGAACTGCAATCACATTCAGAAAGAAGGATACATCGATAAATTGAAGAATCCAACTTTTCTATCATCTCGCCTATAAGAAGATGTTTCAACACCACGACAAATAACTATTGATTACCGAGACTTTCATGAAATATAATACATCATATCACAACCGATAAACAAAACAGGATCCTTGGTAAATGATATCCACTTTTGCCTACTTCATTCGATGATATTTCATAATTGTTGCAGCAAATTGCTAATAATAATTTCGTGAGTGTATTTTTTCACGAAAACGGAATATCGTTATAGACTAAAACACAACTCTATGCGATCCCAGCGGCGTTATCTGGAACTAAGATAAGAGACAAGTATTGGATCTGGCAGTTTGTACTAGAAAGCTACACTGCGCGAAAAAATTAACGCACAATCTGAAAATCTCAATTTTAAATGAAAGTTAACCCAACATTGACTCTATAACTTATTTTTTATGTTCTCTCGGGAAAGTTTTGAACGAAACAAGACACATTAAATGGAAGAAAAATTCAGGATTTCACCGAATCTTATGTGAAAGAACAATTTTCAAAATACTGAAATGCGGATAAGTGATTTAATACTTGGTATTTCCACCGTTTGCGTTAATTACAGCTCGGCAACGACGGTTTATACTCAAAATGAGTGATCTTAAAATGTTCTGATTTAATCCTTCTAAGATTTATCCGAGTTGAATTCGTAAGTCATTAAGAGTAGCTGGATGATTTTCTGAACTTCTCAGCCTTCTATTGAGATTGTCCCAAACCAGCTCAATCGGATTGAGATCTGGACTTCTTGCTGGCCATTCCATTCGAGAGACCTCTTCAAGGTACTCCTGAACGATGCGCGCACGATGGGGTCTGGCATTATCGTCCATAAAAATGAAATTTTCACCGATGTATGGGACAAATGGCACCACATGCTCTTCAAGAATGTTCCTTATATACTTATCAGCATTCATAGCTCCATTATGAACGACCACTAGGTCTGTGCGAGCAGTCAAAGATATTCCACTCAATACCATAATCGATCCTCGCCCGAAACCAGTAGTATTCAGGAAATTGCACTGAGAATATCTTTCATGTGGACGTATGTATACAAGGAAACGTCGATTACAATGGTAGAGGCAGAATCTAGACTTATCTGTGATGAGAACTCTTTCCGAATCGGCCTCTTCCCAATGGATATGCTCTCTCGCAAAATCCAAACGCGCCCTTCGATGGGCTGGGGTAAGAGCTGGGCCTCTTGCTGCGACACGAGGCCTTAAATCATATTCTCTGAGGCGATTTCTTATTGTTTGAGTGCTAATTTGCACCCCATGAGTTTGCTCAAGCTGATTTTGAAGGAGGCGAGCGGTTGCAAACCGTTGTCTCAAAGAATAAACTCTCAAGTAACGTTCTTGAATGGCAGTTGTTACCCGTGGTCTACCCTGTCCTGGTCTTCGGACATTCATACCTGTCTCCTTGAATCACTGCAACATTCTGGACACACTTCTATGGGAAACTCCAAACCTTTCTGCAAATCTTGTGTATGTCCACCCTTCTTCTCGCAAAACTACCTGTTTGGCACATTCCTCTTGAGTGTTTCGCGTTGCATAGCAATCGAGTGTAGAAAATCAAACGAAAGAAAAACTATTGATCACTAGAATTGATCGAGAACCACTGATTTTAGAATGGAGCCAATACATTCAAAATCTGATAATATGATCTTTTTTTATTCCTGCTGGGAAAAAACATCTGTATTGAAGAAAAACGTTGGAAGTGGATAACATATGCATGCATAATTCTGACAAAAATAATTATTATTGAGGAACACCTTCAGTTGTAGAATAAATTTGAGATTTCCATAATGTGCGTTAATTTTTTTGCGCAATGTATTTGTCCATTAACTGTGCTCACTTTCAGAGAAAGACGAATTCTTGTAAAAAGACACCAGTGGTACGCAAGGGTACAACAGTAAGCGTGGAAGCAACTCAAGGTTGTTCTTCGAAGATTTCCAAGAACTAACACAATTTATTAATTGGTTATTAATGTTCAACCGATCCTTCGATGAGATATTGGAGAACCCCAATTAGCATGTAACCGAATCTTCTCGAAACCGCGATGTACCAATGATATTGTGCAACTGGTCTTATTATTGTGATGTGATCAATAGAATAAATAGATTGATTCAATCATCTTAAGAAAGGTTAATGAACTGCTGCTTTTGACGACTTAACTCCTGACATTTCCTGATTGTTTTGTGCGATTTGTGTGTTGACACCAATCGCAAATGATCAAAAACGAGTGGTTGTCGAAGAAAGCACAAAAGAAGGTTTCTGGGCTGTAATTCTGAGTCGCATTTTTTTCTTGTGGGGATTCTGTCCATTGAAATATGTCCATGAAATTGTAACTGTTGTTGAAACTGCAATATCTTTCTGGAAATGGTGGCTGAGTTCTAAGGGCTCCTAAAACAATTTGAAATTTGACAAAAATTTTAAAAATATATTTCACCTTTATTTCAGATGATATGAGTCTGAATCTTAAAATAATATTCTCAGAAACTAGCTGGTACTTTATGAGACTCTGATGCAACAATACTTGTTTCGCTAGCGCTTGACTTGGTTTTTTCTACTGCTGAATATTGTTGCTCTGTTTGGTTGAACAGGGTTCATGTATGAGAAATTGATGCCCAACTAGATTTTTCTATGAAGATTATCACTACTATTATCAGATCTTCATCCACTTCTTGGTTACCAGTTCACTAAAATATTTTAACTCACCATATTCGCAGAGAGACAACCACTTTGAACTCCTGAAACAAATTTAATTCCCCTCCAATGTTAATTTACATACTACACTCCCCGTCAATAAATTCCGGACAAGCAAAATTTTTGTCAAATTCAACACTCTGTATCTCGTGGTTCTCCGATTTTGTTGAAATTTTCACCAGATGGAGAATTGGGACTTGTAATGTCAACCTGAAATTAACTTTGTAAAAATACCTGTAGTTTATCCGTTATAGAGGGAGAAACAAAACCTCGTTGTAGAACCTCCTTTTCCAAAAAATATACACATTTTCGAAAAAAGTGTTATATTTTTTCAGTTTTCATAACAATACATTACAATACCTTATCGACTAGCAATCTTAAACAAAGCTCCGGAAATTAATAGCGTGTATTTCCACCTCGCTTTCCATTCAATTCTACCATACGACGTGGCATACTTTCAATGCATTTCCAAATTGCTTCTGGGGGAATATTTTACCGTTCTTCAAGAAGAGCTGTTCGTAAATCAGGCAAAGTGTTGGACTGCCGATTTCGAACATGTCTATCTAGCATATCCCATACATGTTCAATTGGATTTAAATCCGGCCTTTTGGCTGGCCACACGAATCGTTGAATATTCGCCTCTTAAAAGTATTCTGTTGCAACCCGTGCAACGTGGGGCCTAGCATTGTTCTGCATTATCAGAAATTGTTGCTTCTCCTAGAAGCAGTTTGGAAATGCATTGAAAGTATGCCACGTGTCGTATGATAGAAGTGATGAGAAAACCAGGTGGAAGTACACGCTATTAATTTTCAGATGTTTGTTTATGTTTACTAGTCGATAAGGTATTGTAATGTGTTAAATTGTTATGAAAATTGAAAAAATTCAACACTTCCTTTGAAAATGTGTATCTTTTTTTTTAAAGCAGATACTGACGTAAATCGAAAAACATTTTGTTATGAAAGGTTCACACTTCAAATTAAAACTGAATGATATCAAATTTTCCGCCTCAAATTCACCACAAGGGGTTCAGAAATGGAGGGTATTAAACAAGGTTTGGTTTCACCCTGTATAACGGATGAACTTCAGGTATTTTCGCGAAGTAAATTTCAGGTAAATATAACAAGACCCAATACTATACCTGGTGAAAATTTCAAAAAAATCAAAAAACCACGAAAAAAGATACAGGGTGTTGAATTTGACAAGAATTTTGCCTGTACGGAACTTATTGACGGGGAGTATACTTACTTCTTGGTTACCAGTTCGCTCGAATATTTGACCTCCCAATGTTCGCAGAGAGGCAACCACTTTGAATTTTTTCAACAAATCTAATTCATACCCAATTTAATTTTACATACTCTCCTATATTCCAGATGATTATATCCCCAGATTTTTTAATCGAAATGAATCAGAGCAACAAGGAAATTTGGCAATCTTATTGAAATGCATGCAATTTTTTCAATACTGATACTTTCACTAGAGTTCCTGGACTTGAGCTTCCCAGGAGAATATAATCTGTACTAAATCGTGTTAGGACAGGTCATGGACGTTGTAACAGCATGCTTCTTCGAAGGAATTCAGTTAAGAGCCTTAATTGTGAGTGTGGGGAAAATGGGGAGACAATGGGACATCTTATAATAATTGTCTCACTCATGAATTACAAGGTCGTTTCGGGAATTTACATAAAGTTTATTCGATAACAATTTAAATTACTATAAAAATAAGTTTTATTCTGCCCTTGTCTTTTTATTTCAGATCAAGAATTTCAGGTGGATAGAAGAAGATTCTGTTCTTCTCTGTTAATAGAAAAATCACATGGAAAGATCCTTCGAGATCCTTTGATATATATTTTTCTCATTACTTTTCTTCTTTCAAAAACGAGTTGGCAGTTTTTACTCAGGTTTATCTCTGTGCTCTTGTATCACATGCAGAATTATACTTTTGTAGAGATACTCCATAATAAAAACTGCTCCACATGAGTTAGGGATATTGACTTGAATTGCAAAAAAATATAGTTTAAATGAGATTTTGTGATGATTCACAACAATTCATAATAATATAATTTCGAGTTGCAGAAAATAAAAGTAATTTCAGCCTATGGGTGTGCAGAGTATACAGGGTGGTTAGGAAAAATCGAGTAAATCTACGAAATTTTATTCACAGAGAATTCAATCATTTTGAGACTTTAAATACAATGTATGACCTCCATGAATATCAATAACAGCTTGACATCTTCTTTGCATTTTACACACGAGGCGGTTGAACATTTCTTGAGAAATTTGGTTTCATAAAGGGGGCAGAAACTCTCTCAGATCATTCAGGGATTCTGGGGTAGGTTCATGATTATCTTATCTTCTTCGGAGCATATCCCATGCATGTTCTATGCAATTCAAACCTGGTGAGTGCGGAGGTATTGGTAAATGTGGAATACCAAGATCCTCGCACGTATTCTCAACTATGGCTGCCCAGTGCGGTCTAGCGTTATCGTCTAGAAATTTAAAAGTTTCACCAGTAGCAGCGTGAAAATTTGGTAAAACATTGTCAATGACTATTTTTCATTTGATGTGGTTGAAACAACGCCGTCATTTAGAAACTAGGTCGTTTTTTTTCAACGCTGAAATCAAAATGATTTGAAATCTACATTATAGAAGTTAAGTACTATTTTACATTAATAATCGACGATATTGCTTAAAAACTAGGTTTGCTTTTACGTCAACTGAAAAATAGATTTTAACTTCTATAATTTCAATTTCAAATATTTTTTATTTCTACTTTGAAAAAGAAACGACTTAGTTTCGAAACGTCGGTGTTGTTTTAAGAACATCAAATAAAAAACAATCGAAAATCCCAATATCTGCTGTATTTACTTTTATAATGGACGATAACCGAAGAATTTTGTCAATGACATGCTCCTTACAGTGTAAAGCGGTCATATTCCCAGGACGAATATGTAGATCTGTGCTTTTGTTGAAACATATCCCGGCCCATACCATAACACTAACCCCTCGGAATGAATGGACTTCTTGGACATAACGACGATTACGGGGTATGGGTGGGATTGTGCATACCCTTATTCTTCGAAAATCTGAAAATCGTCCATATCTGGATTCATCAGTGAAAAGGACACTACGCCATTGATCGTTCCAATTGATATGTTGCCTTGCCCATTCTAGTCTTTGACGCTTACGGTCACGTGTTGATTGAACTTTGAACTCCTCTTAATTAGGTGTAGTAGCTAGATTCAACTCTTTCAAACGTCATCTGATGGTTGCGATGGAAACTTGGACCTAATCTGCATTTAGAAGACTATTCCGTAGCATTTTACACGTAGATATAGGCTTTCTATTCGCCGAAACGTTGATGAAACGATCCTCAGCAGGTGTTGTTTTTCGTAGCCCACCAAGCCTTGGTCTTTCCAACACGGAATCTGACTCCCTAAACCTATTCCAAAGTCGAGATATAACACTTTGGCTGACTTGGAGCCTTTCCGCTACAACAACCTGAGTGAGGCCACCTTGTAGCATTCCGATAGCCCTATTAGCCCTAGCGTTTGTTAATTTACGTTTTGGCATTTTCAGAAAACTCGTTTCAAATCGTAGCCGTTGGTGAACTGACTCTATTTCAAAATAAGAACATTCATGAAACATATGCAAAGAACCAAACTTCAGAAAAAAGGCGAAAAATGAGCGATATAGAATCTTCGGAAGATAATAAAATTCAAACAGCCTGGGAAATCGGCTGTTCTTCAGTTATTCCTGAGAAAACTGAAATCCGCTAAGAGAGAACATACAATACTTTAAAGGAATGGATTCAGACTAAAGGCAGTCAAATCAATGAAAAAGTGTTACTGGCCTATTTTGTTCGAAGAATAGAAAAGCTGAGATCGCCTGGAAGTCTTTGGGCGGAATATTCAATGCTGAAAAGCACAATATTTTTGAACGACGGTATTGATATATCCAAGTTTGCAACGCTTATAGAATTCCTCAAAAGAAAATCTATTGGTTACAAACCCAAAAAATCTTCTGTTGTTACAAGAGAAGGAATGAATAAATTCTTAAAAGAAGCACCAGATGATATGTTTTTAATTATTAAGGTGTGCTTTTATTAATATAATAATGCTTCATAAACTAATTATGTCCTTTGAGGTGGGAATGATAGTAGGTATATCAGGGGCCTGTAGAAGAGAAGAGTTGAACAACATGAGCGTCAGGGACATAAAAGATCGGGAATCATTTTTAATCGTGAGAATTCCCAACACAAAACCCCACATTAAGAGAACATTCATATGGAAATATATAGAAAATATTTCCGTCTGCGTCCACAAAATGCGAAGAGCGAGCATTTATTTTTGAGATATCAAAACTAAAAATGCAGTACTAGGACAATTGAAAGATGGCTGTCAAATATTGCAACCTTCTTGAATTTAGAAAATCCAAATGCCCATACTGGCCACTCTTTTAGACGCACTTCGGCCACATTTTTAGCTAATATGGGAGTAAATGTATTAGGACTAAAACGACACGGTGGATGTGGCTGAAAGTTACGTTGAGGATTCCCTGGAAAATAAACTAGACTTTGCTGAAAAAAATTTGCATACTACGGAACGTAGCGAGTTGCAACATGAATTGTTGAATTCAGCAGAGGTTTCTGTGAATTCGGCTACAACTCAATCCAGTGGTATTTCCATCAGCAATTGTAAAAATTGTACTTTCACTTTCGATATTAAATGAACTGAATTCAAATTGTTTGTGTTATTTCCTTATTTCAAAGAATATTCAGTCATTTTCACTTACCTGAACGGTAAGTGATTCACTTACCGTTCTGTTCACCTTAGCAACCAGTAAAAATGATTGTACCGATCTAGCAACAAACGCAACAAAATTCGTTCTATCTTGCGAAAAATGAGTTCACAGCGATTTTTTCGAAGATAAAATACTTTTCAAACCGATTGAATACGATATCCCTAACTCTTGTGGATCAGTAAATTTCACTTGAGAAGTTTTTCATGACAAAGTAAATTGGAAAACTTTGGAATGGAAAATCCTACCTCACCTTCCGTATTCCCCAGACGTTGCTCCCTCGGATTATCACTAGTTCTGCTCAATGGCACAACTCGTGATTGATCAGCACTTCCGGTCTTATGAATGAGCAAAAAATTGGATCGATTTGTTAATCGAGTTTATCACAAGGACTTACATTAATGGACTTACATTATAATTGAAGCCTCGAATTTTGGGAAGAAACGGCAAAAGCAAAGTTGTACACCTAAAACTGTTTCAGCTCTATCAATCAAAAGAAAAGAGATCGAAGAAAGAATGCCCCCTTTTGTTTGAGTAAATTCATATTGATGTTTCAAATGATGTTATGTCATTGCCTCTGAACAAGACCAAGCAACATTTGATCATAGACATACAACTAAATCACACGATGCGGCAAATATCGAGTACCATGAAACATACACCAAATTCGTGGCTCCCAGTTCTGTGCAATATCGCTCCCCCAAACACCAGAAGAATGACAGCATTATATATATATATATATATATATATATATATATTCTTATAAAAAGAGAGCTAAAATAATACAATAAACGTTGAAACAAAAAGTACCTAAGCTGAGGTAAAAAAAGAACGGGGTATCATAACATTCTTTGTATGATACTATAGAATCATACGATACTATCAACACTAGTATCATACGATACTATACAGCCAGGGGAAAAACCTCAGCCGAAAAAACCTGCCTCCCCGTAAACAAAATAACATAAAATATCAAATATCAGGAAAATCTTGAAAGACATCAGTGTGATCATCTTCATGTAATCCGTCGATGGGCTCGGATACACAGATTCTTCCCAAAACGACTCGTAATTCTCAATCTGAAATGAAAAAAGACAAAAGCAAAAAAGAAACCGATTATTCAGAATAAATCGAAAGCATTTTGGAAATGCATTTGCTACTTTAAAAAATAATCAACATTAAGATTTCTTGGCCAAATAATGTTCGGAGGTTTATGAATATTTATGACAGAAATGTCACAAAATTTGAAAGAAATGACAAAAAAACTCTATCAATTTCCCCTTTCAGAATCTGTTGAAAGTTACGAAAACTGACAATTTTTCAACATAACAAGCTAAACTTGTAAAAAAATCAATTAATACATAACTTTCAAGTTGAAAAATGTCAAAACAATCCAACATTACCAATAAATGCTGATATTGAAGAATTAATGAGGAATAGACAGAGATTGAAATCCAGACAACCACCAATGAAAACGACAAGTCAATTAACGAACTTCACAAGCAAGCAGCACTGGACCGCTGAATGGGAGAGCAAAGATATCAGGAACTCCTACCTCATTCAGGATCCCACAGCCAAACCGAAGGGTTTCAATCTGCCCCGCAGACAGTGGGTCAACCTCAATAGAATCAGAACGGGACATGGAGTATGCAATAAGACATTAAACCAATGGGGTATCATAGACAACCCCCATTGTGACAAATGCGGAGCAAACTATCCACCATCTAGCCATAGAATGTCCTCACACCCGTTTCCACGGATCAATAGAGGACATTCATGTCTTAACAAAACATGCAGAAGATTGGCTTCGGCAGACTTCGCTTCGATTGTAGGAGATAGTTTTTTATTTTTTATATCATTTTTCTTTGTGTTTTCTTTCTGACGCAATGTGAAAAGTTCATACGAATATACAGGGTGTTTCCTAAACATGCGGCAAAAATTCAGGGAGCTGTTACTTGGACTATTCTAAGAATATTTTGTCCTTTGATGTTTTTGGAAAAACCTCTTTGTTTCGAAGATACAGGGCGAACAACATTTTTCATATTTTTAAAATTGATAATAGTATAAATAAAAATACGTACCGCACTGTGTTTACTAAGTAGGTACAATTTATTTTTAAATGTGTTTGACAACTATAAAAAACGGCCAGTTTTTTGACTTAAAATTGATAAGTTCAGATGGTAAAGGAATACAGATTAAACACGGTTTTCATTTGAATTTGTTTTGTGATGTATTAGCAATTAACATTTTATCTTTCACTATTATGAATCGCTATACAAATGCCGAGATGACTGACATGCATTTCATTTATGGACTTGCTGATTGAAATTCATTAAAAGCTAGGAGGTCGTACATTGAACGATTTCCTGGGCGTAATATTCCTGACAGAAAATTGTTTCAAAATATTCATCAACGTCTGCATGAAACAGGCACATTGAAACAAATTGTGGGACCAGGAAAGCCAAACACAGTAAGAACGGTGGAACTGGAAGAGAATGTGCTGGACATGATCGAAGAAGACCCTAGAACTTCTACTCGAAAAATTGCCAATACTTTGATGTGAGTAATAAGACTGTTTGGAAAATTCTTAAAGACAATTTGTTATATCCATACCATATGCAACGCGTTCAGGCACTTATTCCTATTGATTTTCCCCCACGTATTGCATTTTGTCAATGGCTTTTAACCACATTAGTTCAAATTCCTCAATTACTGACGCTGATTCTCTTTACCGATGAAACGAATTTCTCAAGAAATGCAATAAGAAATTTTCATAACAACCATGTATGGGCCGACGAGAATCCACATGAGATAATTGAAGATCGTTTTCAACACCTGTTCTCATTGAATGTTTGGGTTGGTATTGTGGGTGACTGGCTAATAGGGCCGATATTTTTACCAGAAAGACTTACCGGGAACGTGTATCGCAACTTTTTAGAACAAACGTTACCTCTGTTTTTGGAGAATGTACCATTGGCAATAAGACATGCAATGTGGTTTATGCACGATGGTGCTCCAGCGCATTTTAGTTTGGTTGCTCGTGAGTTTTTAACATTAACATACGGAGATCGCTGGATTGGAAGAGGTGGACCTCATTTATGGCCTGCTCGTTCCCCGGACTTAAACCCCTTAGATTATTTCCTATGGGGCCATCTAAAATCATTAGTTTATACCACTCCAGTAGAAAATGTGGAAGACTTGCGAAATCGGATCATTGCTGGGTGTAACTTAATAAGAAATGATCCTGGTGTTTTTGAAAGGGTTCGGCAGTCAATGAGGAGAAGATTGGATGCTTGTATGCTGGCTGGAGGTGGTCATTTTCAACAGTTTTTGTAGGTTAAGTTAAATTTTCATGTAATTTTTCATAATAAAATGTTATTATCTAAAATTTTGTTTGCCCTGTATCTTCGAAACAAAGAGTTTTTTCAAAAATCATCAAAGGACAAAATATTCTTAGAATAGTCCAAGGAACAGCCCCCTGAATTTTTGCCGCATGTTAAGGAAACACCCTGTATATATTTGATAACGATATAATCACATCGAGCAATCTCTTCCCATTAGCAGAAACACATAATCGAATTTCTCAATACGTTCAGCAGAAGCTCCTCGAGTACCATTTTGTGTGATTAGAGTGCAGTGGGTGGTATTTAAGACGTAATCGCCATTGTTTGGGGAACCGAAATGCTTCAGCGCGAATAATTGAATACCAGAGTTTAAGGTGCATAGATCCTTAATATGCGTTGTTATTTTATGTTCGGTCACGATTCGACGAGGAGAAATTGATTCAATAGAAGATTGTCGATTGTTGTGATAAGTTGTCGATGATTGATTTTTATCGACGTAACGGACAATTAATCATAATTTTCATTTCCTTGTGCGTTTTGTATGTTCGATATATTAAATTTTTAAAACGAAATTTTTTGAGATAAATAAGCTATTTTCAACAGACTTGCTTCGAAAAGAATGTTGCCTTACAATGAAAACAAAAATAAAATTCAAACTCCTTCGTCTGATCATTTTTCTTATTCAGGAAACTCTTTTTTCATAAAGAATTCTTCTGATTAATTTCATATTTTGTTAGGCCCTGAACCTGCTTTTTTTTTGGTAACAATTAAAAGTTGACCTATTCTGGCATTTTCTCTAAAAAGATTTGGCCTAGCAAGTTTTCAAACTATTAGGTTTACAACTTTGCTACCGCCATTTTGTAAAAGCTAGCTGTAGCGGTAAAGTGTAGTTAAAATAAAGATGTCGTACAATAAGCTTAGTGGTCCAGTAACTTTGTCGCCTGGATGTATGGGGTAGTTCTGATTGTCTGCAGACTTATTCATAATGTTGGCCTCATGAATGAAGCAAGTTTGTGACCTCGAGTGTTGAACACAACTTTGTAAGAAATAAAAAAAACCGCGAAAAAAAATTTTTTTTTTCAAATTTTGGCCAATATCACCCTGAAGAACTGGTTTTTGAAAGAACTTCTTCAGAGCGATTTAAAAGACTAAATTTCCCTGTCTCTGATGACCTGATAGTTTTTCGAATGCAATCTCTCAAAGTTTATTATTTTTGTCGAATTTCACAATTTTTTGTATTATGTCGGTTTTACCCTGATTATACCATAGAGGCCTTGTACTTTTATGATTTGCTGTTGAAGAAGATAATGGGGAGTGTTCAACATGATGTTTAAGTTAAGCAGCGTAAAAAAGATGAGTACACCAAAAGCTAATGAGTTTTTGCCTCGGTTTTTGCACTATGAACGAATTTTGTTGGTTACACCGCGTTTGTTGCTAGATCGGTAGATAATTTTTACTGGTTGCTAAGGTAAACAGAACGGTAAGTGAATCACTCACCTTTCAGCGAACGGTAAGTAAAAATGTCTGAATATTCTTTGAAATAACGAAATAACACACACAATTCGAATTCATTTAATTTAATATTGAAAGTGAAAGTACAATTTTTACAATTGCTGATGGAAATACCACTGGATTGAGTAGCCGAATTTAACATTTCATGTTGCAACTCGCCACGTTGCGTAGTATGAGAAATTTTTTTCAGCAAAGTCTAGTTTATTTTCCGAGGAATCCTCAACGTAACTTTCAGCCATAGTCGATGACCGCCATCCACCGTGTCGTTTTAGTCCTAATATATCTTCTTTCTTATTAGCTAAAAATGTGGCCGAAGTGCGTCTAAAAGAGTGGCTAGTATAGGCATTTGGATTTTTTAATTCAAAAAGCTTGCAATTTTTGAGGTACAATTTCCAATGGTCCCTTTGCATATTACTTGATTACTGCATTTTGTGGACGCAGAAGGAAATATTTTCTATATATTTCCAGGTAATTGATATCATTATCTCGATCGATTACTGTGAATGTTTTCTGCATGTTGGTTTTTGTGTTCTGAATTTTCACGTTAGAAAATGATTCCTGATCTTCTATGTCCCTGACGCTCATGTTGTATATGCCCCTGATATACCTAATATTATTCCCACCTGAAAGGAAATAATTAGTTTAAAAAACACTATTATATAAATACAAGCACACCTTAATAATTGAAAACATGTCATCAGGTGCTTCTTTTGAGAATTTATTCATTTCTTCTCTTGTAAAAACAGCAGATTTTTTGGGTTTGTAACCGATAGATTTTTTTTTGAGGAATGCTATAAGCATTGCAAACTTGGATATGTCAATACCGTCGTTCAAAAATATTGTGCTCTTCAGCATTGAATATTCCGCCCAAAGACTTCCAGGCGATCTCAGCTTTTCTATTCATCAAACAAAATAGGCCAGTCTGAATCCATTCCTTGAAAGTATTGTATGTACTTTCGTAGCGGATTTTAGTTTTCACAGAAATAACTGAAGATCAGCAGATTTCCCAGGCTGTTTGAATTTCATTATCTTCTAAAGATTCTATATCTCTTATTTTTCAACGCTAGTAAATTCAATTGATTATTGTCACTTTGACAATCTACTAAATTTTCATCACCAAGACAACACCTTACATTAATTACACAACATTTATAAAGCCATGAATAAATGAATTTGTCAGATAATTATTTTGGCCATTGAGTAAAAATTGTGTCTATCGGGCAAAAAACGCTAAAAGTATCTCGAACGTTAAGGACTACCGATCTCAGACAATAATTGTCTTCGATCGGTAAAATGCCCTTACCGTTCTCTATACTTAATATACCATAATATTACTGTTAAAAATATTTTTAGCACTCCATTTTCTTATGATGAAATCAGATGAGAAAAATTCAGCAATTGCAAATTTTCATTATCAATATCTTACAATAATTACTCAGGAACATTAATATTAATCGTAAAACCAGAACAATTACCGACATCAATGCCCTGTGACTTTAGGGAGCTTCGCAACACATTATTAGAATCCTCAGCACCATCAGTATTTGTAGAAATACTACAATATTGGATGATGATGATTCAAAATCTGTTGAGGTTGATGGAATTTTTTCAGAAATGATATTTCTATATGCAATGGAATGATCAACATATCCCTCGGATATCGTCGTAGACTTCCATCTACCATGTTTTTTATATCCGTAATATTTGCTCCTGATTCTCCTTGCAATAAAGCGAAGGATCTTCGAAAACAGTGTCCTGCATATTGCCTTGGTTATGGCAGTTTGAGGAATTCGGCAACAAAAGATGGAATTTTCCAAATGTATTAATACCAACTGGATTGGCAGTGCATTTATTATTCATGTATTTCAGGAAAAAACGACGATGTTTGATGAAAGAAGGGAGCAGTGCAAAGTACTTATGAAAATAGTCTACATACTTCCTAATAATACTGAAAGAATGATTGACTTTCGCTTTTGTATTTGGAAGTTGTAAAACCAATGATTTATTTGTTATTACGATATCTTCCACTGATAAATTACCAAATTCTTCACGCCGACAGGCTCCAAATAATCCGAATAGTTGCAACCTTAACCATCAAGTATTTCTCATCTGGTACCTCCTTTATGAACTTTTCAACTTGTTCACGGGTGAGAATTTTCGATTTTCTGGGACGATATCCTTCACTTTTCCGTTTTGAGTATGCTTTTACTTCAAATTATTTACTTACATCCACACCATTTTTAACAAGGGACTTTATCATTGAAAATTCGCTCCACAAAGTTGATGAACTCCATATATTTTTGATTTTTCTTCTAAGTATGTCAAGAAAACAGTTTCACTGAAGTTCCCTTCCACATTTTTCTATTTACACCAGGCCAGGAAATTGTTATATGCAATATCGAACTGCTGAACAGATTTTTTGGGTAGGAGTTCCGGATTTGCTCTTCTTGGAGAATCTTCAATATCCAGAGGGAAAACGAAATCGTCACGTTTATTAATAATTGGACTCTTGACAAACATTTATAGCAGTTAAAAATCCAAGATGAAATTGGGCAGGAAGAAAATTCTAAGGACAGCGTCTTTTCTTATTTGTAAGTAATCATAACGTTGGCAACGTTTGCCATTCACAACAATCTTTTGATTATTTGAATATTAAAATGCATTTTGAAGTTTATTCTGATTGCAGACGACTTTGAATTAAATTAAATTATTGACAAAAAAATCATTTTCACGTAAATGAAGTGATTATTGAATGAAATGTTTGAATGTAGTTTTTAATTTGTAATTTTATGCTCATTGAGATTGCTTTTAGGAGTTGAAGAATAAAACAACAGAAAGTAACGTCCACTTAGATGAAGTTGATTTAGATTGATTGAAAATATAAAAGAAAAAACATTTTCACACATTTTATGCTAAGACGGGGTGGTTAATCCCGTCTCAAAGTATATGATGACTTTTATACAACTACATGAAACGCTATTTAAGCCAAAAAATTTTCTTCATTCACTTTACAAGAAGTTTTATTCAATATTGGTGTCAAGGGTAATTTTCAAGCCGAAAAAATAATAAGCATATATCGGCACAGGGTAAACTTTGAATCAGGAAGTTAGTAGAGCTCATTCCCAAAATTTCATCAGAATCGAAGCATCTTGATAGAATTCGGAGGTAATGCCTCATTTTTGCTCGAAAGATGAAAGAAAATAGTGACCAGTGAAGGATAATACTACTATTTTTAAGCTTTTGCTTTTATCTCAGGCTTTGTGCGCAGCGACCGAATGTAGAAATTCCGTAACGAAAAAACCTAACACAGCCGTGTATCGTCGGTTCAGTTCGACAGACTTCGGCACGGTGTTTGAATGAATGCTTGCGACTAGACGGATGCGTGCAGCTGCAACCACTCTAGCAGTGCAAAATGGAGTCAGCAATCTTGCTGTTCCCATTGAATTACGAACGGCAAATATTTCATTAACATCGGATAAAAATGTATAGAGAAACGCAAACATTTTCCATTAACTTCAGCTCTTGCTCTAACTATACATAAGTCGCAAGGTGAAATTTTTGACGAAATAGTATATGAGTATAGTAAATCACATTCTCAGAAACTCGTTTATGTTGCACTCTCTCGGGTGACCAATATTGACAAATTGTATATTACGACAAAAAATAATAATTCTGCTTTTAAGTTCTATCATAATCGAAGGCAAGCTGCATCGACTGCATCTTTATTGCAAGAATTCAAAAGAGTGTCTTAAAAAATAGTGTTCAGACGATAGCTCAAAGTGTCTTAGATTTCATTAGTAATAGAAATGGAATTTCAATAATGACTTTCAATTGTCAAAGTTTACATCAAGATTCAATTACGAGACAAACCAATGTGTTACTTCTTACCGAAACATGCATGACGCGTGATAATTCGATTGAAATACCTAATTTCAATTGTATTGTTCAATTCAAACGAGATACTGTTCCAAAATGTGGGGTAGCTATTTACCAAAATAGTAATAATGTTACTAGTGTTATGGCTCGAAATATTGAAATAAATATTGATGACGTTATCGATGTTAATGTAAGACGCTCATTTGTTGGAGATATTTGTGCATGCTTAAGCAAACTTAGTAATGGCCTACACATAGTCATGTTATCATTTTACATTTCTCCGAATCCAAAATTGGACGAGGTAGAGCATTTTATTCATCGCATTTTACTGGAGTACACTGAAGAAGGGTCGAATATACTTGGTACAAATAGTAATAAATTTCCACTTATCTTGACTGGCGATTACAACATCAACTTCGCTAATAAAAAATCAGAGCGGTTGACAACTTTTCTTTCGGAAAAATTGAATTTAAACATGAATAATGATCCACTAGAATCCACAACAAAATATGGAACCACTATTGACGCGGTATTTTCTAGATATTTAGAAGACATTAAGTCTCAAACTTATGTTTCTTATTTCAGTTACCATCAACCTATAGCTTCAATGATAAACATTCCTGAATACATGTATTGTAAGATAAATGAAAAAGTAAATCAACAATATCATCTCCTTATTTTTGAATAGATGCTATACAAAAGCTTTACCGCGGCAGTCCTGGAGTGACACACGTGTTTTTATTTTTCAATCAGCATTCTGTATTCTGTAATATGAAAGAGCAGCTCTTGATATTCGGCAAATTCGTGAATTATACTTTTCCATGCATCTACGACCTTGTAACCGTATATTGGTGACAACAGGATCCGACTTGAGGCCTCAAAAAAAACTTAATCAATAATTCGTCACTTGCTCATCTCCAAGAATATCTGCAACCGCAATCAATCAAAGCAAATGCCTTAAGCGAGGTAACACATTTTGTCGCAATTCAGAGGTTCAACCGAAACAAGGACAAACATTCGAAAATATCCTCATCCACATGTGTGATTATCATAAATGACCGAGGATTCGGAGCCAGATAAAGTTCAAACAAATTATCGGTTGCCGCAATATGTGAATATCTCACAAAGGTGCTCATCCTCATTAGCGATTCCACAAATACAGACTGGAATTTATAATTAGTACGTTTGGGGGAAATGAACATGATGTGTGGTCAAGTGAAGTGGAGGACTATCTTCGTAGATGGGTTGAATGCAGCTTTTCTTGGAGTTTCGCCGATGGCCTTTGAAGTGCTCTTCAGAGAACTCGAAATTATGAAATTCTCAACTGTTAGTTGATGGATAATTGGTTCATGCAATGATAATTGCAATGAGAAATGTTCTTTATACCTATATGTGTGAAATATCTTCATTCCAGATATTAAGATCCCCAGTTTGGAGTTAATTTTTTTGATCAAATTTCTGTAGAAATCTCTCTTAATATACAGGGTGTCCGGGAAATAACTGTACATACTTTTACCACAGATAGAGTTTGACTAGGTTATTACTGATTGACTATAAAAAATTAATTTTCGGATTTCCCTAGAAAGCTACAGGGTGATTTTCCAACTTCATGGAAATACTTAGACCATCATAAAATCCAAACTTATTGACGGATATTATTGAAACTTGGTAGGTTATTGGCACATGCTAAGGTCGAGTGAGAAATATATCAATTATTTCATTTTTCCAGGGTCGGACTCATTGATCTTCATTTAAAGTGTTCAGGTCAAAACAAACACTTTGTATTTCGAATTACAAATAATTGATTTGCTTTTTAGAAAGAAGCTAAATGATGCTTCAATTTGTGATATCGCTTAAAATTGTCACATCAACAAATATTTTTTTATGAATTTTTGAAATTGGATAAAGTTCGAAAAATTGAATTTTTCACCATGAAAAAAACTGAAAATCTGATGTTTGAATATAAAATGCGATAGTATCAGTAGAAAATTTTCAGAAAAATTCATAGCTTCAATAAACACATTCCATTACGAAACAATAACAGTTGTTAAATATTTGAAGTTTATCACAGAATATGTTATAGGAATTCATATTTTATCTTGAAGGAAATTTTATTTCTGTGCATTTTTGAGCTTGAATCTTTGAATCTAAAAGTAAAATATTCTATAACATTCTCCCAAATATATAATATTGAATAAGTAAACTTTACAGAAACAGAATAACAAATTGAAATATCACGATTCATACTCCTCGATTTACTTATTCAGTTAGAGGTTTTTACATTGGAAGAAGTGTCACTTTGGTCTATATCTTTGTTGTCGAACACCCGGTATACATACGAATAATTTTGAAATATGCTTATGTATACCCTATACATTTCACCATTTTTTTTTCGAAATATACCTTCACTTACTCCATCGCAATGAGATGGGGTGGCCACCCAGTCTTTCTCAACTGTAGTAACTTTTTTAAGAAAATTTATTATTTATTTTTGACCTCCACAAGATGACTTAGTCCTGTTCAGGTAAATAAATTTGATTTTTCGAAATTTATCCAAATTCAAAAATTCATGAAATAATAATTGTTGATGTGACAACTTCAAGCGATATCACAAATTGAAGCATAGTTTAACTTCTTTTTAAAAACCGAATCAACTATTTGTAATTCGAAATACAGAGTGTTTGTTTTACCCTGAACATTTTTAATGAAGATTAGTAAGTCCGGCCCTGGAATAATGAAATAATTGATAGCTTTCTGACTCGACCTCAACATGTGCCAATAACCTCCCAAGTTTCAATAATATCCGTCAGTAAGTTTGGATTTTATGATGGTCTAAGTATTTCCATGAAGTTGGAAAATCACCCTGTAGCTAGGGAAATCCAGAAATTAATTTTTTATAGTCAATCTGTAATATCATCTAGTCCAACTCTGGTACGTACTCTGGTAAGAGTACGTACAGTTATTCCCCGGACACCCTGTATGTGTGAAATATATGTATACTTTTTTGAAACATAGATGAATTCAAAATAGTAATCATCGAAATGAATACCACCTTAGTACCTTGTAATATTTTACTTATTACTTCACAACCAATTGCTTCAAATGTCGAAGTTTTTTATGAAGATTTTGTCCTGAGATATGCGGGATACTGATGAGGCCCAACAAGGCCGAAACCGGTATATCTATCATCTTAGTGACAAAATCTAATATCATTTCTCCAACCTCATGAAAAAAGATCTCTGAGCCTGGGAATTGAAAATGGTATTCATTTCGATGATTACTATTTTGAATTCATCTATGTTTCAAAAATGTTCTCGATGTGGCCTCCGTAAAGGCAAAGAATTTTCTTTTTCTTAAAAAAACATCTGTATACTTCGTACGGCAGCGCTTGCTCTGTTTTTTTCTGCTGCTAAATATTGTTGCTCTGTTTCGTTGAACATATAAAAGAAATTGATGTTCAATTAAATTTTTCTATGAGGATTATTACTGGTACTCTCAAGTCTACACCTACTCCTTGATTAACAGTCCTCTCAAAAATTGTCCCTCCCCATATTCGCAGAGAGACAACAGCTTTGAATTTCTGAAACAAATTCAATTCCTTTCTCATACTCACCTATATTCCAGATGGTAAGGTCCTTAGATTGAAGTCGCGTAAACCTCTTTGGTCAAATTTTCTGATTGAAATGAATAGAAGCGACAAAGAAATTTGGCAATCTTAATGGAATGTATAAAATTTTTTCAATAAAGATCTTATTTCTGATCCTTCCATCAGAGTTCCAGGTTTTGACCTTCCCAGAAGAATATGGTCTGTTCCAAATCGCATTAGAATAGGCCATGTACGATGCAATAGCATACTCTTCCGATGGAATTCGGTTGAGAGCCCTAGTTGTGAGTGGAAAATGAGGAGATTATAGAACATCTCATAAATAGTTGTCCCATTTATTAATTTCAAGATGGTTTCGAGGCTATACACAAAGTTAATAGTTGGTTTTTTTCTGCTTTTGTCTTTTTTCATTTCAGATTGAGAATTGAGAGTTGTTTTTGAGAAGAATCCGTTTATCTGAGGCCATCGACGGATAACAGAAGCTGTTCTCTCAGATCACACTGAGTTCTTTCAAGATTTTCCTGATATTTAATATTTTAAGTAATTTTTTCTTCACGGGCGGGGTAAGGGTTTTTTTTTCAGATATATGTTTCAGATATTATTCCAGATAATAAGGTCTCTAGTTTGAAGGTGCGTGAATTTTTTTGGTCAAATGTCTGTCGAAATCTCCCTTAATATACATTTCGCGCAAAAATTAAATTAACAAAAAAATTTTTGGTGAATTTCAACAGGCTGTATTTCAGTGAGCAATGGTCGTATAGAAAATATAAATACTCACTTTTGAAGCTTGAAAACTCTAGTTTTTGAACTTATTAGTTAACAATTCTTGGCATAACCGGTAGCCATGCAATTTTCGGATAAATCAGAGAGAACAAATTTTCGAAGTTTTTCAAATTTTTATTTTTGCTCATAGAAAAATTTATTTGGGCTAGACAGATGCTAAGAGCGCATAACCTGTTTATTCAGCTCTAATTTGCTTTTTACTATCTTCGTATATTACCATTCGTCTTTGAGATATCTAATTTTGAATGCAAAAAATCATTTTTCACTAAACTTTCGATATCTCAGGAACTACTGAGCGCCTAGTGAGCTGACAGGTGGTTGCTTTTTCTGCAGAAATTCTTCTACAAGAATATGTATTGATTATTGAAAAAATAATTTTTTTACCTGTAAACTTAATGTGAAAAAATAACAAAAAAATGCCATTTTGCCATTTTTTGATTAGTGGACTATATCTTCGTCGATATTGGGGTAAAGGCTCAGGTTATCGAGAAATGTCACAGCCTGATGTTTCCCTGATGAAATTTTGAAGAAATTAAGTGAACAAGTTTAAAATTTCCTAAACTAATATTTCGGTGTTCTTACCGAATAAGTCGAAAAGTTTTCAAGAAAACTGTTTCTTAATAGGTTGTGTCCCTGCAGGAAACGGAAAAATTTTGTCGCTCAGAACTTCGCTCAATGATTACCATGAGCAGCTTTTTAGGGGTGTCAACTCTGAATTTTCTCAATAATTGTTTTTTTCTGAGGAAAATAAACGTCCAGATGTGTCTATAGCTTCAATGGGGGTGAAACAGAAATGGTCTCTTGCTTTTTTTCAATTCGAAATGTTTTTTCAAACTAACGAAATTCTTGAAATTTTTTTCTTTTCTTCTAATGATTAATCTTGAAAAAAATTGAATAGAGAAAGAAGAAATGAGGATTGATCAAAACATGAGGTCAAGTTCAGGGAACAAAAGTCCTGTTCCCTTAATTATTTCAAAATTTGAATCAATCGATCCAACAAAACCGCTGAAACGATCGATCTACTCATTTGAGGGGGAATTTGGGGAACATCAGGCTGTAAAATTTTCATTCAACCAAAGCTTTCCCCCAAATATTGACGAAGCTACAGTCCATCAACCAAAAAATGGCAAAATGACATTTTTTTGCTATTTATTCACATTTACGTTACAGGCGAAAAAAAATTTTTTCTTGATTGAGCATACCAAATTTTGGGAAAATTTTCGTCAGAAAAAAAAACAGCCTGTCGGCTTGCTAGGTGACTTGTTGTATCTAAGTTATCAGCAGTTGAGTGAACAAAAATGTTTTCGCATTCAAAATATATAATATAATAATAATTTCAAGAATTTCGACAATTTTTTCTTCCTGATTTATACGAGGATTGTATAGCTACCAGTGATGCGAAAAATTTGTCATCAATTAATTAAGAAACTAGAGTCTTCAAGCTTCAAAAGCAAGTTTTTTATTTCAGTTTCATTATTAATCACTGAGATACAGCTTGTTGAAATTCACCAAAAAATTTTGGAAGTTTTTCTGTTCCTTCAATTGTTGCGCGAAGTATATTTCAATTGAGCAGTTCTTCATGCTCTTTTCGTCTAATGAATTATGACAATTCTTTCATTTTCTTTTCTGCATATTCTCTTCTTCCACATTTCCAATTAAGATTTACTCGATTCCTCCCCATTTAGATGATCTCCGTTTGAATCTTAAAACTCAAAATAACATCCTTCAGAGACTATCTGGTACTTCATGGGACGCTGATGCAACAATAATTCGTATGGCAGCACTAGACTTGGTTTTATCTGCTGCTGAATATTGTTCCTCTTTGGTTGACCAGTGTTCATGTAGAAAAAATGATGCCCAACTGAATGTGTTCTTTGGATTAATAGTGTTTCTATCAGGTCTTCACCTACTCCTTGATATTCTTAAATTTTTTTCCTTTCATTTCAATCCCTAGCATTGTAGCTTGATTTGATCTTGTTATGAAGGATTACATTATTTTCTGTAACTGGGTATGTACCTGTTGATAATGAAGAACTTACCATTACTATCATCATTAGGTATTAAAACCAGTCATATTTCCAATATTGTAGCTTTCTATATTCTCAGAAAGACAACGACTTTGAAATTATCGAATCAATTCAATTCCTTTTCAATTCATTTCGTATAACCTCATATACAGGTTGTCTCATTTAAGAGTGTCGAGTCTCAATAACTCAACATCAAATCAGAATTTGTGAAAACACTCAGGTGTTGACAGGAATTTGAATAAGGAAAGTGGGTAGATTTATAGCACAAATGTATACATGGATTCGAATTTGTATGAACCTTCAGTTACAGGATGCTTCTCATGGAATTATAGTACCGATTAAACTGAATGAAACAGGGATGTTCTAATTGATCGTATAATTTCTATTGAAAAAAAATATTTTCAACAAACAGTGTTAGTAAAAATTCACCACAAATGCTCAAAGTGCTAGTCATTAGAGTGCATACAATGATACAATTAGTCCAAGATCCCAGAGCCTTATAACGTAACTTATTTTCACATTGCTGATTTTCATATACAGGGTGGCCATTTGAAAACGAAACAGACGAGATTACAGACGAAATAAATTTTTTTCGATAGAAATGCTCGGACAAATCGATTTCTGTTTTGAGGGGGACAACTTAAGATGTAGGTTACGGACGCATTCAAAAATTGGGGGTGAGGGTTGTAATAGCAAGGGTTGAAGCGCTATGCGTCCGTAACCTACATCTTAAGTTGTCCCCCTCGAAACAGAAATCGACCTGTCCGAGCATTTATATCGAAAAAATTTATTTCGTCTGTAATCTCGTCTGTTTCGTTTTCAAATGGCCACCCTGTATTTCGAGAACTAATGCATAAAATGAAAAAACAATTACTGTGCTGAAATCAGTGTAAAAATACCTTTCAAATGAGGTATCACTAACCCCATCTTCCCTATTCAAAAATTGGGAGTGAAGGTTGTAGTAGCAAGGGTTGAAGCACTATGCGTCCGTAACCTACATCTTAAGTTGTCCCCCTCGAAACAGAAATCGACCTGTCCGAGCATTTCTATCGAAAAAATTTATTTCGTCTGTAATCTCGTCTGTTTCGTTTTCAAATGGCCACCAGGTATTTCGAGAGCTAATGCATAAAATGAAAAAACAATTACTGTGCTGAAATTAGTGTAAAAATACCTTTCAAATGAGGTATCACTAACCCATCTTCCCTATTCAAAAATTGGGGGTGAGGGTTGTAGTAGCAAGGGTTGAAGCGCTATGCGTCCGTAACCTACATCTTAAGTTGTCCCCCTCGAAACAGAAATCGACCTGTCCGAGCATTTCTATCGAAAAAATTTATTTCGTCTGTAATCTCGTCTGTTTCGTTTTCAAATGGCCACCAGGTATTTCGAGAGCTAATGCATAAAATGAAAAAACAATTACTGTGCTGAAATCAGTGTAAAAATACCTTTCAAATGAGGTATCACTAACCCCATCTTCCCTATTCAAAAATTGGGGGTGAGGGTTGTAGTAGCAAGGGTTGAAGCGCTATGCGTCCGTAACCTACATCTTAAGTTGTCCCCCTCGAAACAGAAATCGACCTGTCCGAGCATTTCTATCGAAAAAATTTATTTCGTCTGTAATCTCGTCTGTTTCGTTTTCAAATGGCCACCAGGTATTTCGAGAGCTAATGCATAAAATGAAAAAACAATTACTGTGCTGAAATCAGTGTAAAAATACCTTTCAAATGAGGTATCACTAACCCCATCTTCCCTATTCAAAAATTGGGGGTGAGGGTTGTAGTAGCAAGGGTTGAAGCGCTATGCGTCCGTAACCTACATCTTAAGTTGTCCGCCTCGAAACAGAAATCGACCTGTCCGAGCATTTCTATGGAAAAAATTTATTTCGTCTGTAATCTCGTCTGTTTCGTTTTCAAATGGCCATCCTGTATGTTTTGTAGAATATTAATTCTGAAATAGTATCATAAGTGTCAGACACTTTTCATGGGCCAAAACTTTCGTCAGACGCTTTAAAGCTCCCAAAAAAATTAAAAAACTTATTTTCACATTTCTGATTTTCAAATATATTATTGAGGTAACTGACAAATTATGTTTGATTAGTTGGACAAATTGTAGTGACTATACATCTCCTAAATACAAATATTATTCAGCTTAATAGTTTTTGTTATAAGGGAATGTTTAGAGACTACAATTTGTCTAACTTATGACAAATAATTTGATAGTTACCTCAATATCATATTTAAAAATCAGAAATGTGAAAATGAGTTCACTAATTCTTTTCGAGCTTCAAAGCGTCTGACAAAAGTTTTGGCACATGGAAAGTGTCTGACACTTATGATACTATTTTAGAAAACATATTCTACAAAACATATATCAAAATCAGCCATTTGAAAATAAGTTAAGTCATACGGCTTTGGGATCTTGGACAAAATTGATTTTGAAACTTATTTCGTACAGGCTGTAGCATGTAACAACATTTTGTTGAGTTTAGGAATGTAAATAAAACAAGAAAAATTGCAGCATATCATGTACCTAATCGTAAAACCATTTTAAAGAAATATCTGTGGAATGTATGACAATTAATCTTTTTAATGTCCTTATTTCCACCATTAGGAACATTTCTTGTCTTAGTATATTTGAAAATCAATAAATGAACTAATAATGAATTGTGAACCATACAATCTTAATGCATGCATGGACAATTTTAAAAATTGGCCTTTAATAATTTAGTGTATGGTACTGTTAGTATTCGACCTATTCCATTTTTGTGTAATTATTCAGAATCAATAAATGTCTTTCTAGTATATCTTTCTTGGTTTTTTTTTTTTTTACGTCGGTTTTTTTATTGAACAATTTTGCTGCTGTATTTAGAAACAGAACGCCTATGAGTATAATCAGAATACCTACATGTTTTTTCTTGTTGAATTCAGCAGTATATACATACTCGCATAAATTTTTTCAAAAATCTACAAAATGTATACAGCAAAGTAGATACATCTATTCATCAATCACCCTGTAGATGCTTTCGGTGATCATGCCTCGGATGGATGTGCTCGGTTTGATTCTGCATATTGATTAACATCAATCAGGGAGATTGCGAAATTTATATTCTAAACCGACGACAAATCAATACATCTCGAAGGCCATCCAAGAGATTCTTCTTGCAGAAATGTGTGAATCATGAATTCTCGTTGTGGAAAAACCATTCACTTTTTCTTCGGAGTTTGAAGATTTACTATCATGGCGAACTTGAAAAACGACTGACGCCTCGATTGAATATATTCTTCTTGGAATGTTGAGCTCGATGGACAATCCAGTGTACACACCTCCAATTCGAAATCGTATAATTTTGAATACTTACGTTTGTGAATCTGACATTTTTTTTAGCAATCTCCGAATACAAGGTATCGGGTGTTTTTTTTTTTTAGAGTGATACAATTTTGAGTTGGCAGTACTGCTTTATTTTACAGCCTATTCATTATTTGATTGTTGCTTTTCGTTTAGTTGGGTTTGTCTTTTAAATATGAATAGACTTACACCTGCAAACTGTTGAAATTTTTCATCGAAGTAATTGTTTCATTCGTCAAACTTATCGTATTTATGCTGAAAATTTTTTGCATGTTGAACTTTTATGCTTGTGTGGAAAAATTCATATTTTACTAATTGAAAAACGGAGATCATAAATATGGAGTTTTATTATTCATTGAAAGTAAGGTTGTGATACATCAAATTATTCAGAAAAATAAATGACAAAATTTGACGTTAAAATATGCAGAGTGCTCCATCTTAACAATTCCACGTTTGTGCTCAATCTCAAAAAGAGTGCTCTGAAAATTTTTTTAACTACGCCACTGACTTCTATGTAAAAATATCTATCGGAAGCTTGAAACTCGAAACAATATTATTCAGAAACTAGCTGGTTCCTCATGATCCAACAATACTTCGTACAACAGCGCTTGCTTTGGTTGTTAGTTGAACAGTGTTCATGTAAAAAAAAGTTGATGCCCAACTGAATTTTTCTATAAGGATTATTAATGATACCATCAAGTCTACACCTACTCCTTGGTTACCAGTCCTCTCAAATATTGTCCCTCCCCATATTCGCAGAGAGACAACAGCTTTGAATTTTTGGAACAAATTGAATTCTTTTTCAAATTCATTTCCCATACTCACCTATATTCCGGATGATAAGGTCCCCAGATTAAAGTCGCGTAAACTTTTTTGGTCATATTTTGTGATTGATATGAATAGAAGAGACAAAGAAATTAGGCAGTCTGAATAGAATGTATCCAATTTTTTCAATAAAGCTCTTATTTCTGATCCTTTCATCAGAGTTCCTGGTTTTGACCTTCCCAGGAGGATATGGTATGTTCTAAATCGCATTAGAACAGGCCATGGACGATGCAACAGCATGCTCTTCCGATGGAATTCGGTTGAGAGTCCTTGTTGTGAATGTGGGGAAAATGAGGTGACTATAGAACATCTTATAAATAGTTGTCCATTTATAAATTTCAAGATGATTTCGGGGCTATACACAAAGTAACAAATGAAAATTCTGAAATGGGTGGTTAATTTCAAACTAATTTAATTTATTCTAAATACTTGGGTTTTTTCTGCTTTTGTCTTTTATCATTTCAGATAAAAAATTGCTTTTTTGTGAAGAATTTGTTTATCTGAGCCCATCGACGGATAACATGAAGCTGTTCTCTCAGATCACACTGATGTCTTTCAAGATTTCCTGATGTTTAATATTTTAAGTATTTTCAGCTGAGGTTTTTTACCTTTCCTCATTTATGGCGGTATTCTGCTTCATCTGTAAGCGAATCTGTAACTTTTCATAAGTTTACAGGACAATTACGATTCTCGACGCTTTCTATAAATCTGTAGCTTACAGGTGATCGGAAACATATCGAAAGGTATATTGTGAGGTTATGTTGAATGATTTGTTTTAGTCACAAAATATAATATACTTTACTAAACTCAACTACTTCTGTAATTCATATTTGTACTTCGGTTGTTAATTTCTCTTTCTCGTTGTAACGAACACGAATTGAACATAAATATATCCAATAATCAATACTTACGAGTCAAAATGATAGGAAAATGAATTTTATTCTATGATCTTATTACGAAGTAGTTACGATCTTATTAGGGAGTAGTTCAAAATTGACACTTCTAATACGAGAGTTACAGAAAAACTTCCAGAATGTCATAATTTACGAATCTGTAAGTCAGCCACATACAGATCCATAGATAAATTACAGATCAATCGTACGCTACAGATTCGTAGCTTACAGAGAAAAAGCAGAATACCGCCATTAATCATACTGCAGATCTGTATGGTTTTCCTGTGTTGCACCAACCTCAGCTAGGTACTTTTTTGTTTCAATATGTATTGTATTATTTTAGCTTTCTGAATCAAAAGAATGTATATAATTACATAATCCACCCTATGTATTCTGAAATACTCGATACATTGTCACCTCATTTTTTATTGAATATGTCCTTATCTACTTTAGCTGACTGAGTACACATTTCTCTTATTTAATTGCTGAATTGATCATAATACCGAAGGTATAAATTGATGTGAAATAGAAATATCATTCAAGAATATATCGTCATTCAAGAATAATATTGTCATTCAAGAATTCGTGCATAATTGTATCATCTCATTGTTCTTAATTAAAACTGTTTTTAAAAACGGTGTCTTCCTCTCAAAACACATAATTATATAAATATATTTTTTCCTATCTTATACAGGGACCGAGAAAAAATTACAACTCCGAAAGTATACATTTTTCGTTTTCGATCTGTATTTCGTGAACAAAAGTTAAAATATTTCTGTTTGTGGTTTTAAAAATTTCACAAAAATTTGATACAGTGTCGCGATAACCGCATGCTGAGAGACAGTGCAGTCTCACCCAATTTGGGACACAGAGTACTTCGAGAGGCTTTTTTTTCTGCCGATGATAAATGCTGCCCTGATTTTCTTCAATAGTGTTCATATGCCAAGAATTTTATACACAACTGAACCTCTGATGATTATTGATAGAACTATCAGATCTTCAGATATCGATTGAAATATTACTTGTGAGGTCTTTTTCTGAAATTTCTCGAATATTTGAGAAAATGGAAGATGGAATCAGTCCAAGAAATTTTTTTTTTCGACCTAACTATACAAGGTGTACCCAGTTCGACGGCCTATTAGGCGTTTCTGGAGAACTAGACCTATTTGAAATCTGGAAATTGGGATTATATTATTGTTTGACATTATCTACCGATCTCAAATATTCTTGGAGCCTCACCACTCTCAGTTATACAGGCAGTGAAAAAAAATTTTTCAACATTTTGTTTTCCCAAATATCGAAAAAAAAACTCAAGAAAAAAGGGAGATAAGTGTATTTGGTACTATGTTTGTTATTCCTAACCTAGATATCGTGAGCACAAACTGTTTTCACATTTTTGAAGGCGAAGACTGTGGAAATATTGAACAATTTTAGAATTTTGAATAACCCGTCACAGGGTGTTCCAAATGTTGGTTCAAAAATTGGGATCAAAATTGGCTCATACTCTCGTTTTTCAAATCAGAACCCTATTTTTTATGATTGCGTTGGATTTTGCGAAGAAAAATGATGATAATGTTCGAACATGTAGATGCTCCTGAAATTACTAATTCTTGACTTATTCAGGATTTTTTGTTTCTAATCTGTTTTACATCAACAATGATGAATGAATTCAGGAAAGAGTCACTAGTAAGTTATTTGAGTAATTTATCTTCTATGACCAAGGTCATTGTTGACATGAAACAGATTCTATGAATTCGACGGTACGTACGACATGAAATCAGGAAATCCTGAATAACTCGAGAATAATCAATTTCAGGAGCATTATCGTGTTGGAACATTATCATCCTTTTTCTTCTCACAATCCAACGCAATCATAAAAAATAGGGTTCTAATTTGAAAAACGAAAGTTATTGGTCAATCTTGATTCCAATTTTTGAACCAACATTTGGAACACCCTGTGACGGGTTTTTCAAAATCTTGAAAATGTACAATATTTCCACATTCTTCGCCTTTGAAAATGTGAAAATGGTTTGTGCCTACGATATCTAGGTTAGGAATAGCAAAACATTATACCGAATACACCTGTCTCCCTTTTTTCTTCAGTTTTCCCTCAATATTTTGGAAAGTACTTCGACGAATGAAACGATTTGAGTACGAATGTATTCAGAATTGCATACTCTATCAAATTCAAAAACAAAAAAAAACGAATTTTTTTTTTTCATTCCACTCCCTGTATAATTGAAAGTGGTCAGGCTCCAAGAATATTTTAGATTGGTAGATAATATAATACAAATTTTTTAGATTTCAAATAGGTCCAGTTCTCCAGAAACACCTAATAGGCCGTCGAACTTGGTACACCCTGTATTTTCTCTGATGTCAGTATTCTGGCAAATAAATAACTTGTCGTGAAAAAAATTCAAAACTATGAGAAATTGTAGCAGCCAGGAAAATTGGACTGTGTAGCTACTGATTTTTTTGCTCATATATTGGGCTTTCGTTTTTTGCGAATCAAACTGTACAATTTTCATTTTCCTAACGCAACTATTTCAGAATTTTCCCGCGAAAGTCCAAGGTTTGGGACTTTCATCGATTTTTAACTCAAAAAATATAAGTTTCAGAAAAATTTTTTCGGATAATCTTATTCTACGCCTTTCATTCAGTGAATGATTGAATTTTGGTAGCAATCAGAGAAAATTGAAATTTTGGCACAATTTCCATAGGGTCATGGAAAAATATTAGGAAATTTTTTTTCTTTTCTTGTCAAAAATAAATTCATATTACCCACTTATTCAAAGGAGCAGGTTTTCAAGTTATAGTCATAGTCATAGAGTCTAAACTAGTGGCGCTAGGAAAAAGAAAATTGAACCTATGTCTTCCTGAAGAATCAATCTATGGGTAAAAAAGCACCGTATTATTTTTTCCTGCTGTAGTACCTAATTGCAGATTCCTAATCAGCAACCTCGATTCAATTATGTGGATGAGCTGAAGAAACAATTTTTTTTCGTAATTTTGAAAGAACCGCTAGAGAAAAAAAGTCTAAAAAAAATGTTTTCGAGCTGAAGAAATTCGGGATAAATAATACTTATGTCTGGTTCTGATCAAAAATTCTAACAAACGCAAACGATAAGAATTATTCTGAATCTGAAAAACTTCGAGGAACAGAAATACTATCCTGATATGAGAAATATGAGAAACATTTGAATTCCCATGAATGAAAATTTGGTTTGATATTTTTTTTAAATTATCACTGAGTTTCTGAACTACCTTAACTTTCCAGGGAAAATATTTTCCATGTACCAAAACTAAATACCTATGAAAGAATTTTCAATTCAGCAGATAAGTCAACAAACTATACAAAACTTTCTGAATGTATTTAATCCATTCGTCTACATTCAATCAATACATAAAAACGATCGTTTACTAAACTAAGAACACACTTGTAGTCAAATAATTATATGTCGTCAGTCTCAGACAGTGTGTAAATACATAATGTCGGTGAACATCAAAGAACTTCGTATTTTGAAACATCAAACACAATCTTGACATTTCGTGCAGAAGTTTCCAGTGAGAAAGTAATTATAGTGAACTTGATCTACAAACAATTTGCATCATTCGGTCATTAGGTACAGGAGAAGACAACAGTTATTTAAGGAGAAGGATTTTGAAGGGGGAATTCTTGAAGTGTTTCTATTGGGGAATTAACTTAATGAAAATCACAGGTGTTTTTGGTGGAAGCTCATTGTCTGTACTGGCCATCATCGTTGTACGGTGTTTTTCTTGGTGCATTGGGGTTTTCTCTAGCTTCTCTCTCAGCTGCTTCCTGAAAAAAAGATATTCATTAGTGTTTTACTTTCGAATTCTATTTTTATCTGACTTGAGAAAAAATGTCATTTGAAATGTATGTTTGTTACCTTAAACCATTCGAAAGAGTGAACCGATTCTTATGATTCTTTTTTTTATTGGAAAGAGTGTGCTTTGATGGTAAATTGGTAGAAGTTTGGTCTGGATGATATTATTGGATCCAAGACACAAAAAAGGAAATCTGCGATTCTTAGGAGGTTTGCCTAAATGATCAGATTTGCCGGAAAAATATTGCAACAATAGATGAGACAAAGCGATTTTTATCATGATTGGAAAATACTTTTAGTAATTTAATGAGGGGGAAAATTGGGTTAAAGTTAACATGCATGATCAGAAATTTCTCAGACTATTATCCATTCATATTGAAATATCCCTCATAAAGCTTACCAATATGAACTAGTATTTATCCTGATGTATATAATATATATATATATATATTCTTATGAAAATAGAGAGCTAAAATAATACAATAAATGTTGAAACAAAAAGTACCTAAGCTGAGGTAAAAAAAAGAACGGGGTATCATAACATTCTTCGTATGATACTATGTAAAATACATGGTTGGGATAAAGTATGGAGCCAAGTAAATATCTTTTTAACGAAAGCATCAATAATTATGAGATTTTACAGATGAGTGCAATGGCTCGAAATGCACGCGATGTACAATATTTTTTTATAATAAACTTCCGGTTGAACCAGAAATACCCTCAACTTTTTTAATTCATATAGAATCTCCTGTATATATTTGCTGATTTTGGAGAGCTTGTGATTTCGAATTCATACATACTGGGTTTAGTGTAAAAAATTCTGTATACACGCTGAATTATCGAACATTGAACAACAATTGATGTTTTGTGTATGCAATATGAGTAACAAACGAGTACGATCTAACAGTAACTATTGCTCAAGTGTCAAATTCGACTCCATATAAATTAAATTGTACAGGTATCCCGAATCGCTTGATTCGGTGTGTTCCTTATACTTCTGTAACTTTAACTGAATGGAACAAATGTTGAAAGAAGTCCTGGCTTCGATTTTCGTGAAATCACCATTAGTGGAAACCGTTTCACGATTTCTTAATTTGTTCTCAACGAGCAACAAAATTTTGTTTTTTTATCGATTTCGAAAATGTGCCATAACTATTTTATTTGTGAGAATATCTAAAAACTATTTAAACTTTGTACAGGTAGTGTTTCACTGAAAATAAGATACCATATTCAGTCTTTTGCATCTCGTGTCCTAAGGGTGAAAAAAACAACAAAAGCATTCATTTTTATCTTATATTGTACAAGGTGGTCACATTTCGATGTTTTAGTATTACATCTTCTAACTTAAGCGAGATACAAAAGAAGTTATCTCCATGTCATGTTTTTTTTTCGCGAAATATAAATTGCTGAAAACCGCAGGTTGCTATGGTGTAAAGTTTCCGCTACAGGGTGATTTTGGAATTTGACCAATTATTATAATTGGCCATAACTTCCGCAGTATTGCAACAATGATCTCGAAATAAAAACATATTCATGTCAGTTTTTCAGTACTTTTTTACTGGCGCTATCGAAATTTCAGTACCTATTGAAATTTTAGAGAAATAAGAAAAAATATTTTTTTTCAAATATCAACCATAGTGCACTATGATGTTTTTCAATAGACTTTTCTTAGACAATTTCAAAAATATATCATGATATACTTCTCAGTGCAAATATCGAACATTAAAAAAAACACTCTTCGGTCAACATAATTTAAGCAGGCTCTCTCTCATTAACTTTCGTGGAAACTGGTGACTAAAAATTAAAATTGTTGTTTTCAAATATTACTCATAGAATAACAGAAAAAGTTTCGATAAACACTCTTTGTATAAAAATATACTGTAACTGATGTTTTTTTAGATCTATTTGACAGCTACTAATAGTGGATATCAAGTTCTATGGCTACTTCAGTTGAAAAGATATTAATCAAATTCAAAACATTCTTCGATTATGTTGATAAAAATTTTTTTTTTGGAAATTTTCGATATTTACACTCAGATGTATATCATAATATATATTATACTCCCCGTCAATAAATTCCGGACAGGCAAAATTTTTGTCAAATTCAACACCCTGTTTTTTTTTTTCGTAGTGCTGCGATTTTGTTGAAATTTTCACCAGGTGTAGTATTGGGTCTTGTTATATTAACCTGAAATTCACTCTGCAAAAATATCTGTAGTTTATCCCTCATACAGGGAGAAACAAACCTTCGTTTTATACCCTCCATTTCTAAACACCTTGTGGTGAATTTGAGGCAGAAAATTTTATATCATTAAGTTTAAATTTGAAGTTTAATCCTTTCTCAACAAAATGTTTTTTGATTTATTTCAGTATCTGCTCTTAAAAAAAGATACACATTTTAAAGAATGTGATCCATTTTTTTCAATTTTTATAACAATTTAAAACATTACAATACCTTATCGACCTACAAACATACACAGACACCTCAAAATTAAAAGCGTGTATTTCCACCTCGCTTTCTCATCGCTTCTTCCATATGACGTGGCATATTTTCAATGCATTTCCGAATTGCTTCTTGGGGAATATTTTCCCGTTCTTCAAAAAGGGCTGTTCCTAAATCGGGTAAAGTGGTTGGACTGCCGATTTCGAACATGTCTACCTAGCATATCCGATTCATGTTCGATGATGAAGCGATGTGGAAATACACGCTATTAATTTTCAGATGTTTGTTTATGATTGCTAGTCGATAAGGTATTGTAATATTTTAAATTGTTATAAAAATTGAAAAAATGCAACACTTTCTTTGAAAATGTGTATCTTTTTTTAAGCAGATACTGACGTGAATTAAACAACATTTTGTTAAGAAAGGGTCACACTCCCAACTAAAACTCAAATTTTCCGCCTCAAATTCACCACAAGGTGTTCAGAAATGGAGGGTATAAAAAGAGGTTTTGTTCCTCCCTGTATAACGAATTAACTACAGGTATTTCTGCAAAGTTAATTTCAGGTTGATATTACAAGTCCCAATACTCCACCTGGTGAAAATTTCAACAAAATTGGAGAACCACGAAAAAAGATACAGGTGTGTTGAATTTGACAAAAATTTTGCCTGTCCGGAATTTATTGACGGGGAGTGTATTTTTGAATTCGTGCAAAAAAGTCTATTGAAAAATATCATAAAGCACTATGGTTTCCATTTGAATCGGCACCGAAATTTCGATAGCACCAGTAAAAACTATCAAAAAAACTATCCTGAAGATGTTTTTATTTCGCAATACTACGGAAGTTATTGCCAAATATAATAATTGGCCAAACTTCGAAATCACCCTGTAGCGAGGAACCTAGACACTGTTGCGGTTTTTCAGCAATTTATGTTTCTCGAAAAAAGAGAACATGACATGTGTATTACTTTTTTTTGATTTCGCTTGATTTAGGAGATGTAGTAGTAAAACATCAAAATCTGACCACCCTGTACATGAAAAATTATAGATAAAAAAATTAAATATAGTGTCTTATTTCTAGTGAAAAGTTGCTTGTAAAAAGTTCCAATCGTTTTCAGATATTTTCTGAAATGAAAAGTTATAGCATATCTTCGAAATTGATAGAATATCGAAATCTGGTTATATCTTCAAAACAAATGAAGATATCGTGAAACGGTTTACACTGATGGTATCTTCACAAAAATAGAGCCCAGAACTTCGAATTTGATACTTGGGTAACATCAATTTGTTGATAACTGAATGTTTTTTTTATGGTAATATGAAAACCTCGACAAAAGTTGATTAACGCATGGTAATTCTTCGTGAATGAAAATTTTTCACACTAAACACAATATGGACATTGAAAGAATATCTTCCAGGCTTAGTAGCCGTGGTTCGTTAGGAATGATTTCACATAACGTTCCACCGAAAAAATGCGGTAGGCATCTTCAGAGGATTCTTGGTCTAAGATTAAACATCAATCGCTGAATTTCTGACATTTATTAAACCCAGTATTTACGAACTCGAAGTCCTAATCCCAAGCCCTCTCAACATCTGCAAAGGTATACAGGATGTCCCATTTAAATTGAAAAAGTTGAGGGTATTTCTCGTTTAACCAGGAGTATATTATGAACAGAAAAATTGTACTTAGATGCATTGCATTTACCTGCAAATTTTCATAAGGATTGTCCATTTTGTTCGAAGGGTATTTACTTGGCTTCATTCTTCATCCCAACCCTGTATTATCGTTATTTTGGTAGTACTTCTGCTGTCAAACAATGATGACGCATGTATCTTAGAATATCAAGTAAAACAGGAGCAATATTTAGATGCAGAATGAAAAGTTATGAGATATGTGAAAAAAGACTTGTCAGAATTGTAACAGCGGAACTACTTTTCGTTGTCTTATACAGGGTGGCCATTTGAAAACGAAACAGACGAGATTACAGACGAAATAAATTTTTTCGATAGAAATGCTCGGACAGGTCGATTTCTGTTTCGAGGGGGACAACTTAAGATGTAGGTTACGGACGCATAGCGCTTCAACCCTTGCTACTACAACCCTCACCCCCAATTTTCGAATAGGGAAGATGGGGTGAGTGATACCTCATTTGAGAGATATTTTTATACTGATCTCAGCACAGTAATTGTTTTTTCATTTTATGCATTAGTTCTCGAAATACAGGGTGGCCATTTGAAAACGAAACAGACGAGATTACAGACGAAATGAATTTTTTCGATAGAAATGCTCGGACAGGTCGATTTCTGTTTCGAGGGGGACAACTTAAGATGAAGGTTACGGACGCATAGCGCTTCAACCCTTGCTACTACAACCCTCACCCCCAATTATTGAATAGGGAAGATGGGGTGAGTGATACCTCATTTGAAAGGTTTTTCACAAAAAAACACTACAAGTGCCATGAAAACACCACTTCAATTTCAAATGCTTAGTCAAGAATATTTCGAGAACTAATGCATAAAATGAAAAAAAACATTTACTGTGCTGAAATCAGTATAAAAATACTTTTTAAATGAGGTATCACTCACCCCATCTTCCCTATTCAAAAATTGGGGGTGAGGGTTGTAGTAGCAAGGGTTGAAGCGCTATGCGTCCGTAACCTACATCTTAAGTTGTCCCCCTCGAAACAGAAATCCTGTCCGAGCATTTCTATCGAAAAAAATTATTTCGTCTGTAATCTCGTCTGTTTCGTTTTCAAATGGCCACCCTGTATATTGGAGTTTTTCTTACTTGTTGTGCTCTGATTCCCTCGTATATGAGGTCCAGTCCTTTCTGAACCTCAGGACTCACTGGTGGTGGTGTGGGCAAATGATCTCCACTAGGGTGGAATCCAGTCTCATCAGCGATGTAGTGAACTGTTATATTCTGACCGTCTGGAGAAGTGTAAGAATAGGACCCCTGTTGGACTTGCGCATTCAGAGTTTGGCCCTCTTCATCTGGATCAGGTCCTAAGTTCTTCAAGTATCCTTCCTCTTCCGCGAATATGTCGTTGCCAGTTTCCCATCTGCCATAAAAAAATTTTTTTTTCGTCAATAGTCCGTTGGAAACAAGTTCAGACTTTTTTTCGGTAGGTGGCACTCTCATTGTTAAATGAGGATCGAATAAAGGTTCAGAAACCGGTCTACCTTCTACGCTGATTGTTATTGATTATAACATAGAAAATATAATAGTTATTCATGATATGAGTGTTGAAAGTGACGTTTTATTTTGTGAGTGAAAAATTTCGTGAAATGAGCGGAGCGAATTGAACAATTTCACGAACAAAATAAAATCACTTTTCACACGAATACCATACAATGTTTTTTGTGTAATGTATTTTGATAATGGAATGGACGAATTTGCAATGACAATAAACTTCGAAATGCATTTTTATATTCGAATAATCAGAAGGTTTTTGTGAATAGCAAACGTTGCCAACGTTATGATAACTAACAAATGAGAAAAGACGCTGTTATTTGAATTTCGCTCCTGTCCAATTTACGTCTTAGAATTCAAACTGCTTAATATATTTGTCAAGAGTCCAATTATTGATAAAAGTGACGATTTGGTTGTTCCTCTGGATATTGAAGAGTCTGCAAGAAGAGCAAATCTGGAACTCCAACCTAAAAATCTGTTCAGCAGTACGATATTGCATATAACAATTTCCTGGCACGGTGTAAATTGAAAAATGTAGAATTGAACTTCAGTGAAACTGTTTTCCTGGCATACTTAGAAGAAAAATCAAAAATTTGAAGTTCATCAACTTTGTGGAGCAAATTTTCAATGATGAAGTCAAGCGCCCTTGTTAAAAAAGGTGTGGATGTTAGTGAATATTTTAAGGTAATAGCATATTTGAAACGAAAAAGTGAAGGATATCGTCCAAAAAAATCGAAAATTCTCACTCGTGAACAAGTTCAAAAGTTTATAAAGGAGCACCAGATGAGAAATACTTGGTGATTGAAGTTGAAACTATTTTCGGATTATTTGGAGCCTGTCGGCGTGAAGAATTGTGTAATTCATCAGAGAAAGACATCGAAATAACATATAAATCATTGGTTATACAACTTCCAAATACAAAAACGAATGTTAGTCGTACTTTCAGTATTATTGGGAAGTATGTAGACTATGTTCATAAGTACTTTGCACTGCGCCCTTCTGTCATCAAACATAGTCGTTTTTTCCTGAAATACATGAAAAATAAATGCTCTGCCAATTCAGTTGGTATAAATACATTTGGGAAAATTCCATCTATTGTTGCCGAATTCCCCAAACTGCCAGAACCAAAGCAATATACAGGACACTGTTTCCGAAGATCCTCCGCTTCATTGCTAGCAGAATCAGGAGCAAATATCACGGATATAAAAAAACATGGTGGATGGAAGTCTTCAACTGTAGCTGAGGGCTATGTTGATCATCCATTGCATGTAGAAATGTCATTGCTGAACAATTCTCCCAGCCTCAACAGATCATCATCCACTATTGTACTTCCGGTTTCTACAAGTACTGAGGGTGCTGAGGATTCTAATAACGTCACAGGGCATTAATGTTAGTAATTGTTCTAGTTTTACGATTAATATTAATGTTCATAACTAATGATTGTTAAATATTGATAATTAAAATTTGCAATTGCTGAATTTTTCTCATGTGATTTCATCATAAGAAAATGGAGTGCTAAAAATTTGTTTAACACTAATGTTGAAAATATTTTTCTCTATTTCAGTATCGTAATGAGTTCATTACAGTACTAAAAGTAGTGCTGTAATGAATCTCATTACAGCTGTTTACAGTTATATTTTTCGTTTTATGGTTGTCAGTACTGACCTCCGATCGAATCAATTTTTCGAATCAAATCAATTCAAATTCCGTGATCTGTCAAATTTCGTATGTCACACCAACTGCCAAGATACAATACAAAAGTCACTAATCTGAATTTTCATTTGAATTTCGAGAATATTTCACAAAAATTGACTGAAATAGAGAAAATACCGTCTAATACTCGTTGCAGAAGGCAATTCCAACACTCATGCTATCGATAACTCGCTCCTTCGTCGCTCGTTTTCGAACTTCGCATTCGTGTTGGAATAGGAGCTCATTCTGCAACTTGTTTTAGAATATACTATTAACATTAACACGCTACCACGTAAACAATCAATTGCAACGTTGTTTGTTGTCATTAAAAGTGTCACTTTCAATGGCAGTTGTGCAAAAATACTTTTCCCAAGTTGTAATAATAACATAAATAATATCGTGACATTTTTTTTGTAATCGCGCTTTTTTTTTAAATTGATAAAGTCATAGCAAATTACTTACGATGTTTTGTAGCTTCCGTCTGTTCCTTGTTCCTTATCGAATCTGATGATTGGGATGTAGGTGGTAGTTCTTATTCTTTCATTTGGTTCATTGGATTTCACCTGAGAGTAATACTGCTGCTTGTCCTGGTTATCATTCTGGTACTGTAAGTTTTCGTCGTTATCATATTGGTTCTGTTGCTGCTGTACTTGAGGTTGGAATGGCCTTGGAGACCTCCTGCCTTGGTGGTTTTGACCCCAGGCAAAGGCCAACACAACACTCAGTGTGATCTGTGAGAATAATTTATATTGATATAGGTCTGATTTGAATCTTGAGCATTTAGAAAGAAATCCACCAACCAAGAAATATTGAGAAAGTGCGAAAAATGTTTGGAAGTAGGTGGATGGAATTTTTGAAATGTGTTGTAATTCAATTTCATATTCTGATATGTCTGAATGAAAAATCGAGAAGTTTCATGACTTCTCTTATAAGTTTTGCATTCGAATTTGAGCTTTTGATGTATGTCATATTTTCCGAAAAATATCTCGTTATTTTCATTATGGGCAGTTCAAAACTATAGATCGTTACTTTGAACAATGAAAAAATTTTTGAGGAATATCAACAACAAAAGCATAGAAACATATTTTAAACAAAGTCAGGAGATTTTTATTAAAGGGCGAACATAGATCATATAATATTATGCTCGTAGCAGTTACTGAATATTTCGAAAATAGTACATTTTAGATATGGGAAACCCTTAATAGACTCCACCTATTTTTATCTCACAAATTGATATGTGAGGGGAAAAAATGGGGTTTGCATTTGAAAAAATCGAGTTTTTGGTTTTTTTTAATTCCAACTTTGATACTCTTATTTTACCCCCAGTATATCAAAACGTTATTTTCTCTACAAAGTCACGTCGAATATCTCGTCAGTAACCCATTTAAAAAAACAGATCTGAGTTTATGCGTTGAACTTTCATTGAATTCTCAGTGTGGTACAAGCCTCAATTTGCAATTTTTTTCAAAAAACAGTGAATAACTCGAAAACGGCTCTTTGCGAAATGATTCATAAAATTAATGAGGCATTCGAAGGTCTATTCGAAAAAAACATAATATACAGGATGTTCCATTTGATAACATTTCCGGAGAAAGCGGAAGTCATTGATATTTAAGAATGAAGGTATTCTTGGCTTAGATCTTCAGAGGAAATTACCCACCCATGAATATCGAGAACCTGAAAAAAGGTACCTAACGTAACGTGATGGAAATAAAAAATTTCATACAGTAATTTTAAATTAGTAATATGACAAATATTGTCAATATATACTTCGAGCAACAATTAAAGGAACAGAAAAATATTCAAAATTTTTTGGTGATTTTCAACAGTATGTATCTCAGTGAAAAATGATCTCATAGACAATAAAAAAACTAACTTTCGAAGCTTGAAGACTTTTGTTTCTGAATTTATTGGTAGTCATGCTATTATCGGATAAAGCACGAAGAAAAAATTTTACCATTTTTTGTTTAATGGACTGTATCTTCGTCAATATTGGTGGAGAAGCTTAGGTTATAAAAAAATTACAGCCTGATTTTCCTCGGAGTCTCCCCTGAATCGATCAGTTCAGCAGATTTCTTGAACCGATTGATTGAAATAATTAAGGGAACAGGTTTTTGATCCTTAAACTTGATCTGATTCTCCCGATCAATAAATTATTAATTTTTTTTTTTCACTTTTCACGAATAGATCATAAAAAAAAAGAATTCCGTTAACAACATTGTCCTGAAAGTAAAGTGACAATAAAAAACATATTTTGAAAAAAACAAGAGGTGATTTCTGACTCAACTCCATTGGATCTATGGACACTGAATACAATTAAACCTTCATTTTCCTCAGGAAAATATCATGGAATGAATTTGAAGTTGATACCCCTAACTTGCCTACGGTACTCGTTAAGCGAAATTCTGAGCGACAGAATTTTTTTGTCTTCTGACACCACATTTTAGAAAAAAGTTTTTTTGAAAACCTTTCGACTCATTCAGTAAAAAACCGATTTAAAAGATCAGGTCAACTCTAAGGGAAAAAAACCTTATTCTCCAAATTTTTTCAAATGTTCAATCAATCGGTCCAAGAAAACCGCTGAACCGATAGATCTACTTATTTGGGGAACATCAGGCTGTCAAATTTTTATAACCTAAGCTTTCCCCCCAATATTGAAAATGATACAGTCCATTAACCAAAAAAATGGCAAAACATTTTGTGCTCTTTTCACACGTTTATGTGACAGGTGAAAAAAAATTTCTATTTAATTGAACAAAACAGATTTCCGTAGAGAATTTTCTGTAGAAAAAGAAATCGTCTTTCGGCTGGCTAGGCGACCAGTATTTCCTTAGATATCGGCGAAATGAGCGAAAAAGGATACTTTTGCATTCAAAACTGAATATCTCGAAAGTCGTAAAAAGCATATTAGAGCTGAATGAACAGGTTATGCGACATTTGCATCGGTCTAGCTAGAAAAAATTCTCCGTGAGCGTAGAGCAAAAAAATTTTAATTCGAAATATTTTCAAAATTTTTTCTTCGTGCTGTCACTATGATTGTATGGCCACCGGTACTCTGAAAAATTGTAAACAAATAGTTTCAGAGACTAGAGTGTCAAAGCTTTAAAAGTTGGTTTTTTATTTTCTATACGACCATTTTTCACTGAGATACACCCTGTTGAAAATAAATTATGAAAATTTTTCTGTTCCTGTGTATTAGCAATGAAAACTTCCTAAATGTGTGATTCAAAAGGTGATCAGTTTTTTCAATGCGGGATTCTCATGTTGCTCGAAAGATCAGAGAAAGTAGAGGCCAGTGATGGACAATACTTTGAATCATAAATGTATAACCACAAAAAAGCCTCGAATTTCGGCAAAAAACAGTGGATAAAAAGTTGTACACCTATCAATAAAAAATGTTACTTAGGGGGATCATCGTTGACGATTGTATTCATTTTGCGAAAAATAGGGCTTCATTGAGCATTCCAAATTCCCAAGAATAATCTCATGTCGTTCTATCTTGCATTTAAGACCGCAAAAGATCACACCATCTGCAGATTTTTATCGACTACCTACGTCTTCGTAAATCGTATCGATCGCAACAAGATTGCACAAGAATTGGAAAACAGAGATGAGCAAGCACTCCTCGATTCGCGAAGATGCGACACTCCCATTTGAGTTACGTAAAATCTGGTTGATGTAACCAAAAGGAGACAAGCTCCGATCTTTGCAGATGGCCCGAATTGAGTTGAAAGAGTTGTACGTCGAAAATTGGGACGAAAACTTCGTATGAACCTACTCCCGGAGTGGCTCCGTTGAGGAGATACAGGCTGTTTAAGGAAGTTACCTGAAGATGATTTTTCTTGATTTTCTCCGAAACGGTACATTGAGGAGATAAAGGCTTTTTAAGGGAGTTCCCTAAAGATGAATTTCCTTGAATTTCTTCGAAACAATAGGTGCGAATATGGTGAAAGTTCGAGATTATTATAGGATTCTGAAATATTTTCGAATGAACCTAACATATGCTTCACTTGGAATCAGTGGCGTACAGCGTTGGTGGCAAATGGTGAAATTGTCCGTAATTTTTTTTTCTCCATTATTTTTGGTAATTTGGGTTCAATAATTTGTATAAGAAGTTCTACCTTATTTGTGGAAAAGGCTGACTACTTCTATGCTGAATCATGATGAAACATGAACAAAATCGAACAAATATTTGAAATGAATATTTTCGAATTCTCAACAGACTAGGGGGTATGTTTTTTTTACATGAACAGCTGTCTCCTTATTTCTTCAAGCATTGGAAAACATTTCTGGTTAGAAATTCATGAGCTAGTTTCTATTGATGGTAAATTTTGGTACTAACAGGGTGATTCTGAAATAATTGCATATTTGCGGAAACAAGGAATCTCTAAGAAAAAGAGTACACCGTTAAGGCAATTTTTTAATTTTTGCAATAACAAACTATACAGGGTTATTCACCAAAATGGCTCTATAGATTTTTTTTAGGAAAGACACAAGATTCAGGATTAAAATTCTAAAGAAGAGCTTCAATGAAGAAGACGACTTCTCGTATATTTTTTGAAAGTTCTAGGACTTCCGGTTTTTCCGGAAGTGACATCAACTTTCTCCATTGAATTCTGAGTATTTTTGATTCCAAAAGTTTGAATATTTCCGAGAAAATTCTCTTTAAATGAGAAAATACGAGAAAAAATCTCAAAATTGAACTCTTTGTCGAAGTTAAAATTAAAGAAACATCGGAAAATCGTTTTTTCAGATTGAAACTCCATTTATTTCGAAGTATTTTTGAATTTTCTTCAAAGAATAATAGGAGCATACGTCCAAAACTTTTATCCCAAAAGTGAATATTTTCCGAGATATTCGAGAAAAACAATTTTGTCTTCAATTTTCAATCTCATTCCGAATATGTTTTTCTACTGGAAAATAATTAGCGGTCAAGTGAAATTTTTGCAAATCTTTGTTATCGAGAGAATTTTTTTTTAGTTCAGACGAGTTAATTTCTTGAATTACCGTCTGTAATGCGAGAGCAACAATTGGTTTAAAGTTCTCAATGTGAGTATTAGTGAAGTCGACGTAAAAAATTCTCAGGAATGCAGAAAAAAATGATTTGTCATAATTTCTAATGCATTGAAAGAGTAATTACCAGAACATGTAACCATTTCATTACTGAATTTTCTAATTTCCCTTCCAAGACAAGAAAGAAATTCTACAGAATTAAGAATTTGCGGAAATTATCCTAAGCTTTAAAAAATAAAGAAAGACTGAACTCGTCTGAACTATAAGAAAATATTTCATTGATAACAGAAAGTTCCAATAGTTTCATTGACCGCTAATTTTTATCTAGAAAAAAAACACATTTGGAATGAGATTGAAAATTGAAGACAAAATCGTTTTTCTGAATATTTTGAAAAATATTCATTCTCGGATGAAAGTCTTGAACTTATGCTCCTATTATTTTTTGAGAAATATTTCTAGAATGCTTCGAAAAAATGGGGTTCAAATTTGAAAAAACGATATTTTGATGTTTCGTCACTTTGACAAAGAATTGGTGACCCCCTGTATCATATTCTGAAAATCACGCTATCGCAAAAGAGGTTAACTTTTCTTCCAGAGATTTTCAAAAATGAGAATTTTTAATGAAAAAAACCTCGAAGTTGTCTGTATTTCAACAGAGTTCAATTTCGAGACTTTTTTCGTTTTTCCTCCTTTTAGAAGGAATTTCTGATTAAAATTCAAACTTTCGGAATCAAAAAGACTCAGAATTCAACGGAGAATCTATTCATGCAATAAAAAAGGTGTCTTTTCATTTGAAAAATGAAAGTTGATGTCACTTCCTGAAAAACTAAAAGTCCTAGAACCTTCAAAAAATGTACGAGAAGTCGTCTCCATACTTGAAGCTCACCTTTAGAATTTCAACCCTGAATCTTGTGTCTTTCCTAAAAACATTTTATAGTGCCATATTCGTGGATTACCCTGTATATTTTATTTCATCATCAAATCTCTTTTTTTTTTCGATTAAAATAATTTATGGAATTGGAATGAAAATGAAACCAAATTAAATATTTTGAACGAGAAGATATTCACTTTGGTTCTATACTTCGTCTCAACATTAAATAAAAGATTTTAATTTGTCTCGACAAATTTTCACAATAAACATGAAAATGATAAAATTTCCAAAAAAAACCATACCGTAACCTTTCAAGCGATATATGACAAGCTAGCCCATTCTTTCTTTCTAAAACATTTGGGGGGAGCGGTAAATTCACATCATGAATATTAACTCAGATAATGAATTCATTCCATTTGAATTTTCGTTACTGTAGAGTTTGAATAGGTGCTGCTATGAAAGTATATATTATCAATGAACACTTTCAATCTCGATAATACTTTTACGTAACCTTCAATATGCATCATCTGTCACGCATTGCATCCAGGAAAAAATCGAAATAATGTGCAGAATTCAAAACGGGTTTTTTTACTGAATGTCACAATTTCCTGGGTTTGTTAGAGGTCGAAATAAGATACCTTTGTTGGCTTCGTTTATGTAATACAAAATGTTGATAATTCAATAGTTTTTCATGTATTTTTCTCCAGTTTCAGTAGGGTTAAATTCTAAAGCTCTCACAGAAAGATAATTTCAAGAGATACACGCCCTATATTCTCTTCAAACTTCCTTGTGGTGAATTCTTTGTTATTTTCATAATTTTTCCAGTTTCATTTGATCTGTGACTTATATGACAAAAAAAACTTGGACCACTTCTTTAATCTTTCATAGACTCACCACAAAAAAGTTTACGTATTGAAAAGGGACCTAACCACTGAGTCCTTTAGACACTTATAGCCACTCTCTTCAAATTCAAACTTAACATTTTCAGAACCGCAAGAGATGTTAAGAGAAGTATGAAAAAACATTGGAATCGGAACACTGTAGGTATAAAGCTAACGAACGAAATAATGTGACTTGAAATCCCCTTTCTATTGAAAATATTTCCAAGTGATAAATCCACACAAATCCACTTAAGGAATCCAGGTAAGGTCGCACATCACGTGACGAAACTCCAAATGCCTACTCTTAAACGAAACAACACTACGACCAGAGTGAGCAGCTAAAAGTATGTCTCATCTTCATGCAGAGAGTGAAAGGACACACTAACTTACTTACCAAATGCCTCATTTCGTTGAGCACTTTGGAACTAATGAACACCGAAACAGATCTATATCATATTTATACCCTCCACTTCTTCTGAAGATGCCACTCCAATTATCAGAGTATGGCATAACGATTATGTTAAATGTTTCTACAAAGTCCCCAGAAGGTACAAGAAGTCGCCAATTGCGTTGTTTCGATAGATTCAGGTTCTGGAGACAATTTAGATTTTTTTTTATATACTGAAAATTCTGCTTGGTGATTATTCGCCAGATTTCAAGAAATATTACTTTAAATGGTTACTTATATTACAGAATAGATTCCTCTCAGCGCAAATTATGTGATCAACCTTTTTTTGGGCTACAGGATTTCATCGATAACATTGATGAATGTATGTTTTGTGATTAGAGTTACTATTTTATTCCAGATTAATTTTCCCTATAATTATCCAATTCTGAAACGATTTGAGGATTATTGATTGAGGTTCCGATTATTAGATATAATTAATATGAAGCAGTTGAGGACCTTCGACAGAAATTGGACAAGAACTCAATTCAAATGACAGTATCTTTTTTATTTGTAAACAAGCATTTATTAGTAACCATAACGTTGGTAACGTCTTCCACATATATTGAAGTTAAATGTTATTCTAAATGCGCTTATTCCATTAAAAAATTGGGAAGTTATACAAAAGCATTGCATTTTATTTGTGTTCGTGAAATCTTTCTCACTCACAAAATAAAAAATCACTCTCAAAACTCACATCATGAAGAACCATTACTAAATGAGGAATTTTCGAGAATTTTCAAAGATGAGACATTATGGATTGAACAGAATCTTCTAGTAATTTATCATTGATTGTAGCAGGTCCTAACTGATCACAGATTTCTTTCATTGAAACATCCATTTTTGAGAAAATGAAAAATGGTCTTATTTGTTAGCTCAAATGTTTCGAACCAATATGCCATATTTTTGATGAACTTATTCTTTTAAAGACTTTCCACAATTCTCTGAAATTAAGATTCTATGATTCTAAATAAAACAGTCTTTCTTCTAGGCTATATTCTTTGTACTTCACTCTTCATATTCCTCTGACAGTTTTCATATCGTCAATTTCAAGAAGGTTCACAACTTTTAGACGATCATGACATTTACAAAAGGTTCCACAACTGGGATACTCGATTAACAGTCAGCTTTTTGGTTTTGATTTCAAGGATTATATCTAATCACAAAGTTGTACTGGGATAAAAAGAAAACTAAATTTCCCAACTCTTAATCAGATCTTGATTTTATTTTTAAACTAGCTGACCCGGCAGACTGGTACTGCCTCAATTGATAACTAAAAAAGCTACTTTAATATTATAATGAACTATTATGGAATAATACCTTGAAAAGAGACATAAAATTGTCTTGTACAATTAGTTCAGTCAACGAGAGCGAAAATTAGGCATTATTTCCGAATTCTATCAAGATACTTCGATTTTGATACAATTTTGGATATAAGCTTTACTTGTCTCCTACTCCTACCCTATGCCGATTTATGCTTATTATTTGTAAGGGCTGAAAACAACCCCTTTATCCAAAATTCAAAGAAACTTGTTCTAACGTGAATCAAAGTAATTTTTAGGCCTCAGTAGCATTTTATGAAGTTTAATGGAGGTCTTCATATACTTCAAGACCGTTTAAACCAACCCCTTTCAGCATAAAATCTGTAAAAATGGGTCTTTAATAATATAATTGATTAATTTCAATCAATTTTATAACAGTATTTCGGATCAATGTTAGTTTTAGTTATTTTTATTTTTCAACCCCAAAAAGCAACCCCTATCAGTTCAAAATAACGAAATGAAAATATCATTTAAACATTTCATGTATACATCTCTTTATTCTCGTGAAATTAATACTTTTTGTGTCTGAAAATTAGTCTGATTCTGAGGGGCTTTCGCCACTGTCAATTATTTCTTCAGCTTTGCTGAAGATTGCACAACTGTTTTGGCAGTTAACACCTGCAGATTCCCCACATGTAGCGTTTCAAGAAAGACTCAGTTTTCTGCAGGTGCATGACGCATTGCATCTTTTCTTGCAGTTACAAAAAATCATTTTCAACAATTTTTGTGGTGCAGGTGTTTTTTGCATTTTTGTAGGCTTCAAATATCTATTGGCACTATTCCAACCGCAATCAATTGAATTGAGAGCTTTATCACCTAGCCAAATTTGAAGTTGATGATTTTAGGCAAACATTTATTTCATCGGCAGTCGTCGATTTTGGAATCACCGGTAATGATTCTCAGAAGTCATCAGACAAAAGAATCAATGCGCCCCAAACATCCGTTTAGGCAACTCAAAATACACAGTAATTGTTCACATATATAATAGTAGAATGGAGATTTGTTCAAAACATTTCGTCATAAAATTTTCCCTAGTGTTCGGAAGAAAGATAGGTGTAATAACACATGGACTCAGATGTGTTAATATTATTAGAAAATGTAGTTCGACGAATTTATATCAAAAATAATTCTTTCACGAAAACGCTATTTATCGTAGCGACACCTACTGGCGTTATCCACAAGAAGAAAAATCATTTCCTATTTTTTTCTCCATTTCATAAAAATTTTCAGAGTTTTAATGTATTTTATGTTAACCCCGTCGTAGAAGAATCCAAAAAAAAACTTTCATAACAAACAGTTCATCCAATGTTGAGTTATAAATGGTGTAATCAACAAAATGGCCGACTAAGTTTTATAAATTAAGATTTTCCAACGGTTTATGATCAGAAAGGCAATCAATTCTTTGCCTCTAAGCCAATATTGCCAATGAAAAATAGATGGCTTTCTTTTTCTTTTCGTGCTGTATGAAACTTTTTTGAAAAATATTCTACTGATTTGATACTTCGTTCGATATTAGCATCATTAATGGGAGATTTTGGATCAAAAAATGCCGAAATGGGTCACTAGACAAATATTCCCTTATTTTGTCGAGGATTCATCTCCAGCATTAGTCCACTGAAAATGTACATTCTTTCTAAGTAAATTATGGAATTGTCCAGGAATTTCACGTTGAAATTGTCTAATATTTTTCTTTGTTTTCGAAATAGAAATTTTTTTTATTGCTTCCGAGTTATCATGTATCAGACGAATCGCATTATTTTCTATGATAATATACCTGTGTCCGAGATATTTCATTGAGTTCTGAGCAGAATTGCACTTCAGAAAATTCAATATGCAACCTTTTTTTTTTCTTTTTTTTTTTCTGTTTGTTCAGGCCTTAACTTTGCTTAGATTCAATTAATTCCTTATATTAATACCTATGTAATGCTTCATCTCTCATTTTATTTGTGTTGACATTCTTGAATTTTCATTTTTATTTGTATTTCATTTTGTTATAATTGTATAAAAGTGTATTAATAACCGCTTATTTCATTAAATAAATAAATAAAAACCTTCATGAAAATGGCATCCAATAACTTTTCCCAATGTTCCCCGAAGCTGTTTGAAAAAAATTAATATATCATCAATAAACAGTCGACGATAGGTCAGAATCAGGTAACAAACTAAGTCATAGTGGTCATCATGAATATATTTGAAAATATTTAAATCGTGTATTTTTCAAATTGTATTGCATTTTATATTATCCGAGAAAATACACAACCTGTGATGATTCTCGAACACCTATTGCTACAATTTTTTACTTTTTTCAAATTTTATATTTCCTATGTTATCCCCGATAGTGCTTTTGTAACCTGCAGTCTTCAATTCTAAGCGAATTGTTCCAGCCTGAAAAATAATGTAGTTTTATGCCGAACCAAATAATCAAAATTGATATTTGGACCAACTTCAACTGATTGTACAGGGTAATTCATTTATCTTGGTAACCCCAATTTTCTCGAAAACGCCCGAATCTTTTACATTCTGTGAATGGCGTTTTGAACACGTCAATGTCGACTTGAGATGCGCATAAAAATCTGCGGAATAAATAAAGACGCCAGGCGTCGCGGCGCTATCAAAAATTTTTTCTCCAGGGACATACCTTTTTTATCATGTCATTCGAAAGATAATTTCATTTTGAACTTTTTTTTCAAATACAATTTTTATCGATTTCCAACCGTTAGCGATCTGCAGCGTGTTTTATATTGATTCTATTCCATTTATTTTTTTCTGTATTGTGGTAGTACGCCTTCATTTAGAGACATAGATGTGATTTTGTGATTTGAATTCAAGAAGGCTAGTTTTCTGGTCAATGTGCTCCTTCAAATAAGATGAAATATGTGGCTACAGCAAGATGGGGCTTCATTCCACCACGCTGCCATTCTCAAGAGATATTTAGATCAAGAATTCGGAAAAAAAATGGATTGAAACAAATGGACCCATCAGATATCGCTAGACCTAACGCTCATGGATTACTTTCTGAGGAGTCCCCTTGAATATATGGTATACCAAACTGATTCTAATAACTTGGACTATTATTTGAAATTGAAGATAAGAAACGCATGTGCCCAAGTGGACCCTTATATTTTGACCAAAGTGGTGAAATAACTTATGTATGGATCATAATGGCCGGTATATAGAACATATGATTCGAAATTTTTCGTTTGTTATTAAACAAAAAATGTTTATTATTATAAGATATAATATTTAATGAATAAAATAATAGAAGAATAGTTACAGAGCCTCCGTCATTTTACGGAACATAATCAAGTTCAGGTCATCTAGCCATTATGATCCATACACAAGTTAAATCATCTCCCTATTTCATCATAAGGCACTTTGGACAAAATATAAGGTTCCATTCATTTTCGAATTCTTAACCTCAATATCTCTTCACAATGGCAGCGTTGTGACATGGAGCCCTATCTTGCTGTATCCACATATTTGATCTTATTTAAAGAGGCAGATTGTTTAGAAAACTTGCCTCCTTGAATTCAAGGCATAAAATCATATCTATGTCTCCAAATCAAGCCATACTACCACAATACAGAAAAAAAATAAATGGAATAGAATCAACATAAAACACGCTGCAGATCGCTGACGGTAAGAAATGGACAAAAATTGTATTCGAAAAAAAAGTTCAAAATGAAAATTATCTTTCGAATGACATGATAAAAATGGTATGTCTCTGGAGAAAAAATTTTTGATAGCGCCGCGACGCCTGGCGTCTTTATTTATTCCGCAGATTTTTATGCGCATCTCAAGTCGACATTGACGTGTTCAAAACGCCATTCACAGAATGAAAAAATATTCGGGCGTTTTCGAGAAAATTGGGGTTACCAAGATAAATGAATCACACTGTACTGAAAAAAATTTGTACCACATCAGTTTGGCAAAATGTTTCGAAAATTATGTAGATTAATGTCACCACCCTTTTCAAATGTCGAGTTATCCAGAATCTCAAAATATTGGATGCACTAGAATCATTTTTATAAAGTTCGAGAAAATTGTTCGAAACTGTGTTTTTTCAAGAAAGACCTTTCTTTACGGATATAAGAAAAAATGTATGAAGTGTTATATAATTTTAGAAAACTCATTAAATGTGTTAACTTTTAAAGCCTTTTGCCAAACTGATGAATGAATTTAATTCAGAAGAATTGAATACAACAGCTAACAGGAGCACTATTCTGGATGATATAGAAAAAATAAAATTGGAACAAATTAAGAAATTGTAGCAACAGGAGTTCGAGAATACACAATACGTTTTGCAATTCCTCGAATAATAGATTATGCAATATAATTTTAAAAATACACGACCAAATTTTTCTTTAATATTTTTCTGATGACCACTTTGTCTCAGCCTGTTAATATGGTTATTTAAAACTAAAATCTAGCTTTCTGAGCGTTTCCTTGAGAACATTGAGGTACTCAGTCATCAATTTGTTGCTTACTTCATCCATACGCCTTATATCTATTTCTCTACGTAATTCCCGTGTTATGACTAAGAAATTCACCGGAACAATACTCATTTCGTATAATTTAATGCAGGTATTGCGTTAGGTGTTCCCAAATAAAGCTTACCAAAGAAAACACACTGGTTTGGGTGTGACAATCCTGTCATATTTTTAAGGCGTGAAATATGCAGAAGTTCAGATGTCTATGATATTGATCCTGACTTTCCCGTTGTGGATTTACTCTAGAAAGAAAGTGATGAAAGAAAGAATTTGTCATACGTTCTTAGGCTTTAAGGAAAGGGGTTATTAGAGAAGTAACTTTACTCCAGAAGTTATGAAGAATTTGTCAAAATAAAAATTTATTCTTATACCAAACTTATGACAGAAATATTCTGTCGATAACATAATAACTTAAATGTGAAATGGAATATATATGTAATTCGAGGTACTGGCACTATATGAACTCAACATTTGTTGTTCATTGTTCTTCAGATGATCCTTCCACCTCTTCTTGGGAACTGGTATCTCTGCTCACAACATTCGAGGAATCGTACTGTTGAGGGCTGTTGTTTATTTGGTCCAAAGACCGGACTATGTTCTCTTGACTCGGAGGGAGTGTAGGGATATGGCTTCCTTGAGGTTGGTAACCGTTTTCATCAGCTATGTACCTGTAAGAGATGATGATGGTGGGATTAAATCAGACACTTAGACAGGTTCATTTTTTTTAACAGGGATACAATGCTTGTTTTTATTAGCAATCCTATAGAGCTGATACCTTAGGGTCTGTTCTACCTCTTGCAAGAGCTGTTCTTATCACTGTCTTTATAGTTCGCCTTCAGTTACAGAGATCTAAAGGATCTTATGTCTGGGATGGCTTCAGAAGTTCTTATTTTTCATTACTACAAGGATTTCAAGATCTTTTGTACTGAAAGGAGTGATCTGAATAGTTCTGTTGAGGAGAACAGTTGAGTAGATTATAACTATATTATAACTATAACTATATTATAACCAAATGTAAACTAACCACCACCCAAAAGCAAATGGAATATAGATGTCTGAAAATGTTCAACACTTTACCAGATGAGATTCAAGGAGAGCATAATTTCAAATTATTTAAAAGAAAATTATTTAAGTTTTTATTAAACAAGGAACCCCTTTTGTATGGAAGATTATAATATGATTGGTCACTGTTAATTGCTTTTGTGACACTATTTTCTTTTATATTGGTATATCCTCTGCATGTATCGAATAATTGAAAATAAAGATTATTATTATAACTGTAAAATACACTGCGCAAAAAAATTAACGTACATTCTGAAAATCTCAATTTTAATGAAAGTTAACTCTAGATTGACTTTATAACTTATTTTTTATGTTCTCTCGAGAAGGTTTTGAACGAAACAAGACATTAAATGGAACAAAAATTTAGGAAGAAGGGTAATGAACAATTTTTGAAATACTGAATTGCTGATAAGTGATTAAATACTTGGTATTTCCACCCCTTGCGTTAATTACAGCTCGGCAACGACGGTTCATACTCAAAATGAGTGATCTTAAAATGTTATAATCTAATCCTTCCCAGATTTCTCCGAGTTGGATTCTTAAGTCATTAAGAGTAGCTGGATGATTTTCTGAACTTCTCAGCCTTCTATTGAGGTTGTCCCGAACCTGCTCAATCGGATTGAGATCTGGACTTCTTGCTGGCCATTCCATTCGGGAGACTTCAACCTCTTCAAGATACTCGTGAACGATGCGCGCACGATGGGGTCTGGCATTATCGTCCATAAAAATGAAATTTTCACCAATGTATGGGGCAAATGGCACTATATGCTCTTCAAGAATGTTCCTTATATACTTATCAGCATTCATAGCTCCATTATCAACGACCACTAGGTCTGTCCGAGCAGTCAAAAATATTCCACCCCATACCATAATCGATCCTCCTCCGAAACCAGTAGTATTCAGGAAATTGCACTGAGCATATCTTTCATGTGGACGTCTGTATACAAGGGAACGTCAATCACAATGGTAGAGGCAGAATCTAGACTCATCTGTGAATAGAACTTTTTCCCAATCGGCCCTCTTCCCAATGGATATGCTCTCTAGCAAAATCCAAACGCGCCCTTCGATGGGCTGGGGTAAGAGCTGGGCCTCTTGCCGCTACACGAGGCCTTAAATCATATTCTCTGAGGCGATTTCTTATTGTCTGAGTGCTAATTCGCACCCCATGAGTTTGCTCAAGCTGATTTTGAAAGAGGTGAGCGGTTGCAAACCGTTGTCTCAACGAAGAAACTCTCAAGTAACGTTCTTGAATGGCAGTTGTTACCTGTGATCTACCCTGTCCTGGTCTTCGGACATTCATACCTGTCTCCCTGAATCGCTGCAACATTCTGGACACACTTGTATGGGAAACTCCAAACCTTTCTGCAATTCTTGTGTACGTCCACCCTTCTTCTAGCAAAACTACCGCTTGGGCACATTAATCTTGGGTCAAATTGCGTGTTTCGCGTTGCATAGCGATCGAGTGTAGAAAATCAATCGAAAGAAAAACTATTGATCACTAGATTTGATCGAGAACAACTGATTTCAGAATGGAGCCAATACATTCAAAATCTGCTAATATCATCTTTTTTTATTCCTGCTGGGAAAAAACATCTATATTGAAGAAAAACGTTGAAAGTGGATAACATATGCATGCATAATTCTGATAAAAGTAATTATCATTGAGATCACCTTCAGTTGTAGAATAAATTTGAGATTTCCATAATGTGCGTTAATTTTTTTTCGCGGTGTATAACAGTTCAATGTCTAATGATTCGATTCTTACAAAATACCTAAGGAAAACGAGAAAATTGATGATTCATGAGTACTTACTGAACTTGTACTGTCTCCCCGTTTGGAGCTACATAAGAATATCCTCCCATCAACACCTGGACCAACGAATTCTGATCTTCCTGGTCGGATGCAGATGCAGAAGATGATGGTAAGTTCTCAGGTTTCTTCAGGAATCCGCTCTGCTGCACGCGGATGCCATCGCTTGTTTCGAAACTGAAACGAATTTGAATATCTTGTTGTATAATGTAGGAAGAACGGGAAATCTGTTTTACAAATTTATGAATGCGGAATTGCGAGCTGATGTCGATGACACATCGGTGATAATGAAAACGAAAGTTCGAATTCGATAATCGATGATATGCTGAATTTTGAGTTGGATTTGGCAAGATGAAGGATGCAAATTTTACAACGTGGAAACAACAGATAAAATGAATTCATTATCTTGGTTACTGCAATGGGTCAGCAATAATGGTGATCTCTGAATTACTACTTTTGCTGTTAAGAAGAAGGAAATGAAATGCATATTCGGCATTTTCTTCTTAAAAAAAATTCACAAGGCCAAATTTGAAATTTGAACAAATTCAACAATGTTCATTATCTTCTTTTCTGTCTCTGCTACAATGTTGAAATAGAAGCGTAATAGGTAAAGATACTTTTTTAAAAGCAATATTTGTTACGGATTCTTTCAAAATGCATCAATTTACTTGAAACTACTAGTTATAGTAGGTAGGAAATAGCTCAAAAAACTAGGTATGCTTCTATCTTAGGGGTCAAATGTCTGATTTTGTCTAATTTTCAGCAAAAAATGTCATTCAAAGTTTTTCCAAAAACTCAATAATTTTTTTGTTATTCGTAATTAAAATCATGACATATTCATTGAAAATTTACATTTATCGGAACGGTTATTTACGAATAACACGAAAACAATGCATCGAACGAAATGAAATGTGAAGAAGGTATTTGTAGCTTATAGAAAAACGAGATATTATGAGTAAAGGGCAACATTTTTTTTGTGAATGCTTGAATCGATACATTCAACTTGAAATTTTGGAAAAACTATTGATATTACGGGAATAATGTTGACACATTTTTTTTAAGTGCTTTAAAGAGAGATTTAAAATAAGCAGTTATGCATATGCATATGAACTCATCGAAATACAATGTAAAATAGATTGACGACTCAGATTTTTTTAAGAAAAAATAGGTAGTTAAAAGAACCCCACATCTAACAGAATTGAATTGGATCGATTTCCATCGACGAAATATTTTAGGTAATTGTTGTTCATATGCTCAAGAAGTTGGACTGGTTTAAAATGTATGGTTTGTGAAAACAATAAGATCAAAGCAGAAAGCGCACTTCTCAATTTTCTTGAAATTCTGCCTTTTTCTACGTGTAAGTGAGTTGGGTTGATAGCGCAAGTATCGTCTTTCTTGCGCCTTTTAACCAATAACCTTTGGAAAACTAGAGATTTTGAATTGATGTGATCAATATGCTTCATAGTCCTTCAAAGTTTCTTCAAAATGGTTTTTGAATGGATACGGTATCTTGAATATGAAAGGAAGTTGTTGTGGAAAAACTAAATCAGTTTTTTTAAATTTTAGGGGGTTCTGTGAAAAATTTTATATCAAACACCTAAATATAGGAACCGAAAAAAAAAATGGAAAATATATCAGATATACAAGAGTTCCTCGAGACAATGCGGTACGATTCATTTTTCAAAGCCAAAACCAAAAGTTGTGCTCTAAAATTGGCATCTCTCGTAACTACATCAGATGCTTTGGACGATCACATTAAGAGAGCTTATTACCAAATTCAAATTTGGCTAGGTAATACAGCTCTCAATTCAGTAAACTGGGGTTGGAATAGTACCAATGCATATCTGCAGCCCACAAAAATGCAAAAAACACCTGCACCACAAGAATTGTTGAAAATGATTTTTTGTAACTACAAAAAAAGATGAAATGCGTCATGCACCTGCAGAAAACTGAGTCTTTTTTGTAACGCTACATGTGAGGAATGTGTTAAGTGCCAAAACAGTGGGCCAATTTTTGGTAAAGATGAATAAATAATTGACAGTGGCGACAGCGACTCAGACTTAGATTTAATTTCTGAAAAAGAAAGCATTAATTTCACGTGAATAAAAAGAGGAACTAATGAAATGTTCAAATGTTATTTTTATTCTGTTATTTCGAACAGATAGGGGTTGCTTTCAAGGGTTGAAAAATAAAAACAACTAAAATTGACATTGCTTCAAAATCTCAATACATAAAACTGAGTCGGCCATTTTGTTGGTTACACCATTCATAACTCAAGATTGGATGAACTGTTTGTTTAGATTTCTTAGTTTTTTTTTCAGATTCTTCTACGACGGAATTAACATGAAATACATTGAAACTCTGAAAAATTTAATGAAATGGAAAAAAAAAATAGGAAATAAGTTTTCTTCTTGCGAAAAACACCAGTAGGTGTCGCTACGGTTAATAGCGTTTTCCTGAAAGTATTTTATTTGATATTGATTCGGTGAACTACATTTTCTAATAATATTAACGCATCTGAGTCCATGTGTTATTACACCTATCTTTCTTCCGAACACTACGGAAAATTTTATAACGAAATGTTTTGAACAAATCTCCATTCAACTATTGAAATAATATTTGTGAACAATTACTGTGTATTTTTGAGTTGCCTAAACAGATGTTTTGGGGGCGCATTGATTCTTTTGTCTGGTGACTTCCGACAACCATTACCGGTAATTCCAAAATCGACGGCTGCCGATGAAATAAATGCTTGCCTAAAATCATCAACCTCAAATATGGCTAGGTGATAAAGCTCTGAATTCAGTTGATTACGGTTGGAATAGTACCAATATATATTTTCAGCCCACAAAAATGCAAAAATCACCTGTACCACAAAAATCGTTGAAAATGATTTTTTGTAAATGCAAAAAAAGATTCGATGCGTCAAGCACCTGCAGAAAACTGAGTTTTTTGGTAACGCTACATGTGGGGAATGTGCAGGTTTTAACTGCCAAAACAGTTGTCCAATCTATGGCAAACATGAAGAAATAATTGACAATGTGGCGACAGCCACTCAGAATCAGATTTATTTTTTCATTTTATTTTATTTCAAGTGAATAAAGTGATGAATAAATGAAATGTTCAAATTATATTTTCATTTTGTTATTTTGAACAGATAGGCGTTGCTTTTAGGGGTTGAAAAATAAAAATAACTCAAACTAACATTGATCCAAAATACTGTTTTAAGATTGATTGAAATTTATTTATTTTATTGATAAGGACCCATTCTTACATATTTCATGCAGAAAGGGGGTGGTTTACACGGTCTTGAAGTATATGAAGACCTTCATTAAACTTCATTAAACGCTACTGAGGCCCAAAAATTACTTTGATTTACGTTAGAACAAGTTTCTTTCAATTTTGGATAAAGGGGTTGTTTCCACCCCTTAAAAATAATAAGCATAAATCGGCATAGGGTGGGAGTAGGAGGCAAGTATAGCTTATATAGAAAATTTCATCAAAATCGAAGCATCTTGATAGAATTCCGAGGTAATGCCTAATATTCGCCCTCATTGACTGGACTGATTGTACACGACAATTTTATCTCCACTTTCAAGGTATTATACCATAATAGTTCATCATAATATTGAATTTGCCTTTTTATTTATCGATTGAGGCAGTACGTAGTCTGCCGGGTCAGTTGGTACTGTCATAAAATTGATTGAAATTAATTGATAATATTAATAAAGCCCCATTTTCAGACATGTTTTGATTTGTCTATAGCGGTTGTTTTACCCCTTGATAATAATAAGCATAATAAATATATCGACACAGGGCAAACTTTGGAGTCGGAGACAAGTAGAGCTCATTCCCAAAATTTCAGCAAATCGAAGCATCTTGATATAATTCGGAAGAAATGTCCTATTTTTGTGCATATTGACTGGACTATTGTGATGTTTTTTGATACTGTTCAAGAGTTTTCCTTGTTGAGGTATATCCAGAAGTTTTGTTTTTTCTTATAGAAACAATAGTTGATTATGATTTGTAAAGAATCATTATTATCTCCCCGTTTCAAGAATATACAGTGTATTCCATCTCAGACGTATATTTCTTATCCCATGCTGATTGGAAAAATTTCCCCAAATTCGTCGAATGAATTTATTTGGGGGAACTTCTTCGACCCTACGAGAGGGCGCTTCAACCCCCTAAAATTGAATAGGGGCGAATGGTTAAGTCTTAAATCTTCTATACAACAATGTATGAAAAGAGTAATATTGGAGAAGCATTTTTGCCAAAAATCAATTTATTAACTCAAATTTTTGTGACTCCGCCTAATTATTTTATGGAAATCAGTGGAAGATAATTTGAACATTTGATTCAAAAACGCAGAATAATTTTTTTTATTTCAAGCATGATAAAACATTTATCTTTTTTTCAAAAATATGTTTTTTTCAAGATGTTTCATGTAGGTGAAAATTTGGCTATAGCGGTTTGTTAAAATCACGTTTTCAATGTACCATTGTGAAGAGATTTTTCAAATGAGGTATCATTCCCCCAAAACAACATTCCCATGAAAAAATCATTCGACGTGTTTCGGGGAATCTTTCCATCATTATGGGATAAGAAATATACCGGGTGACTCGACTGACATAAGAATGACACAGGATGTTTTACGTGAAACAGTCCAGTCCAATATACAGGGTTGGGATAAAGAATGGAACTAAGTAAATATCTTTTAAACGAAAAAAACGATATTTATGAAAATTTGCAGGTAAGTGCAATGGAAGAAAACGCATCTGATGTACATTTTTTTGATAATAATATACTTCCGGTTTAACCGGAAATGCCATCAACTTCTTTAATTTAAATGGGACACCCTATATATTTTTACAGATTTTGAAAGAGCTTGTTATTTTGAATTCATACATACTGAGTTTAGTGTAAAAAAATTTGTAAAAACGAAGAATATAGCACTTTAACCAACCTCCTTTGAGTGTTTTGCATTAGAGCAAAAAACTATTCAGATAAACTAATTGATGTTGTTTGTATGCATAGTAATAAATAAACAAGTACTGTTTAGTACGTCTCTCGTTCTTCAGGTGTCAAATTCTAATTGACGGAAATAAATTGAACAATTTAGAATGGTTCAATTTAAGTGAAAAAGAGCGTATTGAAATTTTAATGATGATCGGTTATGGTGATCGTGTTAGAACTCATGAAGAAGTGTGTCATATTTTTAATAATTTGCATCCCTAGAGAAATCCTATATCACGCTCAACAGTAACTAAAACATTACAACGTTTTAATACTACTGGGATTGTAAAAAATTTGCTAAAACCTGAAAGACCGCGGACTGCAACGAACGAAACTGTTAAACAATATATTGCAATCGATTTTATAAGAATCACCTCAAACTTCCACCACAAATTTGGCACTAAATCATGGTATCAGTCGACGTTCTGTAGGAAAGATATTAAAAAGTGAAAAGTATCATCCGTGTAAGGTACAATTGGTTCAACAATTGTCATACGATGATTTTGACCGACGGTTGGAATTTTGCGAACCGCTAATGGACATCTGTAATGTCGACGAAAATTTTGCTTCTAGCATAGTTTTTTCCGATGAGGCAACTTTTTGTTTAAATGGAACAGTTAATCGCCACAACTCAAGGTATTGGTCAAATGAGAATCCTCATTGGATTCATGAAGCACATACCCAGCATCCACAGAAATTAAATGTTTGAATGGGAATTGTCGAAAATAAGCTTATAGGCCGATTTTTTATCGACAGAAACTTGAATGGTGACAAGTATTTGGATCTACTAAATAACGAAATTATTCCTGCACTTTAACAGAATGGGCAATTACCACAAAATATTTGGTTTCAACAAAATGGAGCACCTCCCCACTATGATAGAAGTGTTTACGTTAGACGACCAACAAACTTACAGGAATTGAGACAAAGAATTATTGATGAATGTGAACTAATACGTGGAGAAGTCTTGGAAAGAGTGACTCAAGAATTTGTTAATAGGATGGCATATTGTCAGCAAGTAAACGGCGAGCATTTTGAACATTTGAAGTAATTTTGTTTCTCATTATTCTAAAACAATGAAATGTACATCTATTGTACTACTAATTATTCCTCGTTTTTACAAATTTTTTTACACTAAACTCAGTATGTATGAATTCAAAATAACAAGCTCTTTCAAAATCTGTAAAAATATATAGGGTGTCCCATTTAAATTAAAGAAGTTGATGGCATTTCCGGTTAAACCGGAAGTATATTATTATCAAAAAAATGTACATCAGATGCGTTTATGGGGGTTTTTGATCATACTCCTTATCAGGGTGGAAACCTTTTCAAGATTTTCTTCGGAAATTAGCGGGTCCTAGCGATTTCCCACATTTTCATTCCACAGCCAGAAAAAAAGAATTTTCGTTGGATCACACTGACTTAATTCTTATATCAGGAAATTTCGAGAAATATTTTAATTCTTACCTGTAACTGAAACTTCCATCCTCGTTCACTTGCTCAGTTTTGTTGACAATTGTTGCATTCGCCGATGATTGAACGGAATACTGTTGTTGTTGGAGGTTCCCAGGTTGACTATTTTGAACGACATTTTGAGGTCTCCCAATCACAGAGACCATGACGATGGACAAGATCAACTGCAAGAAAAAACAGTAGTTGCTCTTCAATTTGCATTAAAAATGGTTCAGTTTGCTTATTCTGAATGCCCTTTCACATGAATAAACACACGAATATTTTGTCATTTAGCTTGTGGAAGATATTCTCAAATAATTATCTCAAGGATATCGTATTCGTATTTAATTCCTATCAAAAATTGAATCACTCAACTTAACAAACTGATCGACAACTTACCCCTGAGAACATCATTGTCGGTTATGAATGTTATATTTGTTCTTCTATCTTCGAAGATGTTCGATGTACTGTCAGTGAAAATACTGCCTCAAATTTATATAGTAGGTACAAATACTTAACAACCACCTTCGAACATTTGATTGTATTTACATAATTATCATTCCTTCTAATGTGCTAACAAATTCAGCCTCATTCATAAAACTGTAATCGCCAAATATCTTTATTTAAACATTGCAATAGCGCACTATTGTATTTGTTGAGGTTTTTGACGTTTTGCAATATGCGTAGAGAGATTTCCAATTTCAGGAGGGCAATAAAACGAATTTGTGGACCAGGAAGATGTGGAAGATTTTATAGGGTTATCGAGTTTTATTGATATCGTATGATATCGTTAATGGTAGTATTTCATTAACGAATATGCAACAAAAAGACAGTGATGTTATAGGCGTAAGATTGACTACTGCAAACAATAGATAACGCACCATATCGAAATGATTTGAATTTCAAGATGAATTATACATAAGGTATAATACATGAAAAATGTAGTTCAGCAGAACTAAAAACATCAAATCAGTATGGACAACAACATTCCAAAAAGAAAGTAAGCAAAAAAATTTTAAGTTTCAACAAGAAAAAAACCGACAGAAAAAATGTATATGCAAAATAATGAAACGATTATGATGGTTTCACCACGCAAGAGGTAGGTAGGTACCTATACCTACCTAAAATATTAAATTACTGATGAGACAATCAAATTATGACGATAATACGGGGTGTTTCAGAATAAGGTTCCGTAAATTCGGGATCTTAATCCTCAGATGATCTTATGATGTAAAGTTCCTATGAACTATGATGGGTCTCTGACGCACTGTTTCTGAGATACAAAGTGTTGAAATTGATTTTATGGAATTATGTTCTACTCCGTACACGATTTCTTTTTGCGTTTTGACACGATATGAGTACGCATTAAGACACATTTTTTCCGATACAAAACGATGTAAAATTTTCACCAGTGGCGTCCGTGCTGACTTCTGTCCGAACAAATGTGGTGAAAAAATTGGTACACCAATTATTTTTTCGAAATTTAAAGTTATTTTCATAATCACCACATAATTAACAGTATGAATGTTCTTCTGAGTTTTCCATCTGCGACGAATACTTTCTGAGAAAAAAAAAATAAAATGCAATTTCATCTAGGAAAGTTACGAAATTCTTTGATTACTTTCAAAATGCAATATCATCTTGGAAAGTTATGGAATTTTTTTATAACTTCACGAAATTCAGAAAATGTGTTTCATGGCGTACTGATAACCTACCAAAACGCAGAAAAAATGTGTACCGTGCTGAAAATAAATTCGAAAAACATTTTTTTTTTTATTTCAACACCCCGTTTTTCAGGAACAATGCATCAGAGACCCATGGTCCATAGGAAGTTTAGATCATAAAATCATGTGAGGATTAAGATTTCGAATTCACGGAACTTCAGTCTGAAAATAAGTCGGTATTGAAGCACATGCTGAATTTGCATTTTATTTTTTTTTCTGAGGAAATATTCGTCGCAGGTAAGGAACTCAAACCCTTCTTACTGTTAATTATGTGGTGATTACGAAAATAGTTTAAAATTTTGAAAAATCATTGGCGTTTTTTCTTCAAATTTGTTCGGACAGAAAATTAAAAAAATTAAACATCGTTCCGTATCGGAAAAAATATGTCTTAATGCGTACTCATAGCGTGCCAAAACGCAAAAAGAAATCGTGTAGGGTGTAGAAAATAATTTCATAAAACCAATTTTTTTTTTTTAATTTCAACACCCTGTAACTCCGAAACAGTGCGTCAGAAACCCATAGTTCATAGGAATTTTATATTATAAAATCATCTGAGGATTAAGATCCGGAATTTACGGAACCTTATTCTGAAACACCTTGTATAATGTACTCATAATTATTGTTATTTGGGAGTCGGTGTAAGTCAACTATTTATATACTCTTTGTCCCATTTTGGTTGAGACTATACTGCATCTTTTATTGAAAATATAGAGACCACGTATCAATTTTTGTGAGACTTTCAAAGTCACAGACTGAAATACAGGGCGAAAACGAAAATGTTCACTTTTGAGATATAAGATAGAAAAAAAAATGAATACTGCTCATAATAGATATTTCTACATAAAAGTCAGTGGCGTAATCGAAATTTTTTTGTTCACTGTTTTCAAGATTGTGCACAAACTTAGTTCTTTTTGAATGGAACGCCTTATTCATTTTTAAGTCAAATTTTCACAATTTTTTTCATTATACTTTGATGTATTACAACCTAATCTTCAATGAATTCTCATTAGAAAGTCAGAAAAATCTATACTTGTGTTTGTTTTTCTGATAATAGGTCATGAATTCTTTCACACATGCATTTCATAATAATTTTTTCAGAATGCCAACCCTTTCAATTTATTATATTTTAAACACAACTCACTATATCACTGGTAATAGGTTAACACAATGTTGTGAAATGTTGAAAACAAGAAAAAATATACCGGTACAGCTTCAAATATGTGTGGTACTCCATTGAAAAATCGAAAAATACCAAGTTTTTGCCCAATTTCAAAAACAGTGCTCTGAAAATTTTTAAATACACCAGAGATTTTTTTTCTCATACAGGGAATCAGGCATCTCTAACAGTGAAAATTTTCGTTTTCACTATGAGCCTGTGCAGCCAATTATGATAATTTTTATTTGCATCATGTTCTTGTCAACTAAAAGTAATTCATTTTTAGTTGAAAACCAATTATGGATCAATGAAAGATCGAAAAACTGACAAAGAACACCCTACAAAGGTAAAGAATTGAAATATACTTATAGTCATTATAATAAAGTTATAATTTCAGGAAATAACCAGAACAACCGATGAACGGTTGGCTGCTGAAGCTTTATGTGCTTTGACAAAAGTTAAGTATGAAGATGTTGCAGGCAAAGTTGATACTTTGAAAATTCGGACAATATGTGACCATATAATAACTGATAAAAACCTTAGCAGAATAACAGGGTTGAATTCTTTTCAGATGCTAGACACAAGAAAGAAATTCTGCGGTAGTGATTATGTCGACTCTGATTTTTTCATAAAATAGGTTCTAAAAGTAGTGCCTATTATAAGTATGTACTGTCCAAACATCTCTTGAGTACTTTGTTCATAAACTTTACTTTCTATTGTCTAAATTATATATAAAGAGTGAGTCAAAAATGTGTACCGAGCTTTATGGGGTACATTGAAAAATAAGTAAAGTTTGATAAATGAACTCATGGACCAACATGCATATTGGGGGATATACATTTTTCCAAAATTGATAAAATTTAAAAAAATTCTCTGCATAACTTCTAAACGGTGAATGCCACCAGATTGAAATTTCGTGCATGAATGTAGCAAAATACACTTCTACAATTTAGATACTGTCATCCCCTGAAAGCTTGGTACACATTTTTGACTCACCTTTTATATAAATGTCTTCTGTTTCTCTGAAAAAATTGTGAGTATATAGGTATGTCAGTAATAGAAACCTGGATAGTTGTAATTATTTACATTTTTTTTTCATTGGCTATTGTGCAATTATGGGAAAAAATTTATCGTGTATTTGATTCGAAAATTACTTCAATCTTCCCCTTTATTTCAACAAGGTGTTGTTAGTAACCTTCAGTAAGTTGACGAAAGTTTTCATGAAATTTGATACAGATATAAAATTCCAATGACATGTTTTATATTTTGCATTATTACCATTACATCCCATAATGAAACCAGCAATTCATGGGACAGAAACCTTCCGGAACGTTGAATGAATGAAAATTTTTTTCATAATTTATTTGTTTCATCTTCTAAGACACTGCTATTATTTTAACGGCTTCCAAATATGTAAAGTATTCGCTTAAAGTAGGGAATACTCTAGTTTCATCTAAATCCATCATTTCAATTAAAAAAATATACTGCTCTATCATATTCAATAGTTTTGTGAAGTATGTAATCTTCGAAAAAATCGCTGTAAGATCATTTAAAACTCAATAACAACATGAATCCATCTAAAAAGAATCAGTATGAGACAATTATTCAATCTGGTAGCCTTTTTGCTGAAGTTTGGTTCTTTGCATATGATTCATGAATGTTCTTATTTTGAAATGGAGTCAGTTTATCAACGGCTTCGATTTGAAATGAGTTTTCTGAAAATGCCAAGACGTTAAATAACCAACGCTGAGGTTAATAGGGCTATCGGAATGCTACGGGGTGGCCCAACTCAGGTTGTTGTAGCGGAAAGGCTAAAGTGTGATATCTCGACTTTGAAATAGGTTCAGAGAGAAAGGTGCCTTGTTGGAAAGACCAAGGCTTGGTGGGCAACGAAAAACAACACCTGCTCAGGATATTTAAACTAGCGCTCCGGCAAAAAGAAAGCCTACATCTAGGTACAGAATATTCTTCAAAATGCAGATGGGGTCCAAATTTCCATCGAAACCATCAGACGACGTTTGAGAGAGGTGAATTTAGGTTCTACACATCCATTAAGAGGAGTTCCATTAACACGTGACCACAAGCGTCAGAGACTGGAATGGGCAAGGTAACATATCAATTGGAACGATCAATGGCGTAGTGTCCTTTTCATTATTGAATCCAGATAGGCCCATTTTCAGATTCTAGAAGAATGAGGGTATGGACAATCCCACGCATATCCTGTTATCGCTATGTCCAAGAAGTCCATCCATTCGGAGGGGTAGTGTTATGGTATGTTTCAACGGGCACACAGATCTACACATTTGTGCTGGAAATATAACCGCCTCACACTATAGGCAGCATGTCATTGACAAAGTTTTGCCAAATTTTCACGCTGAAATTGGTTCAACTGTTCAATTCCTAGAGGATAACGGTAGACCGCACCGTGCAGCCATAGTTGAGAATGTGCGGAAGAGCTTCGTATTCCACATTTACCAAAACCTCCGCATTCATCAGACTCGAATTGAATAGAACATGCTTGGAATATGCTCCAAAGAAGATTAGATAATCACCAACCTACCCCAGAATCCTGAAATGATCTAAGAGAGCGTCTGCCCCGTTTATGGAAGCAAATTCCTCAAGAAATGTTCAACAACCTCGTGTGTAGTATGCAAAGAAGATGTCAAGCTGTAAGTAATTCCCGTGGAGGTCATACATCGTATTAATAGTCTCAAAATGGTTGAAATATTTGGGAAAAAATTTCGTTATTTTACTCGATTTTTCCTATACGCTGTACTGGCTAAAATTTATTTTATTTCCTACAACTTGAAATCATATTAATAAGAATTTTCATCACAAAATCTCATTCAAACTACATTTTTTCTGCAATTTAAGTGGCCAAGCAAATTAGCTTCAGAAATTGGTGTGCCTGTAAATAATTGGTGGAGTTCGGGAAACTTTTAATCATTCTCTTAGGCCTCTAATAAGAGTAGTTTGAGCTTTGCTGCAATTTCCCAGTGGAGCGTATGTCGTGAGGTTCGAAAAACCTCAAATTTTCGGACCATTTTAGGTTTTTCTCGAATAGCTCCTTAACTAAACACTTTATGAAAAACCGTGTAATCTGCAAAAATGTTCCGCATTAAATTCTACTTCTAAAAAGTACTACGACATTACATTTTGAACAAGTAGTTTTATAGAATCATACGTCGAAATATGGCAGATTTTTACACTTTTCGAAAAAACATATTTTTCTACTATAAAACGTAAATTACCTATAAAACTACGAACTTTAGAACGGGATGGCAATAATAAGAGTTGTAGACCATCATATTGTGATAAAAACGAAACCACAATGTTAAATAACGCAGTAGCTCATCCTGCTGAGGATGCTGATTATGCATCATAGCTAGAGCTGTTGAATTAGCTCAGCAGTCTCATGAGTGCTGCACTACAAGTTTTCATCTGTTTCGAAAAACAACATATTATTCCTTCATGCTTTTAATGGCTGCGACACTACGTCATCAATTTCTGGTAAAAGAAAAAAATTCCTAAATATGATTTGAAGCAATTAAATGTATTGCGGTACGAATTGTTTGAAAAATTGTTAACCAAACCCTCATTTAAGTATGCCTCTGTACCTCCAACTGAAGCAGCACCTCGACAACACTCGCTAAGGACGTATTTACTGGTAATCAAAATATGTAATATATTCTTCCTGAGTAGTAATGAGTTGTATTGTTAGTTATTGGTATATGAGTCCCACGTTTGTTACTATACTTGATTCAGTTGATTTTCCACGTCTTCAGGAATTTCAGTTGTCCTTTACCAAGCCACTAAAAACATAATAATAATAATAATCGTCTTTATTGGGCGAAAGTTTAGCTTGCGCTATTCTTACACTTTATCCCAACATGAAGGAATAATATGTTGTGTTTCGAAACAGAAAAGAACTTGTAGTGCAAGGGAGAGTAGACAATTTATCTTCTTGCTTGCCTTTGCCAGGCTTGGCTTGCGTGAAAAAATATTGATGCACATAGGAGCTGGAGCAGTCAAAATCACAAGAAGGTCAGTGTCACCCCAACAGTAACCACACACGCATGGGACTGCCGAGCAACTTCAAAAGCACTAGTTACGATTAAATGATCAGCATCCTCAGTACATGCGCTATTTTACATTGTGAATGGGAGGGGCCAGGTTACGTTTTTATCACAATTTGATGGTCTACAACTTTCTACAATATTTCGTTTCTAAACCTCCTAGTTGCAAACATATTGAAAAAATATATTTTTTCAAAAAGTGAAAAAATTTGTCATATTTTGACTTATGATTTCTATAAAACTATCCATTAAAAATATAATATCGTAATACTTTCTAGAAGCAGAATTCAATGCTGATTACTTTTGACTAAAACAATGTTTTTGATAAAGTGCTTGGTTTGGGAGCTAATCGAAAAAAACCTAAAATAGTCCAAAAAGGTCGAGGTTTTTCGAACGTCATAACATACGCTCCACTGGGAAATTGAGGAAAAACTCAAACTACTCTTATTAGAGGCCTAAACAAATGATCAAAACAGTTTCCAGACCTCCACCAATTATTTCCAGGCGAAAGTCTTATTTGCTTGGCCTATTACCCATTCGAAGCAGTTTATTACGAAATCAAGCAATTCGCTTTACGATATTCATAATAGTCCAAGAGCTAGTGAACCTTTTGAATCGCGGTTTGTCTGTAGGGCTAGAAATTTCTATAGCGATAGTTCCTAGTATGTTGAAGAAGAAAACAATGACCTGGCACCCCTCAGCTCTGCACATCATCAACTCCTATATCTTTGAAAGTGTAAAAAAAAAATTGGAAAAAAAAAAACTTGTCGCTGAGAGGTTGAAACTTTCATACGATTTTGTTCATTCATTGTTAAGTTCAAAAAAAAATTGACAGGCGATTCCGATGAGCACAAGTACTTGCCAGGCGACTCGAAAAGAGTGTAAAATACGAACAAAAATGAACTTTTTTCTGTAAGGCTGTAATTTACAATAATCTTCATCATCATCTGTTATGATATCATTAATTTCTTCATCATATAGTACAGTCGATTCAAGAGTAGCACACTGTGTCCTAAATTGGTTGGGACTGCATTATATCTCAGCTATTATTGAATACAGTCATGCGGTTTTCACGACCCTGTGTCACTTTTTTGCAAAACTTTCAAATCCACAAACAGAAATATTCCAACTACTTTTGTTTTTGGAATAGGTACAGGGCGTAAACGAAATTGTACACTTTTTGAATTATTATTTCTCGGGCCATGTATAAGAAAAAAAAATTAAAACTTCTTATAATGATTATTTCACGTAGAAGTCAGTGCATTTTTTTCAAAGCATTGTTTTTGAGATTGAATTGGAACGGAATGAAATTTTTTATATCGAACACCCTGTTTATTTTAACGTCAAATTGTATCACAACCTATCCTGCAATAAACTTGTTGAAAAAAATATTCCACGCATTTAATCAATATTCACAAGCATTTAATCATTACTTTTTCGAAATGCCATGGGACATGAACTTTTTTTTTATCCTATTTTGAATATAAACTCAGAATATCAAGTGAAAAATGGTTTTTTGATGCATGTTTGGAAAAATTCATGTCTCACTTCAAAAAAAAAAACAAAGAGAAATATAAATTTTTGTGATGGTTGACGCTGAAATTTATTAAAGTTAAGGTTGTGATACATCGATGTATTCAAAAAAAAATGAGAAAATTTCACGTAAAAACATACGAGGTGTTCCATTTGAAACATTTCAAGTTTGTACTATATCTCAAAAACATTCATCCGATAAAAATATCAAGCTACGCCACTGACTTCTTTCTTATACAGGGCCCGAGAAATAATAACATCTTCAAAAAGTGTATATTTTCATTTTTGCCCTGTATTCCAGAAACAAAAGGAGATGGAATATTTCTCTTTGTGGATTTGAAAGTTTTACAAAAAAGTGACACAGGGTCGTGAAAACCGCATGACTGTATTTTCAATAATAGCTGAGATATAATGCAGTCTCAACCAATTTAGGACACGTTGTACTACTCTTGAATCGACTGTACTATATGATGAAGAAATTAATGATATAATATCAGATGCTGATGAAGATTAATAATAAAACTTATTTTTTTATTCACTCAGACGAACACATATATAAATTTCAGCCTTATAGAAAAAAGTTCATTTTTGTTCGTGTTTTACACCCTTTTCGAGTCGCCTGCTGGTACTTGTGGTTGTCGAAATTGCCTGTCAATTTTTTTTAACTTAACAATCGATAAACAAAATCGTATGAAAGTTTCAACCTCACAGCGACAAGTTTTTTTTTAAATTTTTTTTACACTTTCAAAGATATAAAGGTTGATGATGTGCAGGGGTGAGGGGTGCCAGGTCATGGTTTTCGTCCTCAGCATGCTAGGAACTATCGCTAAAAAACTTTCTAGACTTACAGACAAACCGTTACTCAAAAGGTTCACCAGCTCTCGTATTCTAAGCAAATGAAGACAATGAGAGCTGTTTCAGTAAACTCAATATGTACAGAGAGCTCAATCTACCCTTAAATCGTCTGTTGTAATTGGGGTCCCAGAAGCCGAAACAAATTGCTGGAATCGGTGCTGGTGGGGTTCCAGCCAAGCAGCTCAGGAGGGTTTGTTCAGTTGGTTAAAGGCTTGCACCTTCAATAACTAGCCGATGTAGGCATCTAGGCTATTTGAATTTTCCCCCACCTCAAAGCCACAAATGAGAAATGAAGGAATTGACTTATATCTTATTTATTTACAATCAGTTCTGTACATTATAAGCGTTGGCTGGGTAGTTGAAGACCTGGTTTCCTGGGAATGCTGCTGCTGGTATCGTCTGCACGTTCTGACCGGCTACAGGGAAGGACCTAGCCGATGGGTTGTACACCTGTTGGGTTCCGTATTCAGAGTGGGAGGATACTCCAGCGCTCTTGGGGATGTCGTCGCTGAAAGCGTGGAAACCGGTGCCGTCGGCGTAGTACTCAACCTTGATGTTTCTTCCTTCGGGGGAGACGTATTGGTAGGAACCGTGGACAACTTCTTCGGCTGTTTTCTCGTCGTAGACTTTCAGCGTGCCTTCTTCCTGGACTTTGGTGCCGTCGCCTGATTCGAATCTGTGGAAATTGAATATAAATTGAATTACTCTAATTGGTATGATGACCTGGAATGTATTTTGGGGAAATTCTGAAATTTCTGGAAATCTTCAGGGTTTTCGAAACTGAACCAAATTGAAATGGGTAAAAACTGCAAGCGTCAGCTTTCAAAGGGGAGAGGAATGGTCAAAATCGGTTAATCCAGTAGGAAATTAAACATACAGACGAAATTATAACCACCAAAATTTTTTAAAGCGGTTTGACAGTATGAATGAAACACTCTGAAAAAAGAAGAGGATAAAACAAAAATTAAATGAAAAATAAATTATGTGAAACGATCTGAGCTTTGAAGAGTGTATCGCGATTTCTGGGTAAAGTACAGGGTGATTATCTTGGTAACCCCAATTTTCTCGTAAACGTCCCTATATTTTTTCATTCTGTGAATGGCGTTTTGAATAAGTCAATGTCAACTTGAGTGGCGCATAAAAATCTGCTGAATAAATAAAGACGCCAGGCGTCGCGGCGTTATCAAAAATTTTTTCTCTAGGGACATACCTTTTTTATCATGTCATTTGAAAGATAATTTCATTCTGAACATTTTTTTCGAATACAATTTTTACGCATTTCAAACCGTCAATGATCTGCAGCGTGTTTTATGTTAATTCTATTTCATTTATTTTTTTCTGTATTGTGGTTGTATGTCCTTTTTTGGAGACGTAGATATGATTTTGTGCCTTGAAATCAAGAGGGATGGTTTTCTAGTCAATGTGCCTCTCCAAATAACATGTGGCTACAGCAAGTTGGCGCCCCATGTCACAACGCTGCCATTGTCAAGAGATATTTAAATCAATAATCAATGTTTAGAGAATAAATGGATAGGAACCAATGGACCCATCTGGTATGGCCAGACCTTAAGCTGATGGATTACTTTCTGAGAGGTACCGTCAAAAATATGGTATACCAAACTGATTCTAATAACTTGGACCATTCGAAAATGAAGATAAGAAACGCATGTGCCCAAGAAGACCCTTATATTTTGACCATAGTCATTAATATGGAAAAAGGGGAATTATATAATTTATGTATGGATTATAATGGCCCATATATAGAACATTTGATTCGAAATGTTTCATTTGTTATTAAAAAAATGTTTATTGTTATAAGATGTGGGATCCGAGATTTTACGTAATATTAGGTATAAGGTTTATTATAGTTTTAAATTTTAAACTACGGCACTGGACTCGAGTGCTCTATTCAGGGGGTTTATTAACGCTAGACGCTAACCTTCTTAAGTGTTACCAGATGTGGATTCAAAGAGTCGAGATTTCTGAGAAAACATCGACTTGAGGGTTCCTAGGTCTCGAGGGGAAAAGAGTTCAGGGGGTACCTCGAGAAAAATAGGGACAGTCGATTAGAGGATTTCAAGGGGGGTCGATGAGAGAACGGGAAGAAGTTCGGTCAGAACGTGAATATTAATTAGACGAGGTTCCGAAGAACCGATTAGACGAATCTTTCGATAAAGTGATTAGACGGACACTAATCGAAAGTTAGACGTTAGACGAAATCTTGGGACGCGATTCTTAGACTAAGCGGATAGACGGAAGCTAGTTCAGAGGTCGTTAAACAAGATTTATAAGACGAAAATATCATAGACGTGCGTTCAGTGACTGAAATCCCGAGTTATTATTGCCAGTGTTTTTTTAATTCTATTCATCTAGTCATTAAATATTTTACAAACTACCTGGTGCCTAGTAATTTCCCTAGACACAATCAAATTCCTACAAAGATTTAATATTCAATGAATATAATAAAAGAGAAATTGTTTGTTGCAGAACCTCGTTCATTTTACGAAACAAAATCATATCTAAGTCATCTAGCCTTTATGATCAATACATATGTTATATCATTATAAGTTACTTCGGTCAAAATATGAGGGTCCATTTATTTTAGAATTCCTGATCTCAATATATCTTCACAATGATAGCGTTGTGATATGGAGCCTCATCTTGCTGTATCCACATATTTAATCTCAGTTGAGGAGGCAGATTGTTTAGAAAACTAGCTCCCTTGAATTCAAGGCATAAAATCATATCTATGTATCCAAATAAAGGCATTCTACAACAATACAGAAAAAAATAAGTGGAATAGAATTAACATAAAACACGCTGCAGATCGCTGACGGTTAGAAATGGATAAAAATTGTATTCGAAAAAAAAGTTCAGAATAAAATTATCTTTCAAATGACATGATGAAAAAGGTATGTCCCTGGAGAAAAATTTTTGATAGCGCTGCGACGCCTGGCGTCTTAATTTATTCCGCAGATTTTTATGCGCATCTCAAGTCGACATTGACTTGTTCAAAACGCCATTCACAGAATGATAAAATATTCGGACTTTTTCGAGAAAATTGGAGTTACCAAGATGAGTGAATCAACCTGTACAAATTCTTCAGAGAAAAGTTGAAGAACACGGTTGTTGAGGATAATTTTTAGGGCATGCAGATGATTGAATTTTGAAAAAAAGAACCTTCCTATGGCATTTCGGAGGTCGCAGGTTCGAGTCCTGTTCAAGAAGGTTCATTTTTTCAGAATTCCATCATCTGCATGTCAACAAAATTTTTTCTCAGTATATTTAACTTCAGACGTTGAAAAAATTTTCAACACGGTTGTTGGTAACAAAAAGATCTACAAATATCTATTAAAATATTTTCTGGGAGGTCTTTCCATATTTCTGAAAATTTCTCTCCTAGTCTCTGAAACAAGAAACAATTAGAATAGTATATTCTAAAACAAGTTGCAGAATGAGCTCCTATTCCAACACGAATGCGAAAATTACGGAATTTGAATTGATTTGATTTGATTTGAAAATTGATAGGATCGGTTGCCAGTACTGACAACCAAAAAACGAAAAATGTAACTGAAAACAAAGCTGTAATGAACTCATTACGATATTGAAATAGAGAAAAAAAAATTTAAATAATAAAAGAAAGGCCGCTGCGTAAAACTTGAGCACTAATTTGTCAGGGGACAAATCTTTATTGCCTAACAATAAACAAAGAAAAAACACTTCGGACTCTGAAGCGTAACGTTTCGGAGTCTAAATCAGACTCCTTCGTCAGACAATTTCTATTTTTCATACAACTTCGCAGAATCGTGACAATATTTTGATTTTTCAATTGACCTTTATCAATATATGATGAACATTAGACGGATTCAAAAAAATCGACCATTTTTGTTTTCACGAAACCCCCCCTCCTAATTATCTTCAGGGTATCGAAAAAAGACCTTTGTGAAAATATCAGCTCCAAATAATATCATTTAGAGGTCGCTCATCAATTATTTCTATTTTGCCTACTAATAGCAGAGGAAAAATTTCTTTTTTCAATAAAAAATTCCTAGAACACAAACCAATAGACGGATTCCTTTTTGTGATACATTTTCGTATTGAACATTTTCGTAAAGTATCTAGTTCAGTACACCAAAATGTATCATACAGTGGAATCCGTCTATTGGTCCGTGAACAAGAAAATTCTTATTGAAAAAAGAATTTTTTTTCCTGCCATTAGCAGCGAAAATAAAAACTATCGATGAGCGATCTCTAAATATTAATATTCAAAGCTAATATTTTCACAGACACCTTCTGTCGATGCCCTGAAGATGATTAGAAGGCGGGTTGCGTGAAAACAAGTAAAGTCGATTTCTCTGAATAATTTTTTTCTTCAAAAATACCTCAATATTAGCATCGAATCGAATAACTTTTGAAGCGGCGGTTTTATCGAAATATCGTAGGGGACATATTTGTAGAGTATCTGATTGCCTACACGAATATGTATCACACAAAGAAATCCGCCTAATGGTTTGTGTTCTAGGAATTTTCACTAGAAATTATGAGCTCAATTAGATCATTTCTGTTTCATTTAGTTTTATCGGTACTATAATTCCATGAAGAACACCCTATAACTTTGTGAACATCCATTTTGTAACAACACAAACTGCAAGTTTGATACAAATTTGAATCCATGCAACCTTTTTTTTTGCTACAAAACTGCCCACTTTCCCCATTGAAATTCCTGCTGAGGTTGCAACCCTCTTCAGAGGGTTGCTAGTAGAAACAAACTTTGTCTCCCGGATAATGTCATCAATAATCGACCTAAGTTGTTGAGTAATTGAAGGTGGGCCATTTTGTATGAGACACCCTGGTACAAACGAAAATTCTCACGTCAGAATATATCTTTTTTTTTCAAATTCTCTTGCTGAATATTATTATTTTTGGAATTTTTTTTCATGTCTTGTAATCAAAATCAGAAGAATTCACGTATAAAATTCGAATTTCAATTATAAGAATCGTTTGAAGATTGCAAGTGGTACCTATATATTTTTTTTCAATAAAAAAATATGCAATAAGATACTGAAATGATATCTACAGGGTGAGCCATCCATAACTTATCACCCCAAATTCTGAGCTTTGGGATGGAATAACGAAAAAACGCTCGGACAGGTCTTTTGTTGGAAGGGGGTCAAATAAGGGTGTTCAAATGAGTTTGATATCACTACCCCTCTAGCTGCAACCCCTTACAGCTCTTATTTTTGAACAGGGAGTTATGCATTGTAAGAAAAAAAAGATTATTTTCTTACTTCGGTGCTTCTCAACTTATTCAACATATAAATTAATAATTAATCCGGAAAAAACTCACCCAAAGTGGAAGTTACCATCACCATTATTATCGAACTCTTCTGAAACAATTGGCACTATCTGAGCAGGGTGATGAGAATGAGTTTGATCAACCAGCTGCAGAGGTTGGTCTACTGGTAGACCAAACACAGCGCAAACACAAGCAAGGAGAACAAAACTCTTGAACATCGTGGTTTTCGTTTTCAAGACTTTCGCAAAATGCGATATGATTTTTCGAAATCCAAATATTTATATGCCAAAAACTGGAAGGTTCCAAATGGTACCTGCTCGATTGGAGCGTTTTTGACCCATCTCATTTGCATACTGGAGGGAAAGAAGTCCTTGGGAAGGTTCAAAAATCCTTTGATGTTTGAAAAAATTTGATAGTTTGTGTTGATTTATATTCTTGAGGAGCAGAAGACGATCCTGTTTCTGAATAATAAACGTTTTTATTCAAATGAAGCACCTGGAATTGTCTAGATATTGAAATGTTACTCTGTTATGTTAATCTCGTTTATTCGAATGGATAGAAGTCACCATTTGGTGGTTCCATTTGTGTCCCATTTTTTCAGTGGCGGTGGTGAGTGTTTCTTCGTAACATCCGGGATCTTCATACAGGGTGTCCTAGGTTTTCTCTTCGTTCGAATGTTTTTGGGAAGGAATCAAAATTTACATTCGCAATTTCAGAGTTTAACTCCCGAGAACTTTAACTATAGTTCATTGTATAATTCATTGTAAAATTCATTGTATAATTCCTTATAAATTCTTTTTGAATGAGCACGTAGCTCCACAAGGTGTATCACGATTTTGATATATTGAAATATTTTCAAGAAGGGCCCGGAATTTTGAAAAAAGTTTAATGTGTTTGTCATACTTTCGATTTCCCTGCAAACTTTAGTTGATCCAATGGTATGCGCCAATTTTATTTCCCTCTGTTAGATGCTTCAAGAGGACACAAACAAAGTCCAAGAGAAATATTCAAATTTTTTTGAGGAAGTTCTAGGAAAATTCTGAGGATGAAATGTAAATTAGCCTCATTTTGAACTCTGCTGGAAAATCTTAGAGTTTCTTTCGATGAACTAAAAAATAAAACTAGCATTTATAAGCGTGTAAATACATAAATTCCCAGAATCCTAGTGGGTATTCATTTCAGACCACTATAAGAGCACATTCGCTCGTATTATTTTTCAATCATACCATACGAAAATGAGTTTTCAATTTGAAAAAAAAAATCGTATTTTCACATTTTCTTCATGACTTCATTTGAAACTTGAAATTTTCAAGATATTCCAGACATGCTCGTTCAAAATGAGACCAATTTATTTTTAATTTCAGAGTTTCTGAGTTATCTCAGAATTTCCTCAGAGAAATTCGAAAATGGAAAGTTTTAATGCATAAATGTATTCAGAAAAAAAATGAAGTTTAAATATACCTACAGGGTGTTCTTTCTGAAAAGTACCAAGTTGAAGCTCAATCTCAAAAACACAGCTCTAGAAAAAATTTTTAACTTGAAAAAAAAATTAAAACTGCTTTTGATGTATATTTTCAGGTTAAAGTCAAGGGCGTAGTTGAAAAAAATTTTTAGAGCACTGTTTTTGAGATTGAGCACAAACGTGGAAGCCAATTTTTGCATTTATTTTTCTGAATACATTGATATAAATATGATAACCTAACCTTTTTAATGAATATTAAAAAATCAGAATCGATATTCATGTGGGTTATTTTGAAGTGAGACATGACTTTTTCCACACATGCATAAAAGTTCAACATGAAATTTCAATATGAAAATTGTAATTTTTTTCTTTTTCAAAATTTCAAGTTTATGTTGATGAATGACACTTTGAGTTTTTCTTCGGATATAATAAAATAAATACGTTTGAGTCACATGGCGTTTTGAAAAATTATTAATTTAATGCATGTGTGGAAGAATTCATAGCCCACTATCAAATAAACAAACAAATATGGATTCTTCTAATTTTTAAAGATAAAATTCATTGAAGGATGGGTTGTAATACAACAATGTATTCAGAAAAATAAATGCAAAAATTTGACGTTGAAATATACAGGGTGTTCCAACTGAAATATTCACGTTTGTGCTCAACACAGAAACAGTGCTCTGAAAAAAAAATTTAACTGCGGCTCTGATTTCTACGTAAAAAAATATATAATGTAACCAGTTTTCATTTTTTTCCTGTCTTATACAGTGCCTGAGACCAAATTACTATTCAACAAAGTGAACATTTTCATTTAAGCCCTTTATTTCGAAAACAAACGAAGTTGGAGTATTTCTGTTTGTGGATTCAAAAATTTTACAAAAAAGTGACACAGAGGTAACGAAAACCGCATGTCCCTATCTTCAATACTAGCTGAGATACAGTGCAGTCACAACTAATTTGGGACACAGTGTATAGGTTGATTGTTTATATTTTACTCAACAGCTCTCTCAGTTAATATTGGTCGTACAAAAACGTTTGAATGAGCAAATTTGAAGTATTTTTATGGGCATTCCGAATTCAGTACTGAGAAACTCATAAAGGCATCGAAAACCTGAAAGTTTGTAATGAACTATGGAACCATTTATGGAATATATTGAGTTTTTCAATAATTTCTTCATTTATTCGGAAATTAATCTCTTTAATATTTCGCGGAGAGGCCATATAGATTTTATATTCCGAATATCCCCATGAAAAAGTGACCAAGGAGGTTAAGTAGGGACTATCAGGAGGTCATAGAATATAACTTCGATATAAAAAAATCACAGCATTCTCGACTGGCCTTACACAGCTGACTTAGATTAAGACGAAAAAATCAACAGGGTTGGGATAAAGTATGGAACCAAGTATATATCTTTTAAACGAAAAAAACGATATTTATTAAAATTTGCAGGTAAGTGCAATGGAACAAAACGCATCTGATGTACATTTTTTTGATAATAATATACTTCCGGTTTAACCGGAAAAGCCATCAACTTCTTTAATTTAAATGGGACACCATATATATTTTAACAGATTTTGAAAGAGCTTGTTATTTTGAATTCATACATACTGAGTTTAGTGTACAAAAATTTGTAAAAACGAGGGATAACTCACTGTTAGTAGTACAATAGATGTACATTTCATTATTTTAGAATAATGAGAAACAAAATTACTTCAAATGTTCAAAATGTTCGCCGTTTACTTGCTGACAATATGCCATCCTATTCACAAATTCTTGAGTCACTCTTTCCAAGACTTCTCCACGTATTAGTTCACATTCATCAATAATTCTTTGTCTCAATTTCTGTAAGTTTGTTAGTCGTCTAACGTAAACACGTGATTTTAGATAACCCCAAAGAAAAAAATCTAACGGGCTACGATCCGGAGAACGAGCAGGCCACTCTATAAATCCTCCACGTCCAATCCATCGATTTGGAAAATTCGCATCCAGAAAATCCGTAACCCGTCTATCATAGTGGGGAAGTGCTCCATCTTGTTGAAACCAAATATTTTGTGGTAATTGCCCATTCCGTTGAAGTGCAGGAATAATTTCGTTATTTAGTAGATCTAAATACTTGTTACCATTCAAGTTTCCGTCGATAGAAAATGGGCCTATAAGCTTATTTTCGACAATTCCCATCCAAACATTTAACTTCTGTGGATGCTGGGTATGTGCTTCATGAATCCAATGAGGATTCTCATTTGATTGTGGCGATTAACTGTTTCATTTAAACAAAAAGTTGCCTCATCGGAAAAAACTATGCTAGAAGCAAAATTTTCGTCGACATTACAGATGTCCATTAGCCGTTCGCAAAATTCCAGCCGTCGGTCAAAATCACCGTATGACAATTCTTGAACCAACTATACCTTATACGGATGATACTTTTCACTTTTTAATATCTTTAATACAGATTGTCGACTGATACCATGGTTTAGTGCCAAATTTGTGGTGGAAGTTTGAAGTGATTCTTCTTAATCGATTGCAATATTTTGTTTAACAGTTTCGTTCGTTGCAGTCCGCAGTCTTCCAGGTTTTAGCAAATTTTTTACCATCCCAGTAGTATTAAAACGTTGTAATGTTTTAGTTACTGTTGAGGGTGATATAAGATTTCTCTCCGGATGCAAATTATTAAAAATATGAAACACTTCTTCATGAGTTCTAACACGATCACCATAACCGATCATCATTAAAATTTCAATACGCTCTTTTTCACTTAATTGAACCATTCTAAATTGTTCAATTTATTTCCGTCAATTAGAATTTGACACTTGAAGAACAAAAGACGTACTAAACAGTACTGTTTATTTATTACTATGCATACAAACAACATCAATTAGTTTATCTAAATAGTTTTTTGCTCTAATGCATAAAACTCAAAGGAGGTTGGTTAAAGTGCTATATTCCTCGTTTTTACAAATTTTTCTACACTAAACTCAGTATGTATGAATTCAAAATAAGAAGCTCTTTCAAAATCTGTAAAAATATATATGGTGTCCCATTTAAATTAAAGAAGTTGATGGCATTTCCGGTTAAAACGGAAGTATATTATTATCGAAAAAATGTACATCAGATGCGTTCTGTTCTATTGCACTCACCTGCAAATTTTCATAAATATCGTTCTTTTCGTTTAAAAGATATTTACTTGGTTCCATACTTTATCCCAACCCTGTATATTTATCAAACACTGCCGAAATTAACCTCAATAAAGTATATATTTGAAATCAGATGAAAGAGCTTTATAGATCAGAAAAATAAAATACGGGCTGTACCATTCAAAAAACAATAGTTCACAACAAATTTTCAGGATTTCGATGCCTTTCTTCATTTCTTAGTACTGAATTCTAAATGCCCATGAAAAATACTTCAAATTTGCCGATTGAAACGTTTTTGTACTATCAATATTAACTAAGATAGCTATTGAGTAAAATACAATCACCCTGTACAGTGTATCCCAAATTCATTGTATAAATAAAAATATGAGGGTATACCTGTAATCGTTGAAGATTAATTTGAAGTTAGAAGTTTATGAGCTTCTTTTTCATGATAATATGCAACGGTGCTATCAGTATATGTTAAACATGAGTAGTTACAGTATTGATTTTGAGGTTACTGTGTATCTCGATAACTGTCTTTAATAGTTGGCGAACACTAAACATTCTTTTGGGTAGATATAACTCAAACTCGTGTTTTTTTTTGTTTTTTGGGACACCTTTTATCTTACATCGCCATTGAAGTGTGCTTATTTTCTGATTGAAATGACATACAACACTTAGCATCTAAAATAATTTTTATAATTCTTAACTCAATGACAAAATCTGATTTCATATTTCCAGTCCTCTTGACGAAAAGTTCATGAATACATATTCATTTCAATGATTACTAATATTTATTCATCCAAAAATGTACTTGGTATGGCATTCTTGAAAAGTTTTTGTTTATTTATTTATTTTTTCTTGAAATAACTTGTTTATATTTTTGCTCGTTTTCTTTCATCTTTAAGTTTTATATTATTGATTGCTAATCTGTTCATTGTTATACACAGATGTTCATGTCGACAGAACGCCATATGAGCACGGACAAGTTGAACTTTTGTGCTGGGATTCTCTCAACTATAGGGTTTTTGCTCTCCACATATGAGATGTAGAACGAGAACGAATGAATTATAATTATTAATTATCTTTATATTTTTGAAACTAATCTAATTAAAAAATACAGGATGAAATTGCTGCTGAGCGAATTTGTGCACTGATTCGTTAAGCTGAAATTAGGTGGAAAAATTGATTCCTAACAATAAACCAATCTTTCAATGATGGATTGAAAAATTAACCATTCTAAAGATTTTTCTTAGACGCTAGTCCATTTTAATATTTCGAGTTTATTGTCAGTAGATTTTAAATTTTCCAGCTTCATTAAATAATTATGCCTTCAGTATCGATATAAGTTCATTCTAGTACTGAAAGTAGTGCTGTAATGAACTCATTGTCGAATTATTTTCGGTTATATACATTTTTCGTTTTGTGGTTGTCAGTACTGACCTCCGATCTTATCAATATTCAAATCATATCAATTCAAATTTCGTATAGGGGCGCATTCCGCAACCTGTTTTAGAATATAGTGTTCCATTCTCCTACTTTTTTCAATGATTTGTTTTATTTTTTTCATGGTTCTTAGATAAAACGGCCTTCATGTGATACTGTATGAATAATAATAATAGAGAGGCGACGTTTCGATATATTTAATATTTTTTTCAGGGCTCTGAAAGAATAAAATAAAAAGGGAAACTAATCTCAAATCGGAGCAGAAAACTTCGAAAGGAATAGAAAAGATTAAATGTTGGCTCTTTACAAAAAATTAATCAAATTATAGTAGAAAAGTGTGAGGTCACATAATTATCATTCTTTAAGAGAAAACAGGCGAATTTCTGATGAAGTGAGCCTCTGTCACTTTTTTTTAGTTGTTTCATAGTTTGAATAGCTACTTACTGTTGATTTGATAGTTACTTTAACTTAACTTCGTCTGTCTTACTTATGGGATAAGCTGCAATGACCAAAATCCCATTGAATGTCGAGAACCACAAGTTTTTTTTAACAATGAGTATTGTTTCGTGAAAACTTCAACTTTCAGATTCTTTTCATCTTCAAATTATCAAATGACTATTGATTTTTCGACTGTCTATTCTTGGGAAATAAACTCTTAACAAATGATAAGCAGTCCTTAATTTTCAGTTTGTTTTGATATCCAACTTAATTTCGTACGTTTTTCTGAAAATATCCAATGAAATTTTTGATCTGGACCATTCGAATGTTGGTAAAGAAGTAGTTCTGATGCTCAGGGTATTTATTAAGTAGGCATAGCTCACAATTCTTCAATACACATCACGTCAATAATTGGAATGTCTTATCACAGAAAAAAATTAAAAAAGCAACGTAGAATTGAATCCAATCATTGACATCGAAAAATTTTTCTTCTCATCCATAAAACACAATAGAAAAGATGGAAAACGAAGAGTTCCTCTAATAAACGAAGAAGAAACATGTAATAAAGTAAATATATACACTATACAACTAAACATCAACAGAAGAAAAATGTTCAGCTAACGTGTCCATAACTATAGCCAGTCCTTTAAGAATTGTCATGATTCTTGGTAAATTCCATCATGGTCCTTGATTTTACTTTCTTCTTCTTCCAGCTCTTTCTGTGGTCGATGGTTGAGAGGCGATCCAGTCCAGAGCCTTCTGGATGTTTGGTGGTATTGGAGGTGGGGTCGGTAGATGGGCTCCTTGTGGTTGGAATCCACCTTCGTCATCAGCAACGTACACCACTGATATTTGGTTACCCTCTTTATCTGTGTAGGAGTAGGATCCTTGGGCCACTACAGCATCTTCACCATCTGGACCTCCTTTTCCTTTTTTCAGTGTCCCGGTTTCTTGGGCCTTGATTCCGTTCTCCGTTTCGTAGCTGAAAGTAAAAAAAAATTATACAGGGTGTTGAAAACAACATAAAAAGATTCCATTTTTCGAATTACATAACAGTCTCTGTAATGTCATAATCAAAAGAAACTGGGAAAAAACAGTGAATAAATTTTCAAAAATTTGCGGAATTCTCTATCAATTTATCAATATACAGGGTGTACCAAGTTCGACGGCTTATTAGGTGTTTCTGGAGAACTGAACCTATTCGAAATCTGGAAATTGGGATTATGTTATTGTTTGACATTATCTACCGATCTAAAATATTCTTGGAGCCTGACCACTTTCAGTTATGCAGGGAGAGAAAAAAAAAATTAAAAAATTATTTTTTCTTTTTTTTTGTTTTCGAATTTGATAGAGTATGCAATTCTGAATACAGTCGTGCTAAAATCGTTGCAGTTCTCAAAATACCTCTCAAAATATCGAGAAAAAACTGAAGAAAAAAGGGAGATAAAAGTATTCGGTATTATGTGTTCCAAATGTTGGTTCAAAAATTGGGATCAAGATTGGCCCATAACTTTCGTTTTTCAAATTAGAACCCTATTTTTTATGATTGCGTTGGATTGTGCGAAGAAAAATGATTATAATGTTCCAAAATGAAAATGCTCCTAAAATTAATAATTCTTGAGTTATTCAGAATTTGCTAATTTCATGTCGTACGTATCGTCAAATTCATAGAGTCTGTTTCATATCAACAATGACCCTGGACATTTTTGAAACATAGATGAATTCAAAATAGTAATCATCGAAATGAATACCATTTTCAATTCCCAGGCTCAGAGATCTTTTATCATGAGGTTGGAGAAATGATATTAGATTTTGTCACTGAGATGTTTCAAAAATGTTCTCGATGTGCCTTCGTAAAGGCAAAGAATTTTCTTTTTCTTAACAATGACCCTGGTCCTAGAAGATAAATTTTTCAAATAACTCACAAGTGAATACCTCTTTTCTGAATTAATTTATTCATGAATTTGACGCTACGTACTACATAAAATCAGAAAATCCTAAATAACTCAAGAATTATTAATTTTAGGAGCACCAATATGTTGAAAAATTATAATCCTTTTTCTCCGCAGAATCCAACGCAATAATAAAAAAAATACCGAATACTTTTATCTCCCTTTTTTCTTCAGTTTTTTCTCGATATTATGGAAAGTATTTTAACGAATGCATCGATTTGAGTACGAATGTATTCAGAATTGCATACTCTATCAAATTCAAAAACAAAAAAACAGAAAAAAAGTTTTTGAAAATTTTTTTTTCCTTCCCTGTATAACTGAAAGTGGTCAGACTCCAAGAATATTGTAGATGGGTAGAGAATGTCAAACAATAACATAATCCCAATTTTCAGATTTCCAATAGGTCCAATTCTCCAGAAACGCCTAATAGGCCGTTCGAACTTGGTACACCCTGTATATTTCTGTCAATAACAGAAATAAAACTGATGGTATACAGGGTGTTACAAGTTCGACAGACTATTAGGCGTTTCTGGAGAACTGAACCTATTTGAAATCTGATAATTCGACCTAACATATTCTTGAAGCCTGACCAGTTTCAGTTATACAAGAAATAAAGAAAAACTTTCACAATTTTTTTCTGGGTTTTTTGTTTCCAATTTTGATAAGAGTATTCAATACTGAATATGTTTGTTTCGAAATCGTTGCATTCGTCGAAATAATTTTCAAAATATCGAGAAAAAACTGAAGAAAAGGGAGATAAGAGTATTCGGTATTATGTTTGTTATTCCTATTCTGAATATCTTGAGCACAAATCGTATTCAAATTCTTGAAGTCGAAGACTGTGAAAATATTGTACATTTTTAGAATTTGGAAAAACTCGTCACAGGGTGTTCCAAATGTTAGGTTAAAAATTGGGATCAAGATTGGCGCATAACTCTCATAGAGTAAGATCCCAGGGCCGCCAGACCTTACTTATTTTTGAAGTAACGAATTTTATAGTATAGACAGTCTTATATGTGTTAAATAGTGTGTGCATACTCGCTAGCTTGGCTATGTGGCCCGTTCGCAGGTAGCAGGTAGAAAAAGTGGACAAAAACATACCGAACTTTTCTTAAATTCGAAGAACTGATTTTTATATATGTCACGCAGAATATTATGAAAAATGAATATTTCATATTGCCAGACAGTTTCCGTGGGCCGAAATTCCTCCCAGACGCTTCAAATTCCAATAAAAAAATGACAGGTTAGAAACATTGTGTCATTTTGACAACTTTCGGAATCAAACGACAAAACTTCTAGCTCCTCCAAGGATGGAGGTTTGGTCGTTGGGCCAGCAACCCAACACCAAAAAAGTTCACAATGTTGCTGAATTTCTCATTCAACAAGCCTCGGAATAGGAGTGGTAGTATTCAACGACGTGAGTGAATGAACTAAAAATGAGAATGATTACTCGAAATGTACAGGGACTATTGAGCACCAGGAGATCATTTTTGCTGGAGTTGTTTGTTACGTAAGAGTTGGATTGGAGATTGAAAATGAAGTAGCAGCACAGTTCGGAGAAATAAAAAGGATTGAAAGGCTTGATGAAGAGAACTGCGTATACGTCATCAAGCTGTTTCTTGATGATATGTATTGTAGATTGCATATTGTTAAGCCCAGAATATACATCTACATACATACATAGAAACATTGTTGCGAAATGGCCAGATTCAGCACTTTTGTTAAATTCGAAACAATAATTTTGATATATGTAACACAAAATATTATAAATAAAGGAATATTTCATATTGCTAGACCGTTTCTGTGGGCCGTAATTTCTCCCAGACTCTTTAGGTGTTGAGTTGCTGGCCCAACGACCAAACCTCCATCCTTGGAGGAGCTAGAAATTTTGTCGTTTGATTCCGAAAGTTGTCAAAATGACACAATGTTTCTAACCTGTCATTTTTTTATTGGAATTTGAAACGTCTGGGAGGAATTTCGGCCCACGGAAACTGTCTGGCAATATGAAATATTCATTTTTCATAATATTCTGCGTGACATATATAAAAATCGGTTCTTCGAATTTAAGAAAAGTTCGGTATGTTTTTGTCCACTTTTTCTACCTGCTACCTGCGAACGGGCCACATAGCCAAGCTAGCGAGTATGCACACACTATTTAACACATATAAGACTGTCTATACTATAAAATTCGTTACTTCAAAAATAAGTAAGGTCTGGCGGCCCTGGGATCTTAGACTATCATTTTTCCAATTAGAACGTTGGATTCGGCGAAGAAAAATAATGATAGTATTCCCACATGTCAATGCACCTTAAATGAAATTCTTCAGTTATCTAGGACTAGCTGAATCGGCAGACTCCGTACTGCCTCAATTGATTAATGAAAAGCAACTTGTCCTTTACAATTAATCCAGCCAATGAGGGCTTAAATTAGACATTACCTCCGAATTCTATCAAGATGCTTCGATTTTTAATAAAATTTTGGATATAAGCTATACTTGTCTCCTACTCCTACCCTATGCCGATTAATGCTTATTATTTTTGAGGGGTGAAAACACCCCCTTCATCCAAAATTGAAAGAAACTTGTTCTAACGTAAGTCAAAGTAATTTTGGGTCTCAGTAGCATTTTATGAAGTTTAATGAAGGTCTTCATATACTTCAAGACCGTAAAAACAATCAGGATAAAATGTATAAAAAAGAGTCTTTATTAATATAATCAATTATTTTTAATCAATTTTATGACAGTATTTCGGATCAATGTTAGTTTTAGTTGTTTTTATTTTTCAACCCCTAAAAGCAACCCCAATCTGTTCAAAATAACAAAATGAAAATATCTTTTAAAAATTTCATTTATTCATCACTTTATTCACGTGAAATTAATACTTTTTGTGTCAAAAATTAATCTGATTCTGAGTGTATGTCGCCACTGTCAATATTTCTTCTTCTTTGCCAAAAATTGGACAACTGTTTTGGCAGTTAACACCTGCACATTCCCCACATGTAGCGTTACAAAATAGACTCAGTTTTCTGCAGGTGCATGACGCATTGCATCCTTTTTTGTAGTTACAAAAAATCTTTTTAATAATTTTTGTGGTGGAGGTGTTTTCTGCATTTTTGTATTTTGCAAATATCGATTGGTACTATTCCATACTCAATCTACTGAATTGAGAGCTTTATTACCTAGCCAAATTTGAAGTTGATGATTTTAGGCAAGCATGTATTTCATCGGCAGCTGTCGATTTTGGAATAACCGGTAATGGTTGTCGGAAGTCACGTAACAAAAGAATCAATGCGCCCTCAAAACATCCGTTTAGGAAACTCAAAATCAGAGTAATTATTTACATTGCCATCTGATGGCGAGAATAATAGAATGAAGATTTGTTCAAAACATTTCATCATAAAACTTTCCGTTCTGTTCGGAGGAAAGATAGGTGTAATCACATATAGACTAAGATGCATTAATATTATTGGAAAATGTAGTTCACCGAATTTATATCAAATATAATACCGCAGCGACATTTACTGGCGTTATTCGCATGAAGAGAAATTATTTTCTATTTTTTTTTTCATTTCATCAAATTTTAATGTATTTTTCAATTTTTCATAATAAACAGTTCATCCCATCTTGAGTTATAAATGGTGTAACCAGCAAAATGGCCGACTCAGTTTTATATATTAACATTTTCTTATTTCATGTCGTACGTAGCTCCAAGAATTATTCATTTCAGGAGCATTAACATCATGGAACATAATCATCATTCTTCTTCGCAGAATTCAACGAAAAACGAAAGTTATGAGCGAATATTGATCCCAATTTTTGACCCAACATTTAGACACCCTGTGACGAGTTTTTCAAAATTCTAGAAGTGAACAAAATTTCCACAGTCTTCGAATTCTTGTAATATATCTTAAGCTGTTGAAAAAATATGGTTTATTACATCATAACTCTTCAAAAAGTGAGGAGAAGATGTTGAAAACAAAAAACCAGCTTTCTTTTTGAACAATGGATCACCCTTTCATATTTTCCGCTGTTTTTTTCAACACCCTGTATAAAAAGATAGCATTACACTAACTCACCTCCATTCATAACCTCCTTCGGGAGATATTTCATTCGTCTGACTTATAATCTTTATTTCTTTATCTGGACCTTGTGGTCTTCCATAAACCACCACTACAAGGAAGGTTAACGAATATATCTGGAAAAAAAATTTTGAAAGTTATTACTTTACAAAAACTCATCTGTGGAATCTAAAGAAGAATTACAACCAAAATTGAAATCGTTCGTGATTTCAAAAAGGGTAATCTTTCAACCAGAACTAGGCCTATGTTTGAGACATGTACATACAGCAGATGTATTGAGCCTCGTGATATTTAAATCAACAGTCTTCGTTAATCCCCCTCTCTTTTATGTAAAAGTTGTAACAGCTACTTGCTATAACACATTGTATTTGTTATATTGCCTCAGATCAACACCAAAAGTGACTTGCTCCCAGAAGCAATTCTGACTTTGTTGTGGAAATGACTTTCATTAAAAAATTGTCATCATCACTCAACACAGATTCTTCTTCTTTTTCACGGTCATCATGTATGCTCAAAAATTATTTAGATTCACCAATGAAAAATATGGTGTTTATCTATGTGATAGAAAAGTCAAACTGGACAACGTATGAATTAAGTCTAAGACTTCGTATTCAGGTTGTCCAACCCATGTATGAAGTTGGTCTGCAGACCCAACTTCAAAGTGATATGGTTCTACCTTTGCTGACATAAAATTACAACGTATTCTTACTTCAATTAATATCCTCTCAGTTGAGAGACTAGCAAACTCAAATACTGTCCTATCTCACTTGTTGTTATTTCCCCATTCTTGAAATCCATTAGTTATTCACGAGTCTCAAATTATCCTCTCATGTTTCCAATCATGAGATGAGTAGCAATTATGGAAATCTTTGGTATTTCGTTAATGAGTTATCAACGTGTTTTGAAAAATTTGTTGAAAACACATTTTTCCTTTTATGCGAGAAGATGCTTGTAGGTATGTTTTCATTATGAATGATTAGTTGCAATTTATCAGAAGTAATTAATTACGATATTTTTGCTACAGGCAGTCAAGAATCTGTCATCTTTGTTTTGTTTGGTCATAACTAATTTTGCTTTTATTACTTAATCTCTGCATCTATGTGGTTTCGAATTGCAGTGAATAACAACTGCTATGTATTGGAAGAGGATTTAGGAGAGATAAAATTCTTTCTCATTTTTGCCACTCTAAAACTGCGGTATCTACTTGAAAAATGTACATTTTAGGAGGAAAAAAAGTAAAGGTAAGGTTCAAATTGTTGCCATATATGTGAAGTGAAAAAATCAAAGTAGAAGATGAAATAAGTTTTGGAAGGAGAAGAAATCTAATGAAACAATATACTACGTGAAAATCAATCAAATTATTAGGATAACACACTTCAAAGTAATAAACAGCAGACAAAAGAATGTTCATATAATTTATCATGAAATATCGTTCGAAGATGTGCACCTATTTCTATCATTGTGGTGCCTTTTTTGGGTCCTTTTTCAACTTGTTTATCACCTGATTTCGAGTCTACAAGAATGTCAATTGACTTTGATGGTATAGAGATATAAGTGAAACTTGCAATTGGCTCTGAATTTCTGAACAGCCTGTAGAGGTAATTAAATTCAATTTTATGCTTCTGATTCATTTCACTGGTTGCTTGAGAGTTGTTCTGTGCCAAAAAATGTCCATTCCTTTCTATTGAAAACTCCTTCTTGACTGAATTTATCCTCATCAGTCCAAAGTATTCAGTTTTGAAAGTTAAGTTATTCTTTACCTAAGTCATTGGGCAGCGATCTGTTCACTTTTATAAACTTTGATGAATGGATATCATTTTCTGATAAAATTTGTTGAACAAAAATCATTTCTTCATTTCTAGTCACTGCTTTTTGTCTTTGATATGATGTTTTGACATTTCCAAGCTCAGCATGTACAGGGTGATACACTTTTAACTTAGAATCCCCAACTTTCTCGAAAAAAACCAAATCTTCTTTCATTTTATTCATGGCATTTTGAATAAGTCGCGACGCTATCAAATTCATTTTCATGAACATACCTTTTTTAATCGCGACATTCATAAGATAATTCTGGATTTTTTTTTCGAATAAATTTTTTTTCCATTTCTAACCGCCAGCGATCTGCAGCGTGTTTTCTATTCCATTTATTTTTTTCTGTGTTATGATAGTATCCTTTATTTGGAGAAGTAGATATGATTTTGTGGCTTGGATTCAAGAAGGTTAGTTTTTGAGAGAATTTTCCTCTTGCAATGAGACCAAATAATTTGTCTGCAGCAAGAAGGGGCTCCATGCCACAACGCTGCCATTGTGAAAAGATATTTAGATCAAGAATTGGATAGCAACCAATGGAACCATTAGATATCGCCAGACCTAACGCCCATGAATTACTTTCTGAGGGGTACCCTGAAAATTATGGTAGCTATACCAAACTGATTATGAAAACTTGGATCACTTGAAAATAAACATGAGAAACGCATGTGAATGTGTATATTCTAACCAAAGTACCTTACAATGAAATCGGGAAATGATATAATTTATGTAGGTATAGATCATTATGACTATACCTTTTCAACTTCAAATTGAGACCAATCACATTCACATTGGGATTAAACAATTTCAAAATGAGAATGAGCAACTTCAAAATGGTAAACACAATCTAATTGCGAATAAACACATTCAAAATGGGACTAAACAATTTCAAAATAGTTATCATAATCAAATTGGAATTGGACATATTTCTATTGATACTAAACTGTTCCATATTGAAGAAAGAAGTTTTATTTCATATTTCGAGAGAATTCTTCTGATTTACCTAACTGAGAATCGAAATGAGGAAAAATGCAGAGGTGAATATGAATTTATGAAAGAATCAATACTCTGCAATCTTCTGAATTTTGTTTAAGGTTTTCTTTCTCTAGATCAAAAATCAATCAGAAAATTTCTTTAATACATAAAAAAGAAGAACCACTGTGTAAAACTTGTGCACAAATTGGTCAAAGGCCAAATCAATTCAAAAACTTGTTACCTCAAATGACACTTCGAAGTTTCAAAGATTGTAGCAAATTTCATTTACGGAAGTCTTCAGTTTCGTGACAACTCTCTATAAAAAAAGACATGTCATTTCCCAATATGATATTGTTTAGTCCCATTATGAATGTGTTTATTCCTAATTTTATTGTGTTTACCATTGCTTATTCTCATTTTGAAATTGTTTAATCCCAATTTGAATGTGGTTAGTCTCAATTTGAAGTTGAGAAAGTAGAGATGACCTAGATATGATTTTGTTCAGTGAAATGAGAGAGGCTTTGTGACAAACTAGCTCTCTAATATTATGTTATAACAATAAAACAAATTTTTAATAACAAAAGAAACATTTCGAGTCATATGTTCTATAAACCACAGTCATTATGATTCATAAATTGATTATTTCATTTTAGTATTTCATTATAAGGTACTCTGGTCAAAATATAAGGGTCTACTTGGGCACATGCGTTTCTTGTCTTCATTTTCAAATGGTCCAAGTTATTAGAATCATTTTGGTGTACCATATTTTTCAGGGTACCCCTCAGAAATTAATCCATGGGCGTTAGGTCTGGCAATATCTGAAGGATCCATTGGTTGCTATTGATTTATTTTCGAATTCTTGATCTAAATATCTCTTCACAATGACAGCGTTGTGGCATGAAGCCCCATCTTGCTGTAGCCACATATTTGATCTTATTCGAGACACATTTTCTAGAAAACGAGTCTTTTGAATTCAACACTCAAATTCATATCTATTACTCCAAATAAAGGCATACTATTACAATACAGAAAAAAAAGGAATTGAATTAAATTGAATTGAATAAAACAAGTTGCAGATAGGTCAATGTTGGAAATGAATAAAAAATTGTAAAAAAAATTCAGAATGTAATTATTTTCCGAATGACATGATGAAATATTTATGTTCGTGAAAAAAAATTTCAACGGCGCCGCGACACCTGGCATCTTCTTTTTTCGCAGATTTTGATGCGCATCTCAAGTCAACACCGACTCTTACAAAACGCCATTCACAGAATGAAAAAATATTTGGACGTTTTCGGGAAAACTGGGGTTACCAGGATATGCGAATGACCCTGTACGATCGATATAATTCTGCCGTTTTCTCCAAAACACAACTAGTATATAACATTACTAGCAAGGTGAGAGGGTTCCTACTGGCGAATGGAGGATATAACTGACGAGCCGCAGGCGAGTCAGTTACCTCCTTGAGCCAGTCAAACCTGTTACCTTGCGTGTATTGTTTTATACTTTATTTGTTTCTCATTTGTAAAAAGGTTAAATAAATTCCAAAAAAATCTCAATAATTTGTCGCAAATGTCGTAAGCTATGGAGGCGTTGCCATGAACATGTCTGTATATTTTTCGTTTTTTGGGAAAGCGAAAATGAATGTCCCAAAAAAATCATTGAGGCAGCCAGCAGTGTAGCATCAAGTTCATTACCTGCAAAATCAGCTTCAAGGTACGAGCGAGAATACGACAACTTTAAAAAGTGGCAAAACAAAAATAGTTGAATCAACTATCAGCTAGATTCAGCCCTAATACTTTATGGGCAAAATGGTCTATGCTGGAAAGCTGCTTGGAAATGAAAGAAAATGCCCTTGTTCGCAGGTTTGTTTTCCTTAAAAAATTCATTGAAAAATATGACGTTTAGTTGTCATTTGCAGATTTCAAAAGGTAATAGCGTTATACGCCAAAAAAGGGCAAGGTATTAAGTAAAGAAGAGGCTGAACAATTTCTTTTACATGCTCCTGATGACCAGTGATTGCTGGCGAAAATTGTAACAATATTTGGGATTTTTGGATGTTGTCGATGTGACGAAATTCTCTACTTAAACATAAATGATGTAGAAGATATGGAAAAATATGTTATTGTGACATTGCGGCGAACAAAAGATTCAACAACAAGAAGATTCACCATAACCGATGATGGCTGCAGCTTCAAGCCCTGCATGTTATACAGAAAATATGTAAATCTTCGGCCTCCTGGAACAGAAAGCCTAAGATTTTTTTTGACATACCGACATGGAAAGTGCATTTCCCTTAATGCGGGCCAGCACACTCTTGGTGGTATCCCAAAGCAAATAGCGAAATATTTAGGTTTAAGAGACCCAGAGTTATACACCGGAGACTCTTTTCGCAGAACTGGAGCCACTAAGGTTGCGGATTCGGGTGGAGATATCTTAGCACTAAAGCGTGCAGGAGGGTGAAAGAGCACCGAAATTGCGATGAGTTATGTCGATGATTCGGTCAACAAAAAATCGAAATGTCTAGCAAATTATTTGGTATTCGGTAGTGAGGAGAGTACAAATGTTCTGCAGTCCTCGGGTTCAGCAGTTTCTGAGTCAACAGATGGTTCATCATCATCAGTATCAACTCTTTCATCATCAAAAATCTGTGTTACTGGAAACAGCAACTGTTCCATGATTTTCAACATATATGACGATGAAACAGAATTTTCTAATGTAAATAATACTTCTAATTTGTAAAAATTTTGCAAGTTAACTAACTGTCAGTTTTACAAGTTAGTGACTTGATAAAATAAACTTTCTTCATTAATATTGTGTTTTTGGAAACTGACCTTTACAAATGAGAAACAAATAAACGTTATTTGGATATTCCCCGATCTCGTAAATTTCCGTGATATCAAAGTTCAGACAAATTTAATTCGAATGAGAAAAGTTTTTGGTATTTCAAAATTGTCGGAAACTGTTGAATCCTACAATTTGGTAGGTGAAATAATCTAATCCAAAACGTGTATTAGAGTAAGTAATAGTCATATCATAGTCATTTAAATTCTAATATCTAGATTCTGTTTTCAAATAAATACTTTGAATTGTTGGAAAAAGTTCATGGATTCCCAAAAAACTTAGTGAGTAATCATTTGAGACATCTGGTGAAGCACATACGCTCATATCATGTACGAATGCAGATTTCATTAATAAATTGAAATTTCAAAAAATCAACTTTTCATTTTTAGCATGACTAACTTTGACACTGAAAAAAGTTATATGAAAGACTCCCTTAATTAAAGCTGACGAACCAACCATTGAAATCTTTCGCATATATTGAGAAACACCCTGTATCTCAATAGTCAATAACCTTGATGAATAACATCACATCGTTTTCAAGATCTCAAGAAGATAAACTGAAATATTCAAATAAGCCATGAGAAAAACTAGTGAAGTACTATTTTCAATTTTCCTGAAGTATCGAAAAGAAAATAATATGGGCATGTATCTCAGGTAGACTTTTTGAAATCTCATTTAGAAATGTTCTACTTTTTTCTAAATGACATCACGCAATTTGAAAACGAATACTTGACCTATTCAAAAGTTTTTTGACTCCTCATCACTCAAAACCCAAAAAATGAAATCTTAAAATTTTTTTTCGATGATAACCCTCGATAATGATCCCTAGATTTCTCGTACTGCGTTAATGATCAGAATAATGACTCACCCTGAAACCCCTCATGATCAAAGTTCACTCACAACAACTGCACCACTGCTGATAATGACTTCTTCTATTTATACCCCAGTATTTATCTAGGATGAACAGAATCATTATGTCCCCCTACACCTTTGTAAAGTCTCGGTCATTTCATCATTGCATCTCCGATCGACCAGTTATCGGTAAATCGAATTAAACTCTTGCAAAACGAATCATCATTTTATTGGTCGGATGTAATAACAATACGCAGTACATTGTGCACTTTTATGCATTTTATGAATGTCTGATGTTCTATCGGAATTGTGCATTTTCCGACAGTGGTGTCTCCTTCGTGTTTTTTTATTTTGTTTTTTTTTATGTAGGAAAAAATCAACATATTCTTATTCCAGAAAATGGCAGAAAAAACCTAGAAATAAATTTGAAAAAAAAATGCAGAAACCTCCTATAATATCAAGTTTGAGATGTCACGACAAAAATCCATGTAATTAATAGGACGATAGTAAATAGGTTGCACTCATTGATTCATTTTCAATAAAGAACCAATTCTACATGTTTTCCCCTATTGGCATCATTAGGAGTTTTAGTCTAGAATAATACAAAAAACTGTCCAGCATATGCGTGGATGAGTATAATTCATTTAACAGTTTTTAGATTGAAAAAGGAATTCAAATGACTAATAGTATATTCTAAAACAAGTTGCAGAATGAGCTCATATTCCAACACGAATGCGAAATTCGAAAACGAGCGACGAAGGAGCGAGTTTTCGAAAGCATGAGTGTTGGAATTGCGTTCTGCAACGAGTATTAGACGATATTTTCTCTATTTCAGTGAAGTTTTGTGGAAAACTTTCGAACTTCAAATAAAAATTCAGATTAGTGACTTTTGTATTGTATCTTGACGGTTGGTGTCATTAAGGAAATTTGACAGATTGCGGAATTTGAATTAATTTGATTCGAAAATTGAGTGGATCGGAGGTCAGTACTGACAACCACAAAATGAAAAATATAACTGAAAACAATGCTGTAATGAGTTTCATTACAGCACTACTTTTAGTACTGTAATGAACTCATTACGATACTGAAATAGAGAATAGTATATTCTAAAACAAGTTGCAGAATGAGCTCCTATTCCAACACGAATGCGAAGTTCGAAAACGAGCGACGAAGGAGCGAGTTTTCGATAGCATGAGTGTTGGAATTGCCTTCTGCAACGAGTATTAGACGGTATTTTCTCTATTTCAGTCAATTTTTGTGAAATACTCTCGAAATTCAAATGAAAATTCAGATTAGTGACTTTTGTATTGTGTCTTGACAGTTGGTGTGACATACGAAATTTGACAGATCACGGAATTTGAATTGATTTGATTCGAAACTCGATTCGATCGGAGGTCAGTACTGACAACCATAAAACGAAAAATATAACTGAAAACAATGCTGTAATGAGTTTCATTACAGCACTACTTTTAGTACTGTAATGAACTCATTACGATACTGAAATAGAGAAACTATGTTATTATATTTCCCTGTGTTCTCTTCATTCTGTTCTGTCATCTACAGATGACATTTTTAAATCCCACGTATCCATAAAGAATGTGATATATCCAAATAGTGAAACGCATGTATTGAGCACTAGAAAGTATGAGGGTCATAAAAAACATGGTTTTACTTACCTGAATTCGTTCATTTTTTCAAATCCCATGCGTAGAGACATTATTCTGTGATTCAGCATACTTAATAAGTAATAAATGGAATTTAAAACACAATCTTTATTTTTCAAGATATCTGAATGAATCTGAGGGCGATGTATGTTGTATTTCTGAAACGGGAAAAATGGCGATTCTTTCTAAGCCATTTCAAACTATTGTTTCCATAAGAAAAGTTTATGCTATAGCTCAGCAAAAAAACTTCTTGGGAAAAATAAAGTATGCTACTGGATTGCATTTCAATATCCTAACACAAACAGAAATGGAGATAATGGCCAGAGTTGAAATCGCCCAAATTTCAATATTCGCCTATAACTCGAAAACAAAGAAGATAGAGGAATGAAGTTGATGGCATTATCAGTTTCTCTAAAGAAGACCACCGTAACGTGTCATTCATTTTGCTCTATCTCCCACGGTTAAAAAGTTGTAGTTCAAGTATCACCAATTTTGCCCACCCTGTACAGGGTGGGCATATTTCGATGTTTTAGCACTACAACTTTTTAACCATAGGAAATAGACAAAATTTGATACCCCGTTCTCGATCTCTTTTTCGGAAAAACTAACAAGCATAGTATTCATTTTTGGCTACCTTCTTTTGTTTCCGAGTTATAAGCAAAAATTGGAAAGATGGCGATATCGGAAAAAATTCAAATCTCCGCTAATACTGATGATAGAGCTCTGAAATTAAAACATTATAGAGGCACTTTTTCATGTAGAATCTAGTGGTATGCTCGTCTTTTTTGCACCACTTTGAATTACGAGGCTATGACCCAAAGTTTTGTTTTTTCGAATAGGAACACTAAATTTCTGTGCCATTTTCCGAAAGCTTATCGACAATTGAAACCATAGGAAGAATTGAGATTCAGATGAATATAGGTTCTTGACCAATTTCTATACTCATATTGATACGAACCATACGATGCTATATATTTTTGAAATCAGAAAAAATTAAGCTTTCAGAAAATGGCACAGAAATCTGGTGATCCTATTCAAAAAAACCTAACTTTTGGTCATAGCTTCGTAATCACAAGTGGTGCAAAAAAGAAGAGCATGTCACTTGATTCTATGTAAAAAAGTCCCTGTTTATTGTTTTTATCTCAGTATTAGCAGGGATATAATTTTTTTCCGATATCACCATTTTTTCCAATTTTTTTGCTTATAACTCGAAAACAAAAGAAGGTAGCCAAAAATGAATGCTACTCTTGTTAGTTTCTCCGGAAAAGAGATCGAGAATGGGGTATCAGATTTTGTCTACCTCCTCTGGTTCAAAAGTTGTAGTGCTAGAACATCGAAATATGCCCACCCTGTACATGGTCCTGAAGTCAACATAAGAACTGTTTTCAAAAGACAGAATAATTTAAGATCTATACCAATAAAAACTAAACGTTTGAATGAGTATCGAAGGTCAAATAATTTTGTTTACAATATTCCCTGTATTTGTGGAAAAATTCATAGAGGGGAATCATCAAGACCTTCTAAAAAAAAAAACGTGAACATAAAAATTGCATAGTAAATAGATATATAGTTAGATCGTAGATTGCAGATCATATGTATTCCAATACCAACGATCACATGATGAATTGGAATAACACGAAGAGTCTAATGATGGAACCTCATAATTATGAAAAAAAATTCAAGAATTTTGTATATTGTATTGTGTGTATTATGTTGGTTGAAAATATTGTAATATTCTGGCCAGTGATTCGATGTGGGATTGAATCGTACATGGATTGATTTAAGGAAAGACATTTTGGGACGAAATAAATTTATCAAAGAAATAAATATCAATTTATGACCACCTTCTATTGACAAATAATGTCGATCAAAAATTCCCTCATTGACGCAGATTTTCATGAATTTAAGAATTTTCTGATATAGACTACGAAACCTTACAAAGTTTGACGTGCTGTTTTGTTTTTTCGTTGTTAGGCTACAATTATTCGAGGAATTGTCCTCTGACAATTTACGGCACAAGTTTTACGTAGGGGCCTTTCAAGAGATTGTTCTGACTACTTTTTTGTTTCAGAGACTGGGAAAAAAACCCTTAAGAAATTTCAGAAAAATGAAGAGAACTCCCATGAAATATTTCAATGGATATAGTTCCAAGGGTTGTGTCATTCTCTACTCAAAAATTAATATTTCGTCGACTTTACTTAAATCTTTTCATAACAATACTTGACCTATTAACCTTCAATATTTAATAGGAAAAAAATGAAAACAAAAAAAATGTTGTGTTTTTGAAATGGTACCTATCATGAAACACTTTCTGCGGCGATGTTAATTTCTTTCTCTATTTCAGTATCGTAACGAGTACATTACACAACTAGAACTAGTGCTGTAATGACCTCATTTTAGCATTGTTTCCTGGTATGTTTTCCGTTTTGTGGTTGTCAGTACTGACCTCTGCGATGATCCTATCAATTTTCAAATCAAATCGATTGAAATGGCGTAATCTGTCAAATTCTGTAAGTCACACCAATTGGCAAGACTCACTAGTCTCATCAATGACAAAAGTCACTAATCTGAATATTTATTTGAATTTCGTGAGTATTTCACAAAACTCGACTGAAATAAAAAAAAATATCGTCTGATACTGGTTGCAGAAGGCAATTCCAACACTCAATTCTGCATTTTGTTGGAATTGGAGCTCATTCTGCAACTTGCTTCAGATCGCCTTCGCAAATTATTATGTATTATTTTCAAGGTCAATTATGACACGAGTCACGACAGGATTGTTTTGAGAGGTTAATTTTTATTCATAGGAGGACATATTCTGAACAGAATTGTGAATTGAAATCTCTTCAACCCTAGAGGACGAATGGAACGATAATTTGTTCCTTTTACGTGAATACTACAATTTGTAAAATTTTGGTGACTTTCCCAGGGCACTCATACTTATTATTTTATCTTCTCAAAAATTATCTCTTGTACCCACAGCTAACGACTGCACACTTGGCTCACAATTTTGTTTAAAATCTGCCCCTTTCCATATGAAAATTGACCTGTAAAGGCATTATGTCTCAAAACATCCTTATCGTGACATAATTTTTCTGTCAAGTATTAAAATTGACACACTGTATACAAAAACAACTACACTCAAAAAATTTGTCGTCCTTTTAATAAAACAAAAAGAGGCATAAGTCTGTGTTTTTTTCAAGACAGACCTAAGCCCTGCAACTCCTGTTAGTGGCCTATATTAACCATTAGAATTTCGATTTTCTACAGAGATGACCATAAACCGAAAATTAGATAGATCGATAGATATGAATATCGCGAGATAGGTAGATAGAAAGGGAGGTAGAATCATGGATAGATACATAGAGGTATATAAACATACCTGAAAAATTATTTAATGAAAAAGGAAAAAAAATAGAAACATTCTTTTCTTAATGAGAAAATTGTGTTTTAATTTCTCCAGTCCTCGTGTATAGTATTCTATTGATACCATTTCGCATGTATCTATATTTTAAAAATGAGAATTCATAAAAAAATTCATCTCCTAATACTGATAAAATCATAAAATTCGATTAGAATTGAATGAAGATTGTTTGATATTCAAAATGACTGGACGCCACTGGTGCATGAGAACTTATTTTTACGGTGGCAATTAATGCTGTGATTATGTTAATCTTGAGATGTACATTTGAGTGATCGTAGTAAGCTGGCGACTGGGCGTGCGAAGATGCTTAAAAAAAACAAAAATGTCAACAGACTATCGTTGAATGCTTCAGGGCAGAGATGGCCATGTATCTATTTGTGCATATTTTATCATAATGCACGTTTACCCGAAGGATGATAATGTATTTCAAGTAACTCTTTCAAGCCGGCAGATAATTGTATTTTCAAAAAAGATCTAATTTCCCACCTTCTGATACACTTGTTAAATATTTACAAAGTATTGAAAAATACCACCTGAACATTCTTAAATTTCAAAAGATAGATAGAGTTCTCGATTTCGAATTTTTATTAACAAAACCAGAATATATATTGAAATATTTTCTGGGTTCCTGTCTCTGAAACAATTATAAATTTTTTTTTAATAAAATGCGTAAAACTTGAGCACTTATTTGTCAGAGGCCAAAACTTCACAAGAAAAAATTGTTGCCTAATAATGAACAAACAGAAAACACCGTGAACTCTGAAGTGTAACGTTTCGGAGTCTAAATCAGATTGCTTCTTCATAAAATTTGTATTTTCCATACAACTTCGCAGAATCGTGACAATATTTAGATTTTTAATTGAGATTTGTCAATTAAAACCAAAATATTTTTATTTTTAATTGACATTTGTCAATATTTTGATTTGTAATATTGTCACGATTGTACGAAGTTGTATGAAAAACAGACATTGTCTGACGAAAGAGTCTGATTTAAACTCCGAAACGTTACGCTTCAAAGTTCGAAGTGTTTTCTTTTTTTTCATTGTTTGTCAACAATTTCTTCTTGTAGAGTTTTGGCCCCTTATATATTAGTGCTCAGGTTTTAAACAGGGGCTTTTTGCCATTATTTAAAAAAATTCTAATTATTTCTTGTTTCAGAGACTAGGAGAGAAAACCGGGATAAAATTTTCAGAAATAAAAAGAATACTCATACAATAGAATTTAAATACAATTAATATAACATAGGTGTTACAAGTTCCACTATTTTTTCAACTATATTTATATGGGTTCGAATCAAAATAGCACCTACAATGAATTGAAGCAATTACTGTTTTAACTGTAAAATTAAAAGCTATACGATTATATGACAATCATAATTAATAAACAAAAATTATTAGCGGAATCACTGAGAAAGTTTTCTGAGTCCAGATTTGGAAACTTAAACTAATACTTATGAAGTTGTTGAATTTTGAAGTATTATCATATTCTTATTGATAGGTATATTACCATATTCACTCACCTGGCAATGACGCCAATAATAAGAGTTCAAACATAACTGAACCAAAATAGAACACATGAGTGACATGACACTGCTGATTAGACAGTTTTGGAGGTGTCTTTGTATGATGTATGTTCGATTGGTTTTGGTTGTATAGATGAGAGTCCCATATTTGAATAATTTCATGTTTCATGACTTACAGATTGAAAAAAGTTTATAGAGATGAAAAAAACAGAAAAAACAGAACTTGTGTATTTTATCTGGCGTTTTATGCTAAAAAATATGTAATTTTTCATAGTCCTCAAGAAGCAGCTGAAAAAGTGCTGCGAAACGTCGCTGAATATAAATTTTTTTGTGAATATCCAGCTTTTCATAGTCCTAGATCCCACAATATACCTATACTAAATAAAATTCGGTATTATGTTTGTTACTCATTCCTAGTTTGGATATCTTGAGCACAAACCCTTTTCACATTTTTGAAAAACTCTTCACAGGGTGTTCCAAATGTTTGGTAGAAAATTGTTATCAAGATTGGCTCATAACTTTCGTTCTTGGAATAAGAACAGTATTTTTCATGTTTGCATTGGATTATGCAAAGAAAAATAATGATAGTGTTCTAAAAGGTCAATGAAACTAACATTCAGAAAAAAGGTCTCTCACTAGAGAATTATTGGAATAATATATCTTCTTTGACGAAAGATCATTGTCATATGAAACATATTTTATGAATTTGACTCTACGTATGACATGAAATCAGATAACCCTGAATATCTCAAGAAGTATTCATTTACGCAGAATTAGCATGTTGAAACACTATCATTATTTTTCTTCGCAGAATCCAACGCAATCATGAAAAAAGGGTTTTAATTCGAAAAACGAAAGCTATGAGCCAATCTTGATCCCAATTTTCGACCCAACATCTGGAAAACCCTGTGACAAGTTTTTCAAAATTCTAGAATTTTCACAGTGAAAAAGTGAAAACGGTTTTTGTATGAAATTTTTAGAATAGGAATATCAATCATAATACTGAATACTCTTATCTACCTTTTCTCTTCAGTTTTTGCTTCATATTTTGAAAAGGAATGTATTCGGAATTGAATATTCTATAAAAATTCTTAAAACATTTTTTTTCATGCCATGTATAAGTGAAAGTGGTCAGGCTTCAAGAATATTTCGGCTCTGTGGATAATGTCGAACAATATTATAATCCCAATTTTCAGATTTCAAATAGGCCGTTTAAGTTGGTACACCCTGTGTAGAGGCCACTGTTCTCGTAGAGACAAGACATTAATGATAGCAGTTGATCTAGTTGTAGGATTTATATTGATGTTTGATATTCATAAACATTGTTATAGATACTAAAAATTTTCAATTCTTGAAATTATTATTACAATTTCATCATGAAAAATGTCGTGTTGAAAATATTTTCGACACTGTGCTCTAAACACTTTTAAAACGTTTCCACGTAAACAATCAATTTAAAGACTGTTTGCTGTTATTGAAAGTGTCACTTTTTATGGCTGTTGTGAAAAAATTTTTTTCAAATAAATATCTCATTTCATTTTGATTTACAAGCATGTGTGAGAACTCATTAACGCATCTTGTACTTGTCATATATATTTGTTCGCTCACCAAACCTGTATAAATCTTATTATTCATAACCAATCTCGAATAACAATTCGAATTTAGAAAAACTCGAAACTGAAAAATTCTGGTCCTCGGAAAACCCAAGAATCCCTGAAGATCTAATCAAATTCTTCATCAACCAGGGCGACAACCTAACCAGCGTATAATTTTCTCCTTTTCAACACAGAATTACCAACCAGTGATTCTCAATATTCCACGTTGGAATTAAATCATTTCACATCACGGAGATCAGGAATTTTTTCTTCAGAAGGCTCGTTGCATTATAATGATTGTTCATTGAAAAGAGATTTATTTTTACATCAGCTGTACTCTGTAATTTGTTGAAGATGCATTATTTATCCTTCACATTTCGATTGCTTTCGATCGTGTATCATTCGAACAAAACTTGCAGAATTGCACAACTGTCCGATGAATATCTTGCGATGCCCTTATATCAATCTGTGGCATTTTATACGTCGAGAATTTCGCTGCAACTAATTCATAAGGGTTCAATCCAAAAGTAAGTAAAACAATTACAGGGTTAGTGTAAAGTATGCAACCGAGTGAATATCTTTTGAACGAATAAAGGACAATCTTTATGAAACTCTGCAGATAAGTGCAATGGTCCAAAATGCATCTGATGATTTTGTTTTCGCAAAAGCTCAAATGAGCCACCTGGAATTTTTTGGTTAGTTTACAATTTACAGGGTGGGCAAAATTGGTGATACTTGACTAACCGTTTTTTAACCGTGAAAGATGGAGGAAACTGAATGACACGTTACATTGGTCTTCTTTAGAGAAACTAACTATGCCATCAACTGCATTCATCTGTCTTCTCAGACAGAGAGTTAGAGGCCAAAATTAAAATTTGTGCGATTTCAACCTTGTAATGTAATTTTCGAGAAAATCGCTGTAAAATCATTTAAAACTCAATAACAACTTGAATCGATCCAATAACACTCAGTATGAGATATTTCGTCGATCTGATCGCCTTTTTCCTGAAGTTTGGTTCTTTGCATATGCTTCATGAATGTTCTTATTTTGAAATCGAATCAGTTTATCAACGGCTTCGATTTGAAACGAGTTTTCTGAAAATGGCAACACGTAAATTAAATGACGCTGAGGCTAAAACGGCTATCGGGATGCTACAGGGTGGCCTAACTCAGGTTGTTATAGCGGAAAGGCTCCAAGTCAGCCAAAGTGTGATATCTCAACTTCGGAATAGGTTCAGGGAGACAAGTTCCGTGTTGGAAAGACCAAGGCTTGGTGGACGACGAAAAAAAAACACCTGCTCAGGGTTGTTTCATCACCGTTTCAGCGAGAAGCAAGCCTACATCTACGTGTAGAATGCTACGGAATACTCTTCAGAATGCAGATGGGGTCCAAGTTTCCATCGAAACTATCAGACGACGTTTGGGAGAGGTAAATCTAGGTTTTGGACGTCCATTAAGAGGAGTTTCATTAACACGTGACCGCACAGATCTACAAATCTGGGAATTTGACAGTCTCAAACTATATTTATATATGTCGTTGACAATGTTTTGCCAAATTTTTACGCTACTATTGGTGGAAATTTTCAATTTCTAGACGATAATGCTAGACCGCACCGTGCAGCCATAGTTGAGAATGCGCGCGAGGAGCTTGGTATTCCACATTTACCAATACCTCCGCACTCACCAGATTTGAATTGCATATAAGCATCCATGGGATATGCTCCAAAGAAGATAAGATAATCATCAACCTACCCCAGAATCTTTAAATGATCTGAAAGAGCTTATGTCCCGTTTATAGAACGCAATTCTTCAAAAAATGTCCAACAATCTCGTGTGTAGTATGCAAAGAAGATGTCAAGCTGTTATTGATGCCCGTGGAGGCCATACCTTGTATTGATAGTCTTAATATGCTCAAATTCTCTAGGAATGAAATTTCGTTATTTCACACGTTTTTTTTTAACGCTGCAGACCTACAGCCTAAAATTAAATTCATTTCCTATAACATGAAATCATACACTGCGCGAAAAAATTAACGCACATTCTGAAAATCTCAATTTTAATGAATGTTAACTCTACATTGACTTTATAACTTATTTTTGATGTTCTCTCGGGAAGGTTTTGAACGAAACAAGACACATTAAATGAAAGAAAAATTCAGGATTCCACCGAATCTTATGTGAAAGAAGAGTATTGAACAATTTTCAAAATACTGAAATGCTGATAAGTGATTTAATACTTGGTATTCACACCCCTTGCGTTAATTACAGCTCGGGAACGACGGTTCATACTCATAATGAGTGATCTCAAAATGTTCTGATCTAATCTTTCCCAGATTTCTCCGAGTTGAATTCCTAAGTCATTAAGAGTAGCTGGATGATTTTCTGAACTTCTCAGCCTTCTATTGAGGTTGTACCAAACCTGCTCAATCGGATTGAGATCTGGACTTCTTGCTGGCCATTCCATTCGAGATATTCCACCCCATACCATAATCGATTCTCCCCCGAAACCAGTAGTATTCAGGAAATTGCACTAAGCATATCTCTCATGTGGACGTCTCTATACAAGGGAACGTCGATCAGAATCTAGACTCATCTGTTAAGAGAACTCTTTCCCAGTCGGCCTCTTTCCAATAGATATGCTCTCTGGCATAATCGGAACGTGCCCTTCGATGGGCTGGGGTAAGAGCTGGGTCTCTTGCCGCGACACGAGGCCTTAAATCATATTCTCTGAGGCGATTTCTTATTGTCTGAGTGCTAATTTGCACCCCATGAGTTTGCTCAAGCTGATTTTGAATGAGGCGAGCGGTTGCAAACCGTTGTCTCAACAAAGAAACTCTTAAGTAACGTTTTTGAATGGCAGTTGTTACCCGTGGTCTACCCTGTCCTGGTCTTCGGACAATCATACCTGCCTTCCTGAATCGCTGCAACATTGTGTACACACTTGTATGGGAAACTCCAAACCTTTCTGCAATTCTTGTGTATGTCCACCCTTCTTCTCGCAAAACTACCGCTTGGCCATATTCCTCTTGGGTCAAATTGCGTATTTCACGTTGCATAGCAATCGAGTGTAGATAATCAAACGAAAGAAAAACTATTGATCACTAGAATTGATCGAGAACAACTGATTTTAGAATGGAGCTAATACATTGAAAATCTTATAGTATCATCTTTTTTTATTTCTGCGGGGAAAAAACATCTGTATTGAAGAAAAACGTTGAAAGTGGATAACATATGCATGCATCATTCTGATAAAAATAATTATCATTGAGAACACCTTCAGTTGTAGGATAAATTTGAGATTTCCATAATGTGCGTTATTTTGTTTGCGCAGTGTATATTCTTTTTTCAAATTAAGTCAATATCCCTAACTCATGTGGAACAGTTTATTCATTCTTCACCAAGAGTATAGGAAGAAAAATTATCATTTTCTCCTAGAACCCATCAACATTGAAAAAGAACCGATCAATAATTCAAAGATTTCCCGTCTATTCCAATAACAGCTTCAATCGATGTGTAACAAAAGGCCATTCTCGATGGAACTCCTTTCCTGCATATTTGCTCGATCTGTAAATTGCGAAATTGAAGACATTGTTGATGTCTTCTTGAGATTCACGAAGAAGGGTAACCAGCTCGTTGGAATTCAAGGTCGGGGATTGAAGAAAAAACGCTGGATGGACCAAGAGATTCTTGTGATTCGCATTATGTTCTGCACGTGTTGATAATACAAATGCTGTCGAGATTGTGTGCAGATCTTCTTAGCGTCGCAAGATGACCATATAGGAGGATGAGTAAATGATCAAAGGCGGCTTGGTCAGATTCACTTTCCATGTCTTGGGCATATAAAGAATTCTAATGGCATTATTCTTTGTATTGATCGGAGTGGTTGATTGTCAGGGTGCAATATTGACATTGTGGCATTGAAATGTTTACAGGGTGTCTCATTTGAAAGTTTTCACCCTTAATAGCTCAACAACGAATCAGAATTGGTGAAATTACTCAGACAGGTGGGATTCAGAGCTTGTTTCTACTAGCAGCCCTCTGGAGAGGGTTTCAACCCCATCAGGAATTTCAATAGGGGAATGGAGTAGTTTTTCAACACGAATGTATGCATGGATTCAAATTTGTATGAACCTGCAGTTTGTGTTCTTATGAAGTGGATATTCACAAAGTTTCAGGATGTTTTTCTATGAAATTATGGTACCAATAAAACAGAGATGTTTCAATATAGCGTATAATTTCTATTGAAAAAAAAATTTTCAACAAACAGTACATACAATAAATGTTAAAACAAAAAGTACCTAAGCTGAGGTAAAAAAAAGCGGTACCATAACATTCTTTGAATGATACTATAATAATATACGATACTATCATCACTAGTATCATACGATACTATACAGCCAGGGAAAAAAACCTTAGCCGAAAGAACCTGTCTCCCCGTTAAAAAAATAAAATAAAATTGTTGTATCTGAATATTTTATTTTGAAGGACATCACGATTATCGGAACGGCTCTTCGGAGGAAGGATTTCCAAACACAAACTCCTACCTGAAAATAAAAAAAGACAGAACAGCAAGAGAATACGATTTCTACTTCATCAAATTGATCTAAAATTTTCAACTCATTACAAAAAAGAATTTGATACATTGTGTATGGCTCTAATGTCATCTTAAAATTTATAAATCGAACAATTATTAATTAGGTGTTCAACTGTTTCCTCTGATTCAACATATTCACAAATAGGACTATCAACTGAATTCCACTTGAAAAGCATGCTATTGGTATGACCATGACCTGTTCTAATTCGAATAAGAAGGGACCATATTCTCCTGGGAAGGTTTAAACCAGGAACTTTAATCGATGGATTAGATATTAGATCTTTATTAGATGAAGAACATGCATCTCATTCGGACTTCCAGATTTCTTTGTAGCTGAAGTTCGAATTCAGAAAGTTGAGACATATTGATCAAATCAGATGCAAGCGGTGCAATAGTTATTTATGGCGTGTGTGTTAAAACTTATGTTCTATTTTGCGAGGGATAAAAATTGTCAAATGAACGAAGCAAATTGAGAAATTTCACGAAACAAAATAAAAAACTGTTAACACAAATATCATATGACACTTTTGTGTAATTGCTCTTTGATAATGTTATTGATTGGCGTTGGATCATGAAGTAATGGCACAGATTGAGGAAGTACGAAAGCAGAAGCTTGGTGAAAAGGGTATACGACATCACGCTGTTTCTTGTTTGGTATAAACAGGGTATCCTTAATTGCTTGATTTTGGTTGTTTCTGGTACCTCTAGATTATATAGGTGAAAACATTGAAAGGAGTCTTGTGCTCGATTTTCGTGAAAACACCAGTAGTGAGAACCATTTACAATATCTTCATTCGTTCTGAAGATATAACCAAATTTTGATATTACATCAATTTCGAAGATGTGCCGTAACTTTGCAATTTTCAAAAATAACTGAAAAAAATTAAAACTTTCGACAAGCACTTTCTTATCAGAATTAAGACATTTTTCACAATTTTTTTCATCAATTTTTTCATGACGTGAGATGAGAGATAATGCGTTCGTATTCAAAATGATAAAGTGTCTTTTTCTACCCTCAGTGCAAAGGATGAAAAAAATTTAATATAGCGTCTTATTTCCTTGTGAAAAAGCGCCTCTAAAAATTTTTAATCAGTTCAAGATATTTTCGTGAATGAAAAAGTTATGGCCCATTATCGAAATCGATAATATATCGAAATTAAAATCTAAGAAATCGTGAAACGGTTTCCTGTAATGGTGTTTTCACGAAAATCGAGATCAGAACTCCCTTCAACATTTTTACCTATCTAGTCTAGAAGTACATACCAGAAACAGCCAAAATCAAGCAATTTAGGATACCTTGTAGGGTGATTCACTTATCGTGGTAACACCAATTATCTCGAAAAAATCCAAATATTTTCTTGAATTTAAGACACCCCGAATTTTGAGCTTTCAGATGGAATCACGAAAAAAACACTCAGACAGGTCAAATTTTGTTTAAAGGGGAACGAATAAGGGTGTTCGAATGAGTTTGATATCACTGCTCCTCTAGAGACAACCCCTAACAGCTCTCATTTTGGAATAGGAAAAGGGGGTCGAGCAGCACCTTGTTGGAAAGCAATTCAATTTACTGCATGATTAATTTTTTTTTTCATCGCTTTATTATTATACTGAGTGACTCAGTATTCGATCAATAACTTTCACATGCGGAATTTGGATCTTTAAGATGGAAAATATGCCCGGAAGGGTCAAAAATGAATCCGATAACACTATGCCTCTCCTGTCGAACAAAAAAAAATAATGCGCTCATACAGGTGATTGAATTACCTTTTCAACAAAGCTACTCGACCTATTATATCTATTCAATGATAGTTGCTTTGAGTGGTAGCGGCTAGAGAGGTAGTGATATCGAATTCATTTCAATACTGATTCACTCTGTATAATAATAAAGCGAAGAAAAAAATACACAAATACACCCATGCAGGTAATTGAATTGCCTTTCCAACAAGGTGCTACTCGACCCCTTTTCCTTATTCACAAATGAGAGCTGTTAGGGGTTGCAGTTAGAAGGATAGTGAGGTGAAACTCATTTGAACACCCTTATTTGTCCCTTTTTCAACAAAATTTGACCTCTCCAAGCGTTTTTTTCGGTTTTTCATCCCAAATCTAAAAATTCGGAGTGGAAAGTTATGGATGGCCCACCCTGTATGTCTCCAAATAAATGTAGTAATAATGTAATAATGTATAATAGTAATCTCAAAATTTACAGACGGTGTCGGTAATATACAGGGTGGCCATTTGAAAACGAAACAGACGAGATTACAGACGAAATCAATTTTTTCGATAGAAATGCTCGGACAGGTCGATTTCTGTTTCGAGGGGGACAACTTAAGATGTAGGTTACGGACGCATAGCGCTTCAACCCTTGCTACTACAACCCTCACCCCCAATTTTTGAATAGGGAAGATGGGGTGAGTGATACCTCATTTGAAAGGTTTTTCACAAAAAAACACTACAAGTGGCATGAAAACACCACTTCATTTTCAAATGCTCAGTCACAAAAATTTCGAGAACTAATGCATAAAATGAAAAAACACTTACTGTGCTGAAATCAGTATAAAAATACCTTTCAAATGAGGTATCACTCACCCCATCTTCCCTATTCAAAAATTGGGGGTGAGGGTTGTAGTAGCAAGGGTTGAAGCGCTATGCGTCCGTAACCTACATCTTAAGTTGTCCCCCTCGAAACAGAAATCGACCTGTCCGAGCATTTCTATCGAAAAAATGTATTTCGTCTGTTTCGTTTTCAAATGGCCACTCTGTATAGTTATGTACTTTTACACATATATGTATATATAAAAATTTATAGGCACAGGACTACACAATCATCAACGAACATGCGACAGGAACTCGCCCATGGAGTAGAATGCAAATTCTTTGAGTATACTTTTTATTCTTTTTTTGATGCTATTGAAAGGTAACGATGTCAGGCTATCCGGTAAGTTGTTATACAGTGCTAATACTGTCACAAAAAAAATAAAATAAATGGAATAAAATAAATGGAATAAAAAAACGCTGCAGATCGCTGACGGTTAAAAATGGAACACAATTGTAATGAGAAAAGAAATTCAGGAAAAAATTATCTTTCGAATGACCCTTTGAAAAAGGTTGTTTTTGAAAAAAAATTGATAGCACCGCGACGCTTCGCGTCTTTATTGATTTCGCAGAATTTCAGGCGCATCTCAAGACAACATTGACTGGTTCAAAACGTCATTCGCAAAATGGAAAAATATTTGGACGTTCTCGATAAAATTGGGGTTACCAAGATATTTGAACCATCCCGTATATATAATTTTTTGATTTATAGAGCTAAAATAAAACAATACATATTGAAACAAAAAAGGTACCTATCTGAGGTTAGTGCAACACAGGAAAACCATACAGGTCTGCAGTATGATTAAATGAGGTAAGGGAAAAAACCTCAACTGACAAAAACCCTTACCCCACTCGTGAAAAAAAAATTACTTCAAATATTAAATATCATGAAAATCTTGAAAGCCATCTGTGTGATCTGAGAGAACAGCCTCATGTTATCCGTCGATGGGCTTAGATAAACAGATTCTTCACAAAAACGACTCGCAATTCTTAATCAGAAATGAAAAAAGACAAAAGCAGAAAAAAAAACAATTATTTAGAATAAATTGAATCATTTTGAAATTAACCACCCATTTCAGAAATGCATCAGTTCCTTTGTGTATAGCCTCGAAACCATCTTGAAATTTAAAAATAGAACAACTATTTATAAAATCTTCTATAGTCTCCTCATTTTCCCCACACTCACTACTAGGGCTCTCATCGGAAGAGCATGCTGTTGCATCGTCCATGGCCTGTTCTAAAACGATTTAGAACAGACCATATTATCCTGGGAAGGTCAAAACCAGGAAATCTGATGGTAGGATCAGAAATAAGGTCTTTATTGAAAAAATTCGATACATTCCATTCAAATTAACAAATGTCTTTGTCGCTTCTATTCATATTAATCAGAAAATTTGACCAAAAGGTTTACTCGACTTCAATCTGGATACCCTGTTATCTGGAATATAGGTGAGTATGGGAAATGAATTTGGAAAGGAATTGAATTTGTTCCAAAAATTCAAAGCTGTTGTCTCTCTGCGAATATGGGGAGGGACAATATTTGAGAGTACTGGTAACCAAGGAGTAGGTGTAGACTTGATAGTTCCCATATAGAAAAATTTTGTTGGGAATAAATTTTTTTTCACATGAACACTGTTCAACCAAACAGGGCAACAATATTCAGCAGCTGAAAAAACCAAAGCAAGCGCTGCTGTACGATTATTTTTGCATCAGCGCCCCATGAGGAACCAGCTAGTTTCTGAAGAATATTATTTCGAGTTTTAAGCCTCAAACGCAGATCATCTAAATGGGCGTTGAAATTTAGAAAGGAATCAAGTTTGATTCCCAGGTATCTAGGATTGAAATTATGTTTCAAGGGAGAAGAACCGAAAGTTACACTCAATTTTCTATATTTCTGAAGATGATTCAAATGAAAACACGAAACCTCGGTAAAATTTTCATCCAGGCACAAACGCCATTTCAAAAAATAATTTTTCATTATATCCAAGACTGCGGAAAGGGTACTTTCTTTTGTTTGAAAATCGGAATGATGGAAAGACTGAGCAATAACATCAGCATAAATAAATTTTTCCGAAGTAGTTGGAATGTCACACAAATTTAAATTGAATAAGAAAGGTTCTAAAACTAAACCTTGTGGAAGACCATTATTCAATATTTCGAAATTACTACTTTTATTCATACTGGGGATTATAATAATGTGTTGTGAGTCTTTCTTCGAAAAAATTTCAGGGAACGGCCTTTGATAAACACCCTGTATGCCTTCTTTATATGCCCACATATTTCTCCTTTCAGTTTTATCGATAGTAAAAGTGATGACACTCCGAGTGATCATCAGGAGTTGCTGGTGGAATCTTCATCATCCTGTGAAAGTAACACTTTGTAAGGTTAAGGTCGACTTCATTGTGGTAATTCGTGTATAACTGGTTTGTCTTCGAACTCGTCATCAGGTAAATATAGAAAATACCTTTTTCTGCGTTAAGAAACGCAGGTTCAAACGGTGTTATTAACGCTTTTTCTGGAAGTCCAGCCTGTGTGACACTGAAGGACTTTGCAATCCTTAACATGCGAAGGAAATTGCTTTCGAAACCATCACCTGATTGTGGTTGCTCTTTTTTTCATCGAATTCAATTGAATGAAGGCTCTCTCAAACGCATTCTGAGTATGTTTTTTAGTATACAGGTGTTTTTTAAAAATAAATCAAGTATGTATACAGGGTGTACCAAGTTCGACGGCTTATCAAACGTTTCTGGAGACCTGGACCTATTTGAAATCTGAAATTGGGATTATGATATTGTTTGACATCATTTTTCTGTTTTTTTGTTTCAAATTTTGATGGGATATTCAATTCTACATACATTCCTATCAAAATTGTTGCATTCGTCGAGATATAGAGATAAAACTGAAAAAAAAAATGACATAGAAGTATTCGATATTAAGTTTGTTATCTCTATTTTAAATATCTCATGCACAAACCGTTTTCACATTTTTGAAGTCAAAGACTGTGGGAATATTGTTAATTTCTAGAGTTTTGAAAAACTCGTAACAGGGTGTTCCAAATGTTGGGTCAAAAAATCAACTCTGGCTCATAACTTTCATTTTTCGAACAAGAACCCTATCTTTTTGGGTTCACGTTGGATTCTGCGAAAAAAAATTATGATAGTATTCTAACAAGTTGCTTCAGCGGCTAAAATGAATAATTCTTGAGTTATTCAGGATTTTTTAATTTAATGTCGTACCTAGAGTGAAATTCATATAAACAGATTCATATCAACAATGATAAATAAATTCAGCAAAAAGGTCTGTCACTAGTGAGTTATCTTCTATGACCATATAGATCATTGTTGATATAAAACAGGTTTCATGAGTTTGACTCTACGTTCGAAATAAAATCAGAAAATCTTGAATACCTGAAGAAGTATTTATTCTAGGAGCATTGACATTTTTGAACACTATCATTATTTTTCTTCGCAGAATCTAACGCAAACATGAAAAAATAGGATCCTTATTCGAAAAATGAAAGTTATGAGCCAATCTTGATAACAATTTTCGACCCAACATTTGAAATGCCCTGTGACGAGTTTTTCGAAATTCTACACCATTTCCAAGTGTAATTCAGAAATTGCCAAGTGTATTTCAGATGAGTCACTTTAGTTTCAGAAGTAGTCAATTGAATTTCAGATTAGTCAATTGAATTTCAGAAAACATCAAATGTATTTCGGATAACTCAATTGAATTTCTTTTTCTGAAATTCAATTGAGAAATCCGAAATAAAAGTTATGTTTTCTGAATGTCAATTGACGCTTTCTGAATTACAATTGGAAATGGTGTAGAAATGTACAATATTTGCACAGTCTTGGACTTCGAAATGTGAAAACGGTTTGTCCTTGAGCTATTTAGAGTAGAAATAACAAACAAATACCGAGTCCTCTTATCTCTATATTTTCTTCAGTTTTTTTTTCGATGAAAAGTATTTCAACGAATGCAACGATTTGAAAAAGTGTGTATTCATAATTGAATAATCTATCGAAATTGAAAACAAAAAAATAGGAAAAAAATTTTTGTAAATATTTTTGTCATCTCCTGTATAACAGAAAAGGGTCATGCTTCAAGAATATTTTAGCTCGATGGATAATGTCGAACAATATCATAATCTCAATATTAAAATTTCAACGAAACGTCTAATAGGCCGTCGAACTTGGCAGACCCTGTATATACTCTATTCACAAATATAAAAGCACACCTCTGGCCTTCTGAATTTGACACATTCCACTTTGTATCGAACGAAAATGGAGGTTATGACGCTTGTCAAAATATTTTTATGTTCAAAGTCAACACTATGTTGCCCTTTCTACATTCTTAGCAATTACGTATTTCTCAGAATGTGAATTTATTTGGAAAATGAATAGATTGGAAAAGATGTGATGGACGAAAATAATAAACATTCATATGAATTGATTGAAAGTATTCCTATTTTATTTATTTGCAATATTTCGATTTCGAACAATATGTAAACAAAGAAACAAACTGGCAAAGTCATTTTGCCATTAACGATATTTTCTGTGTGCGCACTGACTTTTCATCATGTGCACCAACTCCTGAAAACGATATCATGACCTCCCATGTGATTTTATAAAAGTGAATGGAGTATACATTAATTTTCTCTTGATACCTTTTATTTGCTTCAATCAGAAGTTGAAAAAAGTTTAATGAATATTGTGGGAGAAACAGGTAATTTACTGGGTTTTCGTCTTTTAGACTATGGTAATCAGTCTTCCCCTTTCAAAATGACAGTTCATCTACCTAATACTATTTCTCTATTTCAGTTCATTAGGATTAATGAGTTCATTACAGTACTAAAAGTAGTGCTGTAATGAATCTCATCTTCTCAATTTTCAAATCAAATCAGTTCAAATTCCGTAATCTGTCTAATTTCGTAAATCACAAAAACTGCCAAGATACAATACAAAAGTCGACAATCTGAATTTTTATTTGAATTCCGAGAGTATTTCACAAAACCTGACTGAAATAGAGAAAAAATCGTCTAATACTCGTTGCAGAAGGCAATTCCAACACTCATGCTTTCGAAAACTCGCTCCTTCGTCGCTCGTTTTCGCATTCCTGTTAGAATAGGAGATCATTCTGCACCTTGTTTTAGAATATACTATTATAAAACTGACAGTTGTAGGAATACAAACAACGAGTTTGGGATAGATACTCTGATGTACAGGGTGGGCATATTTCGATGTTTTAGCACTACAACTTTTGAACCATAGGAGATAGACAAAATCTGATACCCCATTCTCGATCTCTTTTTCGGAGAAACTGACAAGAGTTTTATTCATTTTGGGCTACCTTCTTTTGTTTTCGAGTTATAAGCGAAAATTGGAAAAATGGCGATATCGAAAAAAAATTATATCTCCGCTAATACTGATGATAGAGCTCTGAAATTAAAACATTCTACAGGCTCTTTTTCACGTAGTGAAATGGCATGCTCGTCTTTTCTGCGCACCATTTTCAATGACGAAGCCATGATCCAAAGTTATGTTTTTTTAAATGGAAACACTATATTTCTGTGACATTTTCTGAAATTTTGATTTTTTCTGATTTCAAAAATAACATCGTGAAGTTTGCATCAGTATGAGATTATAGAAATTGGTCAAAAACCTATATTCATGTGAGTCTCAATACTTTCTATGGTTTCAACTGTTGATGAGCACAGAAAAATGTAGCTTCCTATAACAAGAGCATAGAAATGAAAAGACTACTAGAAAGAAATTGTGGTAATTATACGATACTAAATTTTTCGTGCTTATCGACAACTGAAACCATAAAAAGTATTGAGACTCAGATGAATATAGGTTCTTGACCAATTTCTATACTCATATTGATTTATTGATACGAACCATACGATGTTATATATTTTTGAAATCAGAAAAAATTAAGCTTTCAGAAAATGGCAAAGAAATCTAGTGTTCCTCTTCCAAAAAAACAAAACTTTGGGTCATAGCTTCGTATTTAAAAATGCTGCAAAAAAGGCGAGCATGCCACTGGATTCTACGTAGAAAAGTGCCTCTATAATGTTTTTATTTCAGAGCTCTATCATCAGTATTGGAGGAGATATGGATTTTTTCCGATATCACCATTTCTCCAATTTTCGCTTATACTACTCTTGTCAGTTTCTCCGAAAGAGAGATCGAGAATTGGGTATCAGATTTTGTCTATGCCCTCTGGTTAAAAAGTTGTAGTGCTAAAACATCGAAATATGCCCACCCTGTACAGTGATCAAAATATTGAATTTAATTCATTTGGCTCTTCAACTCTGTATTCTGCTTCTTCTTTTCACGGAGTCTTAAATATCTACCCTTTATATGCTGTAGTTACTTCTGACCTTTAACATTGGAATCCTATACGAGCGGAAACATGTATGGAAATGTGTTGAGACATTGTCTTGGCATTCGAAAATGCTTTTCACTCCTCCCAAACTGACGAACACATCGATTACGAAATATAATATTATGCGCAATATATTAATTGGTGACAACACGAAAGATGTGCATGGTGTTTAACCACCTCCATCTAAATTTGAATTTTATCGACTTCAGTTGAGAAATGTTTGCTCCTATACTTTTGCGCGGATTGGGACCAAGTGATGAAATCATCATCTACCGATTGTTAATCTCGCATAGATTCATCATCAAATACCACTGGAAGACTGGTGGATTCAGGCAATGTATTTTCTTAATTTATCCTTCATTTCATTCAGGCAGAATTTTTCAATAAAACTTAACTTGTGCATGACTTTTGGGGGCAGATCAAGTGCAAAAAATTGTTTTCCCAAGGTTATTGAAGAATAAAACTTCCTAATGAATGACTTTTTGTACAATTGTCATTAAAAGTGACACATATAATGACAACAAACAATATTAAAATTGATTGTTTACGTGGAAACGTGTTGAAAATATTTTTAGCACTCCATTCTCCATTCTCCATGATAAAATCAAATGAGAAAAATTCAGCAATTGCAAATTTTCATTATCAATATTTAACAATCATCACTTATGAACATTAATGTTGATCTTAAAACTGGAACAATTGATAAAATTAATGCCCTGTGACGTTAGGGAGCTTCGCAAGACATTATCAGAATTCTCAGCACCATCAGTACTTGTAGAAACCGGAAGTACAATATTGGATGATGATGATCCAAAATCTGTTGAGGTTGGGAGAACTTTTTCAGCAATGACATTTCTATATGCAATGAAATGATCAACATAACCCTCGGCTACCATCGTAGATTTCCATCCACCATGTTTTTTTATATGCGTAATATTTGCTCCTGATTCTGCTAGCAATGAAGCGGAGGATCTTCGAAAATAGTGTCCTGTATATTGCTTTGGTTCTGGCAGTTTGAGGAATTCGGCAAAAATATCTGGAATTTCTCCAAATGTATTAATACCAACTGGATTGCCAGTGCATTCCTTATTTATATATTTCAGGAAAAAACGAAGATGTTTGATGACAGAAGTTCGCAGTGCAAAGTACTTATGAAAACAGTCTACATATTTTCCAATAATACTGAAAGAACGACTGACTTTCGTTTTTGTATTTGGAAGTTGTATAACCAATGATATATTTGTTATTTCGATGTCTTCCACTGATAAATTACACAATTCTTTACGCCGACAGGCTCCAAATAATCCGAAGTATTTCTCATCTGGTGCCCCCTTTATAAAATTTTCAATAATATTCTTCACTTTTCCGTTTTGAATATGCTATTACCTTAAAATATTCACTAACATCCACACCATTTTTCACAAGGGCGCTTGACGTTATCATTGAAAATATGCTCTACAAAGTTGATGAACTCCATATTTTTTATTTTTCTTCTAAATATGCCAGGAAAACACTTTCACTGAAGTTCCATTCTACATTTTCCAATTTACACCAGGCCAGGAAATTGTTATATGCAATATCGTACTGCTGAACAGATTTTTTAGGTAGGTGTTCAGGATTTGCTTTCCTTGCAGACTCTTCAATATCCAGAGGAACAACCAAATGGTCACTTTTATCAATCATTGGACTCTCGACAAAGATATTAAGCATGTAAAAACCCAAGACGAAAATTGGACAGGAACGAAATTCAAATGACAGCTTCTTTTCTCATTTGTTAGTAATCATTACGTTGCCAACATTTTCTATTCACAACAACCTTTTGATTATTTGAATATAAAAATGCATTTTGAAGTTTATTGTCATTGCAACTTCGCCCATTTCATTATCAAAATAGGGCAGTTGTACAAAAAAAAATGTATGGTTTTTGTTCGTGAAATTGTTCAATTCGCTCCGCTCATTTAACAAACTTTTTCACCTCACAAAATAAAACGTCACTTTTGACACTCCTATCATAAATAACTATTTAACCTACCAAGCTCCAAAAAAGTTTATGTTTGTTACCTGAAAATTTTCGACTATATGTGAAGCGCTTCTAATGTTGTTTTTTTCAAAGCTGAAGCTTTCAGGGTGCTCTCATTGTTGCTCGATTTTCAAGGTAAGAAGGGAAAAAGTGAAAAAATTCTCATTCTTTGAACTAGTCAATTTGAACTCATGGTATATATAGATTCTTATGAAAAAGAGAGCTAAAATAATACATTGAATGTTGAAACAAAAAGTACCTAAGCTGCGGTAAAAAAAGAACGGGGTATCATAACATTCTTCGTATGATACTATAGAATCATACGATACTATAGAGCCAGGGGAAAAAAATCTCAGCCGAAAAAACCTGCCTCCCCGTAAACAAAATAACATAAAAAATCAAATATCAGGAAAATCTTGAAAGACATCAGTGTGATCATCTTCATGTTATCCGTCGATGGGCTCCGATACACAGATTCTTGCCTAAACGACTCGTAAATCTCAATCTGAAATGAAAAAAGACAAAAGCAGAAAAGAAACCGATTATTCAGAATAAATCGAATGCATTTTGGAAATGCATTTGCTACTTTAAAGAACATCAACATTTAAATTTCTTGGCTAAATAATGTTCGGAGGTTTATAAATATTTATGACAGAAATGTCACAAAATTTGAAAGAAATGAAAAAAAACTCCATCAATTTCCGTTTTCCGAATCTGTTGAAAGTTACGAAACTGATAATTTTTCAACATAACAAGCTAAACTAGTGAAAAATCAATTAATACATAACCTTTCAACTGTCCTCTTTCACGAGGATTTTTTTCTGTTGCCGTGTGGGTTTCTTGCAGAAGAATCTCTTTGATACCATGTTCATCAGCTAATTTGGAGACGTAATCACACTTTCCTTTCGAAATTTCTTCGATATTAAAATTCAAAATCCACAAATTGTTGCTCTCTGGTCGTGAGGGTTTTTTCAAACCAGATACGACCTTCCAGGTGATGATTTTTCGGCACTTCAGATATTTGAAGACCGCTACGGGACCCCAATGAAAGGCAATCATCTCCCATAGATAAACCAAACATGTTATAACACAGGAAAACAGAATATTTTTCAGGTGCAAAAACTAAGACATATTACGAGAATTGTCATTCTGACGATGGTAGGAACCATAAATACTATTTTGTCAGTGTGAAAAACGAACGTTTATTTACAAGTTAAAAATGTACAGATTACAAGAACCAAAGGGAAAAGATAATAGTTTCTCATTATTGGTATTTGATAACTGGCCTGTATCCATTTTCGTCAGCTTGGTATTCCACAATTTGAACTCGGCCATCTTGGAGTGGGAATCTGTAGCTTCCGACAACGGTGTTTATGCCTTCTTCAGGGCTGATTTGACGCCATTGACCTTGTTCGCTGGCAGCGATTCCATTCTCGGTTTCATAACTGCAAAAAAATTTAATGGCTCAGAATAAGTCCACCATATATTCTAGATACATCAATGATGGAAGGAATTCCATCTTCTGAGATCTCAGTTTCATAGTGAAACCTTTGAAAAATTAACCTAAATATCACATGATGGATTGAAATGGCACAAAAATTCTAGTGACGGAACCTGATAATTATAAGAGAATAATCTAGGAGTCAGCCTGTATTTTGTTGAATGAGGCTGATAATTTCTGTAATTGTTCAGTGGAAAAAGATCGAATTAGGATGAATTTATTGAAAAAATAACTTGTTTCGGAGAATTTTGCAATAAAATAACGATATCAACAGGAAAAAATCAAAAGAATTGGTTCTAAATTCAACATGAGAACTGTTTTTAAAATAAGAAATGATTTACGATCTTTATCAACAAAAACTAAACCTTTGAATGAGAATCAAAATCAAGAAATTGGATTTACAATATTCCCAGTATTTGTGGAAAATTGTATACAGGAGAAGCATCAAGACCATTAGAAATTAGAGAACGTTAACATAGAATAACCTGCAAAATAGAGATATTGGTAGATAGCAGATCATGTTTGTTCCAATACCGGCAATCACATGATGGATTGGAATATCACAAGAATTCTAATGACAGAACCTGATAATTATAGAATAAAAATCAAGGAGTCAGCTTGTATTTTGTTGGATGAGGCTAATAATCTCGCCAATTGTTCAGTAGGGATTGATCGAATTTGGATGGATTTATTGAAAAAAGGAAATTTTGAAATAAAACATCGATATCAACATCTTGTAATCAATATTAATCTTTGTTCATCATATATTGACAAATGTCAATCAAAAAATCAAAATATTGTCACGATTCTACGAAGTTGTAGGAAAACTAGAAATTGTCTGACGAAGGAGTCTGATTTAGACTCCGAAACGATTGGTTTGAGAGAACAACTTTGCGTTAATACTATAATAACAATCAGGAACCAACAACAAACCGTCAAAAACAACCAATTTAAATAAGTTTGATTCCTTATGTTCATGGAATTCTGGAAAAAAATTAATGAATTTGTTCTAAATTCAACATAAGAACTGTTTTCAAAACAAAAAATGATTTACGATTTTCACTAACAAAAACTAAACCTTTGAAAGAGAACCAAAAATCAAGAAAATGTATTCACAATATTCCCAGTATTTGTGGAAAATCTTATAAAGGAGAAACATCAAGACCATTAGAAATAAGAAAACGTGAACATAGAATAACATGCAAAATGGAGATATTGGTAGATCGCAGATAGCAGATCATGTTTGTTCCAATACCGGCAATCACATGATGGATTGGAATATCACAAAAATTCTAATGACGGAACCTGATAATTAAAAAAGAAAAATCAAGGAGTCAGCTTGTATTTTGTTGGATGAGGCTAATAATCTCGCCAATTGTTCAGTAGGAATAGATCGAATTTGGATGGATTTATTGAAAAAAAACTGGTTTCAGGGAATTTTGAAATAAAATAACGACATCAATATCTAGTAATCAATATTAATCTATGTTCATCATATATCGAAAAATGTCAATCAAAAAGTCAAAATATTGTCACGATTCTACGAAGTTGTATGAAAAATAGAAATTGTCTGACGAAGAAGTCTGATTTAGACTCCGAAACGTTTGGTTGGAGAGAACATTTTTTCGTCAAAACTATGATAACAATCAGGAAGCAACAACAAACCGAAAAGAACAACCAATTTTAATAAATTTGATTCCTTATGTTCATGGACTTACAGAAAAAATTAAAAGAATTGGTTCTAAATTCAACATAAGAACTGTTATCAAAACAAAAAATGATTTACGATCTTTATCAACAAAAAGTAAACCTTTGAATGAGAACCAAAAATCAAGAAATTGTATTTACAATATTCCCAGTATTTGTGGAAAATCTTATACAGGAGAAACATCAAGACCATTTGAAATTAGAATACGTAAACGTAAGAATAACATAAAAAATAGAGATTGGTAGATCGTAGATAGCAGCTAATGTGTGTTCCAATACCGGTAATCACATGATAGATTGGAATGGCACAAAAATTCTAATGACGGAACCTGATAATTATATAAGAAAAATCAAGGAGTCAGCTTGTATTTTGTTTGATGAGGCTAATAATCTCACCAATTGTTCAGTTGGAATAGATCGAATTTGGATGGATTTATTGAAAAAAAAAACTGGTTTCAGGTAATTTCGAAATAAAATTACGATATCAACATCTAGTAATCAATAATATGTTCATCATATATTGACAAATGTCAATCCAAAAATCAAAATATTGTCACGATTCAACGGAGTTGTATGAAAACTACACCATTTCCAATTGAAATTCAATTGACTCTTTCTGAAATTAAAGGGACTTATCTCAAATACACTTGACGGTTTCTGAATTACACAAAGAAATGATGTAGAAATTGTCTGACGAAGGAGTCTGATTTAGACTCCGAAACGTTTGGTTATCAGGAATATGCAAACACCTCCCAGACAATATTTCAATAAATATCGGATGATTATATTCCTATTTAAAAAGTTTCTTTCAATGAAAGTACACAATTTAATCAATGAAAAGATTCTCGTAGAGCATAAAATTGAAATTTCTTAACTTTTGTGAAGTCGGTTGAGCGGTATATGTATACAGGGTGTCCTTAACTTCTAATGGATGTTCTATACATTATTTGAGACGCCTTCGACCTAAACCATATAGTACAAAAATGCTTCGTTAAGGTGCTAGCACCCTCTGAAGATGGCAACACTTCTGTCACATATCTCCATAACTGCGTGACCTTGAGTGTTGAAATTTCACACATTGGCTACTATCAAAACTACGCATCGAATGGTTTGAGTGAATTTTTGTGGTATATGATTTTCTTCGAAAGTGTCTCAAATAATTTCTAAAACATCTACTAGAAGTTTGTCGGTCTAATTATGGGACCCCCTGTATATTGAAGTCCATGTTCAAATAACTTTCTACAACTGAGAAAAATATCTTGATATGTTCGCGTCTGAAATATAATTCAGATTTCAAAATCGTAATATATTTTTGAAAATATTTTTCCTTATCTGAAGGTTCATTTGAACACTAAAAGAATAGGAGTTCCAAAGAGTTAACTTCACCATTTTTTGATATTGAGAAATTGAATCAGAAACTTACGAATGATATAATTTCTAACAAATAAACGAGGGCATAATTAGTATTCCGTGTTAGTTTCTGGAAGAGTATAAATCCCATCCGAAATTATCGTCCAAAGCTGTATATTTAACTATAAAATCAGATAAATATCCAACGAAATCAACTATATCCGACTCTCAATAATTATTATGGTAATTTGAAAGCCTGAAGAACCAATGTAGGCAGACGTAGATACAAGAAAGAGTGTTCAGAGTTAGAGTAGCTTCCACAAAAAATGTCGCAAATAAAACGTATGAAGAAATTCTCATTACGATGGTTAAGTTTTGAAATTTTCAATAAGAAACGTTTTTTTCGCAAAAAAAATTCCAAAGATTGGTGGATACCGATAAATCCAAAATAAAAATATTATTCGAGACGTAAGAAATTTAAGTGGACAAGTTTTTCAACAATAAATGTGGCGAGATAAAGAAAATTCATAAAAATTATACCAAATTCTGAAAAAAGTATGTCTTCCTTGAATGCCAAAAAGAATAAATAATTCAAAAAACCTATATGCGAAAACGCATCCACCATTTCAAATATTACTTGTCGAATTTTGAACCGATGATGGGGTCAGATCTATCTGACTCGAATGAACATGAAGTTTTGAGTTTTCTTTGAGAAAATTGAGAGCTGATTTTGATTATTCTATCTCACAGAATAAAATTAATCCTGAATATCTAGTGGTTAAATTAGATTCTTCTCTGTATTGTAGAGCTTGTTTGGGCAAAAATGCCGTGTTTTGGTTGTTCATTGCGGTTGTCTCATAACAATATTGACAAGATGAAAATATTGCTATCGTTGCATAAAAAACAGTTTGTCAGATCTAAAAGTCTTGAATCGCTAATTCTTGAAGACCCTGAAAGCAATATTGATATAACAGCAAGATTCATAGCAATACGCAAACAGAAAATCGGCCCGATTGCCTTTTTGTAATGATATGTATTGAAAACTGGAAATTTTCCGACCGAATTCAGCGGAGATGAGTACCTAGTAGCAATTTTAAAAGGCAGAAAAAAATTTTCTCATCCAAGTGCCTAGTTACAGTCCTCCCAGTTTATTTTGAGTGATGCTTTCAAAATTTGAGATTGACTTGATTCCTGATTCTATTTTAAATTGAATTAACTGTGGAAGAATCTTTACAAAATTGCAAGGAGGGTTTCAGAAAGAAAGGAAATTAATGAATCAGGGTTCAATCAAGACTTTAAAATAGGAACAGCATTCGTTGATTTATCGGCAACATGAAATACAGTAGGTATGTGGGGACAGTTTACTCTATAAACTTTATAATCGAATGAAACTTTTTTCAGAGTTGAAAAAATCTCATATATTTCGCTGATTGAGATTACAAACCTGGAATTAAATTTTCTCTGAAGTCAGTATTTTGGCAAATAAATAAGTTTTGGTCAACTTTCAAGTACTGTGAAGATGCTGATATTTTTGCTACTAATTTGTTTTTCTGCGGATAAGTTGGGATTTTCCATCGACTAAACTCAAAAACTAAAAACTCTAGAAGAAATCTGTTTGGATATTTTTAATGTACAGGATCGATTCAATGAATGAGTGGGTTTTGAAAGCGATCAGAAAAATGAAATTTTGGCAAATTTTAAAAAAAAAAACGATTTTTGTAAATAAATTTTTGCTCGTATCAAAACCAAATTTCAACTACTTACTGATTTGGAAAGATCGATTACGAATTTATTTTCAAGTTCATTTTTGACCTTGACAGATAAATAAATAATCTAATATACAGGGTGTACCAAGTGCGACGGCCTATTAGGCCGTCTGAAAAGAAAATTGTGGCTTATGATATTTTTTGACATCATATACCGAGCTAAAATATTTTTGCCATCTGACCACTTTCAGTTATACAGGAAATGAAAAACATAAATAAATTTTTTTTCTATATTTTTCTTTAAGAATTAGATAGAGTATTCAATTGTGAATACATTCGTACTCAAATCGTTGCATTTATCAAAATACTTTCCAAAATATCGAGAAAAAACTGAAGAAAAAAAGGAGATAAGAGTATTCGGTATCTTGTTTGTCGTTTCTATTCTAAATATCTTGAGCACAAACCGTTTTCATATTTTTGAAGTCGAAGATTGTGGAAATATTGTACATTTCTAGAATTTTGAAATATTCGTCAAAGGCTGTTCCAAATATTGGGTCAAAAGTTGGGATCAAGATTGCCCCATAACTTTCGTTTTTCAAATTAGAACCCTATTTTTTTATGATTGCCTTGGATTGTGTGAAGAAAATGATGAAAATATTCCAACATATTAATGCTCCTAAAATTAATAATTCTTGAGTTATTTAAGATTTTCTGATTATATGTCGTACGTAGCGTCAAATTCATTAAATCTGATCCATATACAATGATAAATGAATTCAGAAAAGAGGGTTTCAATTTGAAAAACGAAAGTTATGGGCCAATCTTGATCCAAATTTTTGACTCAACTTTTGGAACACCCAGTGACGAGTTTTTCAAAATTCTAAAGATGTACAATATTTTTACAATCTCCGACTTGTGAAATATGAAGACGGTTTGTGCTTAAGATATCTAGATTAGGAATAACAAACATAATACCGAATAATCTTATCCCCCTTTTTTTCTTAAATTTTTTCCACATTTTTCAAAGTATTATGACGAATGCAACGATTTGAATACGAATGTATTCACAATTGAATAATCTATCGAATTCGTAAAGGATTTCATTTTGTTTTTCATTTCCTGTATAACTGAAAGTGTTCAGGTGGCAAAAATATTTTAGCTCGGTAGATAATTTCGAAAAATATCATAATCTCAATTTTCAGATTTGAAATATATTCGGTTTTCCAGAAACGCCGTAGACGCCAGATAGGCCGTCGAACTTGGTACACCCTGTATAAAATCTTGAAGTCACGATAGGAAAATTAAATTTGGATCTATCTATCATAAAAGAATCTATAAGCAAAAACATTAGAGTTGGTACAGTATCTTTTTTCTAGCTGCTACAACCTTTTGTACCATTTTTTGGAAAATATACTAAAAAGGTTATTTATTTCTTAAAATACTGACGTTATGAAAATTCTTATTGCCGATATATGACACCTTATTATTTCTTGTTTGGTGAAAACGCAATTATTTTTTAAATTCTAGTATCTTTGTTCGTTCTGGACTTTTTTTTTGAAGTCGGATTTATTTTCGAAACTTCTTGTTCTTGCTATTGATTAACTTTTAATATTGTTACTCACGAGTAGGCGTATCCAGTGCCATCAGGAGCAGCGTCTTGTTGTTGGGACAAGATTCTTGCAGTTGCCTCAACACCAGGATGATGAAGCTGTTGCCTGTAGTAAGGGTTGATTCCAGCAATCAGTGGTTGAATGGTAGGGTTGATCACAACCTGTCTGGTTGTGATTGGTGACTCAGCACCGTAGACAACGGCTACAATAGCTACGAAAACAGCCTGCAAGGAAAAATTTACATTACTTCGATACATGGCATTCAAATTCAATTTTCATCAGACAAAAATATATACACTGTTATGGTCGGTTTCACAAAATTCTGATTGTACCGTCAAATTAATTGGAGCCACCACGATTCGTTGAAATTTCAAAACGAGTGATTCGATTGGCTCGAATTTAGTAAGGTTTTTTAATCGTACAATTAAAGCTTTGTGATACCTGCCTTTAGTCTTTGATATTTTTTTTCAAGACAAATGTCGTTCGCCAAATTGACAAGCAAAACTTGCATATTGTAATCATCTCAAGTCTTCATATGGTGATTAAGAAGTGGAGAATCAAAATTCCGGAGGAATCATGATGAGAAATATACTTCGCGCAACAATTTAAGGAACAGAAAAAATTTTCTAAATTTTTTGGTCATTTGCAACAAGCTGTATCTCAGTGAAAAATGGTCGTATGGGAAATAAGAAATCACAGTTTTGAAGCTTGCAGACTCTTGTTTCTTAAATGATTGGTAAACAATTGTTCGGATTATCGATAGCCATGCAATCCTCGGATTGGAATAGTATATAACATTACTAGCAGGGTAAGAGGGTTTTTACTGGCGAATGGAGGATATAACTGACGAGCCGCAGGCGAGTCAGTTACCTTCTTGAGCCAGTAAATCCTGTTACCTTGCGTGTAATGTTTTATATTTTATTTGTTTCTCATTTGTAGAAAGGTAAGATAAATTCCAAAAAAATCTCAATAATTTGCCACAAATGTCATAAGCTATGGAAGCGTTGCCATGAACATGTCTGTTTATTTTTATCTACATTTCTTTTGGCGAAAGCGAAAATGATTGTACCAAAAGAAATTATTGAGGCAGCCAGCAGTGTAGCATCAAGTTTATTACCTGCAAAATCAGCTTTAAGGTACAAGCGAGAATACGACGACTTCAAAAAGTAGCAAAACAAAAATAATGTAATTGGGGTAACTGAAGATGTTTTGTTGGTCTACTTGAATCAACTATCAGCTAGATTCAGCCCTAATACTTTATGGGCAAAATGGTCTATGCTGAAAAGCTGCTTGGAAATGAAAGAAAAATATGAGGTTAAGTTGTCATTTGCAGATTTCAAAAGGTAAAAGCGTTTCTGAAACGAAAAAATGAGCGTTATACGCCAAAAAAAGCCAAGGTATTAAGTAAGGAAAAGGCGGAACAATTTCTTTCACATGCTCCTGATGACCAGTGGTTGCTGGCGAAAATTATAAGAATATTTGGGATTTTTGGATGTTGTCGATGTGACGAAATTCTCTCCTTAAACATGAATGATGTATAAGATATGGAAAAATACGCTATTGTGACATTGCGGCAAACAAAAAATTAAACAACAAGAAGATTCACCATAACCGATGATGGCTGCAGCTTCAAGCCCTGCATGTTATACAGAAAATATGTAAATCTTCGGCCTCCTGGAACAGTAAGCCCAAGATTTTCTTAACATACCGACATGGAAGGTGCATTTACCTTAATGCTGGCCAGCACACTATTGGTGGTGTCCCAAAGCAAATAGCGAAATATTTAGGTTTAAAAGACCCAGAGTTATAAACCCCCCTATATTTCAGCGGTTTTGTTGGATCGATAGATCTAAATTTTGAAAAAATTGAGGGAACAAGATTTTTGTTCCTTAATATCGACCTAATCCTTCCTTTCGATCAACAATTGTATTATTTCTGCATTCTTTACTCAATTTTTTTTTCCGAAAATGAAATTTCAAAGAACAATCTGTACAAAATTTGGAGAATTTCGGTAATTGAAAAAAACATCAGATAAAAAAAAGAACAGACCATTTCTGTTTTAGGATGACTGAAACTATAGACACATCAAACCTCAATTTTCCTTTGAAAAAATCATTGAATAAATTTAAAGTTGATAGCCAACTGAACTCGTTGAGGGAAATTCTGAGCGACAGAATTTTTTCGTTTTCTGCAAAGTCACAACGTATTGAAAAACAGTTTTCTTGAAAACTTTTCTACTTTTTCGGTGAAAACACAGATTAAAAAAGATTAGTTTGGGGAACAAAAACCTTGTTCCCTCAATTTTCTCAAAATTTCAATCAATCGATTCAAAAAAACTGCTGAATCGATCGATCTAATGATTCTGGTTAGGACTTTAGGGAACATTGGGCTCTGAAATTTCCTTATAACCTAAGCTTTTCTCCCAATATTCACGAAGATACTGGCAGTTGAGTGAAAAAGGATCTTTTTGCATTCAAAATTGGATATCCCGAAAACAAATGGTCATATCCAGAGGTAGTATAAAGCAAATTAGAGCTGAATAAAGAAGCTATGCGATCTCTGCATCGGTTCAGCTCGATAAAAATTTTCTATACGCGGAAATAAAAATTTTGAAAATTTTTAAATTTTTTTTTCTGATTTATCCGAATATTGCATGGCCTCCGGTTGTCCGAAGATCTGTTAACCAATAAATTAAGAAACAAGAGTCTTCAAGCTTCAAAAGTGAGTTTTTTTCATTTCTCAAACGACCATATTTCACAGATATAGCCTGTTGGAAATCACCAATAAATTTCGAAAATTTTTTTGTTCCTTTAAATGTAACAAGAAATGTATGTAGAGATTATAAAAGATCGAGGATCTCTTCAGCTTCTCTGTTAACCGACCATCTAAACAAATTACAGAACTCACCAATTTGAACATCTTCACTGATTGTTGTGCTTCACAAAACTGCACAAATTCTTCATATCTCATCTTTTTATACTATTCCCTCATAAATTTGGTGGATCTTCTTTGTAACCTTAAAATGGATCCTCTTCGCCTTTAGAACCTGTTCTAGAACACCTCAAAAATCCGATTCGGTAACAGTCATCGTGTGAATTATGGTCTTTGTAACAGATGCAAGGTTGCGGATATCGTAAAAATTCTAATTTCGAAGAGACACACTCAGTTTTGGTCGATATTGCGTTAGATCGAGTTGGAGGTTGGGATTGGGGCGATCCTAATGGATATCGATGACAAAATTTATGTTTTGTAACCGATAAATCAACATTTTATTCCGATAAAATTCACAAGTCTTCATTCACTGAACAAACATGCCATCCCACATGAAGTTTCGTTTTTTTTTTGTAGATAATAAAAGCCCTTTCTGCAGACTTAGATATCATAAGAAATTATTTTTTAAAGTGACGTTTGTCCTCGAATGAAAATAAAACCGAGGTTTCGTGTTTTCATTCGAATAATTATCAGAAATATAGAAAATTGAGTGTACCTTTCGGTTCTTCTCCCTTAAAACATAATTTCAATCCTAGATACCTGGGAATCAAACTTGATTTCTCTTAAATTTCAACGCCCATTAAGATGATCTGCGTTTGAAGCTTAAAACTCGAAACAATTTTCTTCAGAAACTAGCCTTCGTACGGCAGAACTAGCTTTGGTTTTTTCTGCTGCTGAATATTGTTGCCCTGTTTGTTGAACAGTGTTCATGTGAAAAAAATTGATGCCCAACTAAATTTTTCTATGAGGATCATTACTGGTACTATCAAATCTACACCTACTCCTTGGTTACCAGTCCTCTCGAATATTGTACCTCGCCATATTCTCAGAGAGATAACAGCTTTGAATTTTTGGAACAAATTTTATTCCTTTCCAAATTCATTTCGCATACTCACCTATATTCCAGATAATAAGATTCCCAGATTGAAGTCGCGTAAACCTTTTTGGTCTCATTTTCTGATTTATATGAATAAAAGCGACAAAGAAATTTGTTAATCTGAATGGAATGTATCCAATTTTTTCAATAAAGATCTTATTTCTGATCCTCCCATCAGAGTTCCTGGGTTTGACCTTCCATGGTCTGTTCTAAATCGTATTAGAACAGGCCATGGACGATGCAACAGCATGCTCTTCCGATGGAATTCGGTTGAGAGCCCTAGTAGTTAGTGTGGGAGAAATGAGGAGACTATAGAACATTTTTGAAACATAGATGAATTCAAAATAGTAATCATCGAAATGAATACCCTTTTCAATTCCCAGGCTCAGAGATCTTTTATCATGAGGTTGGAGAAATGATATTATGCTAACATCTCATTCAGTGGAAGAGGAAGTACAGATTTCTTTTTTTGGATTTGATTGGAGATGTGAAACTTCATTTTGACGCAATTGGATGTCACCACCTTAGTACCTTGTAATATTTTACTCATTACTTCACAACCAATTGCTTCAAATTTCGAAGTTTTTTATGAAGATTTTGTCCTGAGATGTGCGGGATACTGATGAGGCCCAACAAGGCCGAAACCGGTATATTTCTCATCTCAGTGACAAAATCTGATATCATTTCTCCAACCTTATGATAAAAGATCTCTGAGCCTGGGAATTGAAAATGGTATTCATTTCGATGATTACTATTTTGAATTCATCTATCATAAAATGAGGTATCACTCACCCCATCTTCCCTATTCAAAAATTGGGGGTGAGGGTTGTAGTAGCAAGGGTTGAAGCGCTATGCGTCTGTAACCCACATCTTAAGTTGTCCCCCTCGAAACAGAAATCGACCTGTCCGAGCATTTCTATCGAAAAAATTTATTTCGTCTGTTTCGTTTTCAAATGGCCACCCTGTATTTCGAGAACTAATTCATAAAATGAAAAAACAATTCCTGTGCTGAAATCAGTATAAAAATACCTTTCAAATGAGGTATCACTCACCCCATCTTCCCTATTCAAAAATTGGGGGTGAGGGTTGTAGTAGCAAGGGTTGAAGCGCTATGCGTCCGTAACCTACATCTTAAGTTGTCCCCTTTGAAACAGAAATCGACCTGTCCGAGCATTTCTATCGAAAAAATTTATTTCGTCTGTAATCTCGTCTGTTTCGTTTTCAAATGGCCACCCTGTATGTTCGATCACCATGAAATGTTCAGTGGTGAAACAAAAATTTGAATGACTGAATTATGTTCATGTGTTTATACGTTTCGAATCAATATAAAACAAAGTCAGAAATAGGCCTATAGGGTGGTCATTTTCACATCAGCAGTCCAAATTGATTTTTCTGAGTACGGCACTGGAAATATGAAATTCTGAGTACTTAATTTAATAGATGCTGAGTTCCAAATACTGAAAAAATCATTAAATTCTGTTTCACGGTACCAGAAATATAGTCAATTGAAATTTCGGTTAGAATGAATAAAACATCCTGTATATTGGCAAGGAAAGATAGGAGACATTTATAAATGGCCATTTTGTGATTCTGACGGTCGACTCTATATATGGTAAGAGTGTGTTATATTTTTAGTGGGACACCCTGTATATCATTTTCACTTGTACAGGGAATGTTGTTTTTTATTTCTTCGTTTTCATTTTTGATGGAGTATTTACTTGTGAATACATTCGTATCAAAATCATTGCATTCGTCGAAATACCTTTCAAAATATCGAGAAAAAGCTGAAGAAAAAAGGGACATTAGGGTATTCGGTGTTATGTTTGTTTTTATTGCTTTTCCAAATATCTTGAGTTCAAACCGTTTTCACACTTTTGAAGTCGAAGACTGTGGAAACATCGTGAATTTGTGAAATTTTGAAAAATTCGTCACATTGTGTTCCAAATGTTGAGTCAAAAATTGGCCAATAACTTTTGTTTTTCGAATTAGAACCTTATTTTGTCATTATTACGTTAGAGTTTGCGAAGAAAAATAGTGAATGTGTTTTAACATTTTAATGCTCCTAAAAATAATAATTCTTGAGTTATTGATTTTCTGATTTCATGTCGTGAGTAGTGTCAAATTCATTAATTCTTGTCTTTATCCCTAAATATTTCAATGTCACTATTCCTGCCTTCAAAACAAAATTGAATATCACTGCTGTGAAGATGGTCATTAATACAGAAAAATAGCTAGGAATTAGGATAAAGCAGTATCCAAGCAACCAGATCAGCTTGAATGAGTATGTCGATACCTGTAACAAAAAATATTGAATTGAGTCTAAAATGTCTAATATGTATGTATAAATTTCGAATAAAATTTGGTCACTGATTACTGGAAAGTGAAATTATAATGGTAAAATAATGTAGTCACATTACTGTTTTTTTTTTGAAACAGTGTCAGAAAAAGTAAATTTTAGAGTACATACATATAATTGGCTAGATCTAACTTCAAAAATAACAATAATTTTTTTGAGTGCATCATATCATCCGAATGATTTGATTGACTGTCCAGAAGTCTGATGTTTTTCATTTGATTTCACTTGGGAGAACTCTAGAAATATACAAATTGTAGAAGAATACTTAAACGTGTGCCACCATGTATAATATCCGATGAAATACAAATCTTTAGCACACATTGTGAGCCATGCTTGACTGAATGCGCAAATATGCAGTAAAATTTTCGAAACAATTTCCCCAATTATGAGCTGTAATAATCAACAACTCGAAAAAACCCAGAATTTTTCAGTACTCACAAAGTTGTAACAAGCATCAACGAATTTCTTCATAACAAACAAGTGAATGAGACAGCTTTACAACCTTAAATGACAAATATTGTTTATCGAATAGTGAGAATCATCAGAATTGCATGTTTTGCTGTACTCGAATGAATAAAATAATTTAATTTTGGGAAACAATAAGACATATCATTATAGATCTGACAATGGGCATTTTTTGAGTTTAAAACGAAAGGTCAATTAATATCCTTCGTGTAAATAACCACTGATCATCACAGGTAGATTTCCATCCAACGAGACATTTTACAGGGGAAATGCATTTTCAGGAAGGTTTTGTGTAAATAAATCCAACCACAAATATTTCATGTAAAATATTGCAAAGACGAGGCCGTATTTCTAACATTGTCAAAAAGTTATCAGATGTCATGTAGAGCCAAGCTGCTAACTCTACACTCTTCATCTTCACAAGTTCTTATTTCAACTCTATGCCTTGGTCGAAATAAGAGACTGGGCCATTTCTCTTTCGCCACATGAGCGTGAGGTGAAAAATTCATTCGCTGGTCGTAACTTTTCTGTTATACAATAGTTCTTATTTTGGTTTAGTAATGAGAGGGTTCTTTTAGGTCTTGATTACAGAGATTTGATTTGACAGAATGCCGACGTTTCGATTTATTTTAAATCTTCATCAGGGCTCTACAATAAACGATACATATAAGTGTGGAAATTCCCTCAGAACATATAAAAAAGTATATATGATGGCTATACACTAAAACAAGAAATAGGAACACAAAAAAATACTTGGACATTCAAAAGAGAAAAGCATATATGATCATCTTATTTTAACTATTTTCACAACAAAAATTTTTTTTTTCATTTTTTCTATATACCCTTCAATCAAGCTACTCACATTGCCAGTTGGTCTCTATTGTCTTCTCATAAAATAAAACTGAGGATGAAACAACAACATACATCATGCGGATTGAAACTTGTGTACTTGAATATGTAGAATGGAAATGAACTGGACGGTTTATATTCAGTGTTAATTATCTGGTATCATGAAGGAAAAAACGAAACAATATGTATAACCAGCCAACAATGACTTCTACGAATATTTAGATGATAAAATGCGTAATCTCTGTATCAGATGGAAATAGGCTGTGTTTAGGTTGTCAATATCGCTTCTCTTATTGATTGAATTTCTGTCTTTCCTAATTTCTAGCATTTCACAAAATAATCTCTTCTTCAAGTTAGTTTGAGTGTCTAAAATAGTGACATTTTCAAAATCAAATGAGTGCAATTCGTTGAAGGCATGCTCAGCTAAAGCTGTATTGTTGTCTTCAGCTCTAGAGGGATTGTGTATATTAACACAGTCTCTTTTGTGCTCAGCAATTCTTGTCTTAAGAAACCTATTAGTCTGACCTATTACCCTGCTACAATGACTACAAGGTATTCTAGATGGCTTACCCTCTCAGAAAGTCCCGCTACATAAGGAATCTTGAAATATCTTTTAGCCGTAGTTTGTTGTCTAAGATTAGTTGTTTTATTTCTAAAACAACTAATCTTAGTTGTTTCATTTCTAAAACAACTAATCTTAGACAACAAACTACGGCTAAAAGATATTTCAAGATTCCTTATGTAGCGGGACTTTCTGAGAGGGTAAGCCATCTTTCAAGAGATGATATAGTGGAAATAGCATTCAAACCAGTCAATACAGTCAAGGGTTTTTATTCCAAATTAAAGTCGGAAACAGCCCTGGACTTGAGATCCAATGTTATCTATAGAATACCTTGTAGTCATTGTAGCAGGGTAATAGGTCAGACTAATAGATTTCTTAAGACAAGAATTGCTGAGCACAAGAGAGACTTTGTTAATATACACAGTCCCACTAGAGCTAAAGACAACAACACAGCTTTAGCTGAGCATGCCTTCAACGAATTGCACTCATCTGATTTTGAAAATGTCACTATTTTAGACACTCAAACTGACTTGGAGAAGAGATTATTTTGTAAAATGCTAGAAATTAGGAAAGACAGAAATTCAATCAATAAGAGAAGCGATATTGACAACCTAAACACAGCCTATTTCCATCTGATACAGAGATTACGCATTTTATCATCTAAATATTCGTAGAAGTCATTGTTGCCTGGTTATACATATTGTTTCGTTTTTTCCTTCATGATACCAGATAATTAACACTGAATATAAACCGTCCAGTTCATTTCCATTCTACATATTCAAGTACACAAGTTTCAATCCGCATGATGTATGTTGTTGTTCCATCCTCAGTTTTATTTTATGAGAAGACAATAGAGACCAACTGGCAATGTGAGTAGCTTGATTGAAGAGTATATAGAAAAAATGAAAACATTTTTGTTGTAAAAATTTGTAGTTAAAATAAGATGATCATATATGCTTTTATTTTTGAATGTCCAAGTATTTTTTCCTATTTCTTGTTTTAGTGTATAGCCATCATATATACTTTTTTATATGTTCTGAGGGAATTAACACACTTATATGTATCGTTTATTCTAGAGCCCTGATGAAGATTTAAAATAAATCGAAACGTCGGCATTCTGTCAAATTAAATCTCTGTAATCAAGACCTAAAAGAACCCTCTCATTACTAAACCAAATTATCACAGAGGTCGTTACATTATTCCAAAATAGTTCTTATAGTTGCGAAAGGGCCAAGTCACTAATTTTTACCAAGGCATAGAGTTTGTGAAATAAGGACTTGTGAAGATGTAGAGTGTGGAGTTAGCAGCTTGGCTCTACATGAGATCTAATAACTTTTTGACAATGTTAGAAATACGGCCTCGTCTTGGTAATATTTTACATGAAAATGTTTTTGTTTTGACTTCACCTCTTTTTGTACGTTGCTTATGACGAATTCCTTTCATTTTGTTTATTTTTTCTCCAATAATGATTAAATAAATATAATTATTGCGAGATATATTTCAAGTAAAACTAATGCACAATTCACGTTCAAAATCAACAATGTAGGAAATATAGAAATATACCTTTACCTTCCTAGGTCCAAGCTACGATGGCGATGTAATTGAGAGCTGCCATCATAAAAATTGTATGAAGAATCCTATCATTATTTAATGATCACAACAGGAAATTATAATAGAAATTGTGGTTCAGGTTATTACAGGAAAATTGAGGCGTTTTTCGAGCGCTTCATTTCATCCCCTTATTCAAAATGTGGGAGCAATTTTCCCTGAGAATTCTTCCTCAGAGGTAAAGTGTGTTAAGTCACATTTTTTCAGACACAAACTATCTACAATATTGGATTCACATTAGTGAATTCTAGCTAGTGGAACACATTTTTGACTCCCTAGGTAAATTAAGTCGCCAAAGAATGGTAGAAAACATTCTTTCAAACACTAATCGGACTGAAAAATCTCCCTTTCGTCCAATTTTGATATTGTGACTCAAAACACTTTACCTCTGGGGTGCTGATATACACTGCGCAAAGAAATTAAAGCACATTATGGAAATCTCAAATTTATTGTACAACTGAAGGTGTTCTCAATGATAATTATTTTCATCAGAATTATGCATGCATCTGTTATCCACTTTCAACGTTTTTCTTCAATTCAGATGTTTTTTTCCCAGCGGAAATAAAAAAAGATGATATTAGTTTCAGGCTTTCACGACCGGATATATTGACATTTAGAGAGTCTTCCGGGCTTATTGGCTGTGGTCTATTAGGAATTATTTCGCCTAACGTTTCGCCCGTTTCTCACGTTTGCAGGAATTATCTGTTTCTTCAGTTCCGAACAGGAAAGAAACTGTTGTTAACTTGTCCAAGAGGACATTAACACAAGAGGAGAAATCCATCCTTGAAAAGGGAAACAATTTCTCCATTCGAACGAAACAAATTCCTGTAGAGAATATAATAGCCAATGTTGAGGCAGCAATTCGGTCCTTACCTGAGGCTACGGCTGAAGAAGTGAAGACTGAAGCCTCAAGAATCATCAGGAAGGCTAAACCTCCAAAAAATAATATAAATTTCAGGCAACACCAAGCCATAAAGAGTCTCAATGAAGATACATCCATTGTGATCCTTCCAGCTGACAAAGGAAACGCGACGGTAGTGATGGACACCTCTGACTATGATTCCAAAATGAGGGCCTTGTTAGACCCCTCAAACTACAGGAAACTTAAGAGAGATCCTACCTCGTCCAGGCTCAGACAAGCAAAGGCTCTTATAAAAGTTTCTTCTCTCGATGAGGAACTTAAAAAGAGGATTTGTAAGAGTGAAGCAAGGGCTCCGCGTATATACGGACTTCCGAAAATTCACAAGGATAATGTCCCATTGAGACCTATCGTTAGTACCATCGATTCACCAACATACGATTTAGCCAAAGTTTTAACAACTATGTTGAGACCTCATGTGGGAAACACGGACACTTTCGTCAAGGACTCTACCCAATTTGTAGAAAAACTGCAGAACATTCAGTTGGGACCGAATGACCGACTCGTTAGTTTTGATGTTGTGTCTTTGTTCACACTAGTTCCCATCAGGGAATCGCTTAACTACGTGTCTGAGTTATTCCCGAATGACATAACAAAGCTCTTCGAACTTTGCCTGTCATCCAGCTATTTTCAGTGGAAAGGCGAATTCTATGAGCAAATAGATGGCTGCGCCATGGGAAACCCTCTAAGTCCTGCAATTGCAAATTTCTTCATGGAGAAATTCGAACAAAGTGCAATTGAAGCGGCAACTAAGAGACCGTCCACATGGCTACGTTATGTGGATGATACTTTTGTCGTCTGGAGTCATGGACTTGAAGAATTGGATGCTTTCCTATCCCATCTTAACAGTAGGCACCCAAATATTCAATTCACTATGGAAATTGAAAAGGATGGTGCTCTACCCTTTCTAGACGTCTTGGTTACTAGAAAGCCTAATGGAAAGCTAGGACACAGGGTTTATAGAAAACCAACCCACACTGACAGGTATCTACACAAGCAGTCCAATCATCATCCTCAACAGAAACGAGGAGTTATAAAAACACTCGTAGATAGAGCCCGACGATTGTGCGAGCCGGAATTTCTGGAGGCTGAACTTGAACATCTACAGCATGCATTCGTCGCTAACGGATATAATGCTAAGGAAATTCAGAGGGCAATAAGACCAAGACTTTCCACACGTGATGATAACACATCACAACTCACCCCCAATGGAAGAGCTGTCTTACCATATATCCCCAAGGTCACCGATAGAATTGGTAGAATACCAAAGGGCCACAATATAGAGACTGTCTATAAGCCAACTCAAAAACTTGGCCAAATGATCAGAACTACCAAAGACAAAGTCGACCCACTCTCTCAACCCGGTATTTACAGGATACCTTGTGACTGCGGCAAAGTCTACATTGGTACAACGAAGAGAAGTATCAATACGAGAATTAAGGAGCATGAACGATGCTGTCGACTCAATCAGACAGAAAAATCCGCACTAGCGGAACATGCTCTGACAGATGTACACAATATTGTTTTCTCAAAGGCAGAAGCTATTTCAAACATCAAAAGTTTCTATCCTAGGATGAACATGGAAGCCATTGAGATATATAAACATAAGAACAATATGAACAGAAGGGAAGAAACTCCTTTGGTACATAGCGCATGGTTGTCGGTGTTGGAAAAGACTAAAATCAAGCCAATACGAAGTGGAAGCGATGGACCAATCAACATGGCGCGCGTAAACCCACTACCTTCTCCCGCCAATGATCAGGGTATAAGTGAGGCCAACGGATAGAATCCAGCATCACTTTCGGAAATTCAGCGGTCGAGTTACAATCTAAGACCAAGAATCCTCTGAAGATGCCTACCGCAGTTGTGGGCGAAACGTTAGATGAAATAATTCCTAATAGACCACGGCCAATAAGCCCGGAAGACTCTCTTAATGTCAAAGATGATATTATCAGATTTTGAATGTATTGGCTCCATTCTAAAATCAGTTGTTCTCGATCAATTCTAGTGACCAATTGTTTTTCTACAGTCGATCGCTATGTAACGCGAAACATGCAATTTGACCCAAGAGGAATGTGCCTAAGCGGTAGTTTTGCGAGAAGAAGGGTGGACATACACAAGAATTGCAGAAAGGTTTGGAGTTTCCCATACAAGTGTGCCCAGAATGTTGCAGCAATTCAGGGAGACAGGTATGAATGTCCGAAGACCAGGACAGGGTAGACCACGGGTAACAATTGCCATTCAAGAACGTTACTTGAAAGTTTATTCGTTGAGACAACGGTTTGCATTCGCTCGCCTCCTTCTAAATCAGATTGGGCAAACTTATGAGGTGCAAATTAGCACTCAGACAATAAGAAATCGCCTCAGAGATTATGATTTAAGGCCTCGTGTTGCGGCAAGAGGCCCAGCTCTTACCCCAGCCCATCGAAGGGCGCGTTTGGATTTCGCGAGAGAGCATATCCATTGGGAAGAGGTCGATTGGAGAAGAGTTCTCTTCACAGATATGAGTCTTGATTCTGCTTCTACCATTGTGATCGACGTTCCCTTGTATACAGACGTCCACCTGAAAGATATGCTCAGTGCAATTTCCTGAATACTACTGGTTTCGGGGGAGGGTCGATTATGGTATGGGGTGGAATATCTTTAACTGCTCGCACAGACCTAATGGTCGTTGATAATGGAGCTATGAATGATGATAAGTATATAAGGAACATTTTTGAAGAGCATGTAGTGCCATTTGCCCCATCCATTGGTGAAAATTTCATTTTTATGGACGATAATGCCAGACCCCATCGTGCGCGCATCGTTCAGGAGTACCTTGAAGGGGTTGAAGTCTCGCGAATGAAATGGTCAGCAAGAAGTCCAGATCTCAATCTGATTGAGAGAGAGATCAACAAATGTATTTCATTCCCTCCTTCATTAAGTTAGTACATTTAGATTATCGTCATACTTTGATTGACTCTCCATTCGTCTTATATTTTTCATTTCATTTTGTCAAATTTTGTTAGCTGTTTTTTCTTAATGCTAGATTGAACCAGATCATATTTATGACATAATGGAGGTGAATAATTACTAATCTGCTATAATATTTCATGAAAAGACAGTATTTTGAAAAATACATAACTCTTTTATCAAAAAAAGCTTAAATTTGAGGTGCTGTAGCAGCCAAGAAAAAGATGCTGTACTAATGCTGATTTTTTAATCATAGATTGATTGTTTGAGGATAAATAGGTCTAATTCTCATTTTACTATCGCCACTAGATTAGATTTCATGAATTTCTTTGCGAAGGTCCAAAATTTCATTTATTTTATTGACTATTACTTGAAACTTCAATTTAAAAAAATCTGTTTACATATACGTAATCTATGCTGAATGGACTGAATTTGTCTTTGATCTGAGCAAGAAAAAAATTCGAGAAATTTTTCCTTGACATGCCAAAATTTCAATTTTCTTTGATCGCTGCCAAAATCAACTCATTTACTGAATCATCCGCTAAGATTAAGAATACTCGAACAGAGTTTCTTCTGAAACTCTTATTTTCTGAGTTATTGATCATGGAAAATCAAAAAATTGGGACCTTCGCTGAAAAACTCCTAAAGTCTGAAGCAGTCGCGATAGAACCATGAAAATTGAACCATTTCATTCGAAAAGAACCAATCAATAAGCAAAGAAATCACCATCATCAAAGTTCCATTTCTCTGGCTGTTACAAAACCTCAAGTTTGACCAATTTTTCGGAGATGTTTCACATTTATTTGCCAGAATATTGACTTTAAGGAAAATCTAATTACAGATTCCTTATCTACGTCTTAAAATCAGCCAAAATAAGACCTGTTAGTACTTCATGAAGTACAAACCAAAGGTTACGATGAAGATACAGTTCAAAAATAAAGTTTTATTCATAAAATCTCTGGAGAACACTCTTAAACTAAAAACCAAATGTGTCAAAATTATCATCAGATCAATTCCTCTGAGCCTTCAACCTTCTTGGCACCCCTTGGGTCTCCAGAGCCTTCAAGATGGCCTCCGGTATAGGTGGTGGAGTCGGTAGGTGTGCTCCTTCTGGTTGAAACCCGTTCTCATCAGCTTTATAGCTCACCGTGTAGACCACATTGTCTGGTCCTGTATATGTGAAGAAGCCTCTTGCTTGCATCGCCTCGTTTTGGGAACCTCTATTGGCTAGTTTACCACTTTCTGCAGCTGAAATGCCGTTTTCTGTTTCGTATCTAGGGATAACAAAAAATGTGTTAATTGGTGGTAAAACATAAAAATATTTTTTTGTACAACTGCCATTAAAAGTGACACTTTTAATGACAGGAAACAATGTTAAATTGATTTTTTATGTGGAAGCGTCTTGAAAACATTTTTAGCACTCCATTTTCTTATGATGATATCAGATGAGAAGAATTTAGCAATTGCAAATTTTTATTATCAATATTTGACAATCCTTACTTATGGATATTAATGTTGAACGTAAAACTAGAACAATTACTAAAATTAATGCCCTGTGACGTTAGGGAGCTTCGCAACACATCATAGGAATCCTCAGAACCATCAGTACTTTGAGAAACCGGAAGTACAATATTGGATAATGATGATCCAAAATCTGTTGAGGTTGGGAGAATTTTTTCAGCAATGACATTTCTATATGCAATGGACGAGGCAATGGATGATCAACATAGCCCTCGGCTACCGTCGTAGACTTCCATCCACCATGTTTTTTTATATCCGTAATATTTGCCCTTGATTCTTCTAGCAATTCAGCGGAGGATCTTCGAAAACAGTGTCCTGTATATTGCTTTGGTTCTGGCAGTTTGAGGAATTCGGCAACAATAGATGGAATTTTCCCAAATGTATTAATACCAACTGGATTGGCAGTGTATTTATTATTCATATATTTCAGGAAAAAACGACTATGTTCGATGACAGAAGCGCGCAGTGCAAAGTACTTATGAAAATAGTCTACATACTTCCCAATAATACTGAAAGAACGATTGACTTTCGTTTTCGTATTTGGAAGTTGTATAACTAATGATTTATTTGTTATTTCGATGTCTTCCACTGATAATTCACAGAATTCTTCACGCCGACAGGCTCCAAATAATCCGAAAATAGTTGCAATCTTAACCATCAAGTTTTTCTCATCTGGTGCCTCCTTTATAAACTTTTCAACTTGTTCACGAGTGGGAGTTCTCGATTTTTCAGGACGATATCCTTTACTTTTCCGTTTTAAATATGCTTATACTTATACAAAATATTTACTAAGATATACACCATTTTCAACAAGGACGCTTGACTTTATCATTGGAAATATGCTCCACAAAGTTGATGAACTCCATATTTTGATTTTTCTTCTAAGTATGCCAGGAAAACAGTTTCACTGAAGTTCCCTTCTACATTTTATTTTTCAATTTACATCAGGCCAGGAAATTGTTAAATGCAATATCGTACTGCTGAACAGATTTTTTAGGTGATAGTTCCAGATTTGCTTTTCTTTCAGACTCTTCAATATCCAAAGGAAAAACCAAATCGTCACTTTCATTAATAATTGGACTCTCGACAAACATATTAAGCAGTCAAAAATCCAAGACGAAAATTGGACAGGAATGAAATTCAAATGATAGCGTCTTTTCTCATTTGTTAGCAATCATAACGTTTGCCATTCACAACAACCTTTTGGTTATTCGAATATAAAATGCATTTGGAGTTAATTGTCATTGCAAATTCGCCCATTTCATTATCAGAATAGGGCAGTTGTACAAAAAACATTGTATGGTATTTGTGTTAAAAGTGATTTTATTTTGTTCGTGAAATTGTTCAATTCGCTCCGCTCATTTCACAATCTTTTTCACTCACAAAATAAAACGTCACTTTTAACACTCATATCATAAATAACTATTAATTGATATCATTACAGAAATTGGGAGAAGAATAAAAAAACTGTAAAAAATTCACAAGGGACAAGCTCACCAAAATCTTTCACAATATATTGACCACTTACTCCCAACTGTATCCATCTTCAGTGATTTCTCCATTCTGTTTGAGAATTCTCCATCTACCATCTGGAGATGTTCCAAGTCTATCGCTATAATTCACAACACGGTTGTTGGTTGGTTTTGATATGAACGTCAATCTTAAAGGGTTGTAAATTGGTATCTTTGGTTTTGCTTGATTTCTGTTGGCTCTCTGGATCCTCACTTCGTTGCCCTCCAGTAGGTTGTTGAGGGAGGAGAACCTCTCGTTGAATGGACCATTGTTGCCATATTTGCCTGGGAAAAATTAATGGTTCTAGACTGCTCGAGAAATAGAATACGACAAAACACTTGAACAAAAATACTAAGAATGTTTCGTTTATCATAGAATCAAATCTGAGTTTCTGAGATTTTCGGGATACCAAATTTTTTTGGTCCCATTCAGTATTTCACATTTTTCCGAAAGTCCATTACAGGGTGGGGAAAATGGGTGATACATGAACTAAAACATTTTAACCCAAGGAGATAGAGGAAAATGAATGCCAAATTACGAGTTGTAGGCCAAAATTAATATTTGGGTGATTTCACTTTGGTCATTATCTCCGTTTTTGTTTGTGTCAGAATATTGAAATTAAAACATAATAAAGACACTTTTTTCATAGCAATCCAGTGTCACATTATGTTTTTTAACAAAAGGTTTCTTTACTGAGCTGTCAGAATGACAATTCTCGTAATAAGTCTTAGTTTCTGTTCCTGAAAAATATTCTGTTTTCTTGTGTTATAACATGTTTGGTTTATCTATGGGAGATGATTGCCTTTCATTGGGGTCCCGTAGCGGTCTTCAAACATCTGAAGTGCCGGAGAATCATCACCTGGAAGGTCGTATCTGGTTTGAAAACACCCTCACGACCAGAGAGCAACAATTTGTGGATTTTGAATTTGAATATCAAAGGAATTTCGAAAGACAAGTGTGATAACATCTCCAAATTAGCTGATGAACATGGTATCAAAGAGATTCTTCTGCAAGAAACCCACACGGCAACAGAATCGTCGTGAAGGAGGACAGTTGATAGTTATGTATTAATTGATTTTTTACAAGTTTAGCTTGTTATGTTGAAAAATTATCAGTTACGTAACTTTCAACAGATTCGGAAAGGGGAAATTGGGGAAATTTTTTCATTTCTTTCAAATTTTGTGACATTTCTGTCATAAATATTTATAAATCTCCGAACATTGTTTGGCCAAGAAATCTCAATGCTGATGTTTTTTCAAAGTAGCAAATGCATTTCCAAAATGCCTTCGATTTATTCTGAATAATCGGTTTCTTTTCTGCTTTTGTCTTTTTTCATTTCAGATTAAGAATTACGAGTCGTTTTGGGAAGAATCTGTGTATCCGAGACCATCGACGGATATCATGAAGATGATCACACTGATGTCTTTCAAGATTTTCCTGATATTTTATGTTATTTTGTTTACGGGGAGGCAGGTTTTTTCGGCTGAGGTTTTTTCCCTTGGCTGTATAGTATCGTATGATACAAGTGTTGATAGTATCGTATGATTCTATAGTATCATACAAAGAATGTTATGATACCCCGTTCTTTTTTTACCTCAGCTTAGGTACTTTTTGTTTCAACATTTATTGTATTATTTTAGCTCTCTTTTTCATAAGAATATATATATATATATATATATATATATATATATATATATATATATATATATATATATATATATGTATATATATATATATACTGAGCTATTACATGAAGTTATATTTTTTCTTATGGAACCAATAGTTTATTATGACTCAGAAAGAATCATCATTTTTTTTTCGTTTCAAAAATATATACATTATACAGGGTGGCATACGTGAAAAATACATACTTACCGATAATTATGTGCCCAAGTAGTAAATAAAAAATTTTGACTTTCAGGTCAGTGATCTATGATCATACCCCTTATCGAGGTGACAGTCCCTTCAAGAATCAAAACTCTATTGGGTTTGACTGACACATCATTGCAAAGGTTTCGCAATTCTATTCACTCAACAATTTCTATTTTGTGTCAAAAGATTAACCTGTCAAAGCATTTCATGGAGCATACTTAGAAAAATGGTGGCCGAACTGTTTTACGTGTCTTACCGATATATTTTGAAACGAAAAAAGTAATGATTCCTCATGAATCATGATAAACTATTGTTTCAATAAGAAACAACATAACTTTATTTTATAGCTTAGCAGAGATAGATCTTGTGAGAAAAACAGTACACCACTGGATTTTTATGAGAAAAGAGTCTGTATAATGTTTTGATTTCAGAATTCTAGCACAAGAAGAAACGGAGATAATTTTTTGTTAAACTTTTAAATCCACAAGCAGAAATATTCCAACTTCTTTGGATTTTTAAATACAGGGCGACAACGAAAATGTTGACTTTTTTCAGATGTAATTATTTCTTAGGCACTGCATAAAATAGAAAAAACATAAAAACTGCTTTTAATAATATTATTTTGAAGTCAGTGGCATAGTTGAGGTTTTTTTGAGAGCACTGTTAAGAGATTGAGCACTAACATCGAATTTTTCAGATGGAACATTCTGTATATTGTCAAATTTTTGCATTTATTTTTTTTAATACATTAATGTATCAAAATCTGACCTTTGATAAATTTTAGCATCAAAACTCAGAAGAATTCATCTGTTTGTTTTTTTAATGTTAGGCCATGAATTCTTTCACACATCAATTTAATTAATATTTTTTTTAAACATTATGTGACTTGAACCTATTTATTTTTTTATAATTAAACATAAACTCTAAATATTACTCGTCAACATAAACTTGAAAATGTTGAAAACGAAAGAAATTTCAATATTTATATGCATGTTGAACTTTTATGCATGTGTGGAAAAATTTTCCTGATTTTTAAAATTCATGAAATGTAAGGTTGTGATATATGAATGTATTCAAAAAAATAAATGCAAAAATTTTACGTAAAATTTACAGGGTGTTTCATCTGACAAATTCCGCGTTTGTGCTCAATCTCAAAGACAGTGCTCTGAAAAATAACTTTAACTACGCCACTGACTTCTACGTGAATACATATGTATTGAAAGCAGTTTTCATATTTTTTTCTATGTTATACAGTGCCTGAGAAATAATTACATCTCAAAAAAGTGAACTTTTTCGTTTTCGCCCTGTATTTCAGAAACAAAGGAAGTTAGAATATTACTGTTTGTGGATTTGAAAGTTTCACAAAAAATTGTGAGACATGCGGTTTTCGTAAGCCTTTTTCCTTTTTTTGTTTCATGAGAAACCATATTTATCTTTGTTTTATTTTTTTTTTCTTTAACACATGCATGAATACTGAATATGCATCAGGAAATTCCAATATTAATATCAAATTTTTTTTTTTTTGGTTCCTGTTGAAAAGTGATATTATCAGTTCATTTTCAAATTACAATAAAATGAATAGGTTTGAGGTACAAGACGTAAAAAATTAATAATTAAATGCAAGTGTAAAAGAAATCATTGTCTACTATTAGAAAAACAAACATAAATTTGGATTTTTCTCTAAAACTAAAATTAATGGAAGGTTAGTTTATGGTACATGAATGTAGTTAAAAAATATAATAATTAGACGTCAAAACATAGAGAGTGTTTCATATGAAAAATACAAAGTTTGTGCCCAATCTTCAAAACAATTTCAAATACGTCACTGACTTCTAAGAAAAAATATTCATTAAATACTGTTTTAATTTTTTTTTTCTTTCTCATTCTAATTACATTATCTGAAAAAAATTAACATTTTCGTTTTCGTCTTGTATTTCAGAAACAAAAGTATTTTGAATCTAATATTTTTTTATAGAGAATTGTCACGATTCTGAAGACTTTTATAAATAAAATTTGCTACAATCTCTGAAAGTTTGAAGTGTTATTTCTTTTTCTATTGTGAGGTGAGAAGTTTTTGAATGGATTTGGCCTTTGACCAATTTGTGCACAAGTTTTACGCAGTGATCTTTCTCCTATTATGTATTAAGAAAAATTCTAATTGAATTTTGATCCAGAAAAATTTCAGAAGATTGCAGAGTATTGATTCTCACATTTTTCAACGAAAACGTTAATAAATTTATGTATACCTCTGCATTTTCTCCTCATTATTCGATTCTCAGTTACTCCAGAACAAATCTCTCGAAATATGAAATAAAACGACTTTTTTCATTTTGGAATAGTTTAGTGTCAATATGAATTTGTTCAATTCCAATTTGATTGTGGTAACCATTTTGTAATTATTTAGTCCCATTTTGAATGTGTTTATTCCCAATTCGATTGTCTTTACCATTTCGAAGTTGCTCATTCTCATTTTGAAATTGTTTGATCCGTATTTGAATGTGATTAGTCCCAATTTGAGGTTAAAAAGGTATAGATAGGTAAACACGTTGAAAGGAGTCCTGGGCTCGACTTTTGTGAAAACTGTCCTATGAATACCTATCCGAAAACACGTTCAACTAGGAATAACACACTAGATTAAATTTTTTTCATCTTCATTTTTATTTAATTTCATTTAGTCATATTCATGTTAATTCGAATTTGACACTAGGACAACAGTTACATTTCCGAATGTGATAGAACACTTTGCTGCACCCTTTACAACTCATAATTGGCCACATGCTGTTGTCAAGGATAATCCACTGATCTCTTTATCACAATCTGTGCAGAAAAGTGTGGCCTGGGTCATTTTGCAAATGCCAAACGTTAAAATACCAGTCATTCTTCGTGCCTTCTGCGACCGATGATGATTTAATGGTTGATATTTGAGATAGAGGTGTGATAGCACTTATATCTTCAGTCGAAACAATTCATTGTTATCTGAGACGACATCTACTGGAATCGGTAGAGGTGTAAATTGAAAATAATATGGTAATTGAATGAAGGAGTTGTCGCATAATTAACTCGATGACAGAAAATGTTTATAAATCACTGTTATAAACTCAAGAGAATTATAAATATTATTTTATGTGATTGATCCTCGAAAGAAGAGCTTCTTGGTGTTACCTGATGCATATTAGAAGATAATGACTCAGTTCAATAGACAAAAATGTGCCAAGAAATTCTTATTTTACTCTCATCAAGTTTCACAGAAAGAAATCTACCCCAAAAATAAATATTTTCTCAGTTACAAGAAAAGTAATTGGCATTTTTTCCTTTTCTTCTTTGCCTACACGACTACATTGACAAAACTAGAAAAATTCGGGAAATAATGGAAAATGTACACTGACAAAACACTTCGTCCAATTAGATTTAATGCATGACATGAAAAAGCATGATGGTGAAATAATAATGAGAACAATTTCGAAAAGCATGGGCAAATACAAAACAAGTTATCAGTATTCTGTTTAATTTTGGCGTTGATTCTGTCGCTAACATACAATCCCATCGGCAAAATTTTTTACAATTAGGAATAAACCATTTCGAAAGACAACAAGTATATCTGATATCTAGAAAAACGGTTGCAATGTGGTGTGAAAAATCTTCCAACGAGGGAAAAAAAACCAGTTCTGAATGGTCAATTATGAAATAAATAACGCCATGATAAACACCGCCCAAAAAAATTAATACACATTATGGAAATCTCAAATTTATTCTACAACTGAAGGTGTTCTCAATGATAATTATTTTTATCAGAATAATGCATGCATATGTTATCCACTTTCAATGTATCAGATTTCGAATGTATTGGCTCTATTCTAAAATCAATTGTTCCCGATCAATTCTAGTGATTAATAGTTTTTCTCTCGTTTGATTTTCTATACTTGATCGCTATGCAACGCAAAATACGCAATTTGACCCAAGAGGAATGTGCCCAAGCGGTAGTTTTGTGAGAAGAAGGGTGGACATACACAAGAATTGCAGAAAGGTCTGGAGTTTCCCATACAAGTGTGTCCAGAATGTTGCAGCGATTCAGGAAGACAGGTATGACTGTCCGAAGACCAGAACAGGGTAGACCACGGGTAACAACTGCCATTCAAGAACGTTACTTGAGAGTTTCTTTCGCCTCCTTCGAAATCAGCTTGAGCAAACTCATGGGGTGCAAATTAGCTCTCAGACAATAAGAAATCGCCTCAGAGAATATGATTTAAGGCCTCATGTCAAGGCAAGAGGCCCAGCTTTTACCCCAGCCCATCGAAGGGCACGTTTGGATTTTGCAAGAGAGCATATCCATTGGAAAGAGGCCGATTGGGAAACAGTTCTCTCCACAGATGAGTCTAGATTCTGCCTCTACCATTGTGATCGACGTTTCCTTGTATACATACGTCCACATGAAAGATATGCTCAGTGCAATTTCCTGAATACTACTGGTTTCGGGGGAGGATCGATTATGGTATGGGGTGGAATATCTTTGACTGCTCGCACAGACCTAGCGGTCGTCGATAATGGAGCCATGAATGCTGACAAGTATATTTAAGGATCATTCTTGAAGAGCATGTAGTACCATTTGTCCAATTCATTTGTGAAAATTTTATTTTTATGGACGATAATGTCAGACCCCATCGTGCGCGCATCGTTCAGGAGTACGTTAAAGAGGTTGAAGTCTCTCGAATGGAATGGCCAGCAAGAAGTCAAGATCTCGATCCGATTAAGCAGGTTTGGGACAACTTCAATAGAAGGCTGTGAAGTTCAGAAAATCATGTAGCTACTCTTAATGACTCAGAAATCCAACTCGGAGAAATCTGGGAAGGATTAGATCAGAACATTTTAAGATCACTCATTTTGAGTATGAACGGTCGTTGCAGAGCTGTAATTAACGCAAGATGTGGAAATACCAAGTATTGAATCACTTATCAGCATTTAAGTATTTTGAAAATTGTTCATTTCTCTTCTTTCACATAAGATTCGGTGAAATCCTGAATTTTTCTTCCATTTGATGTGTCTTGTTTCATTCAAAACCTTCCCGACAGAACATAAAAAATAAATTATAAAGTCAATGTAGAGTTAACTTTCATTAAAATTGAGATTTTCAGAATGTGCGTTAATTTTTTTGCGCAGTGTATTTTATCAGAGTGTTGAAAAACTAATTTTGAATACTTTGGTCGTACGTAGAAAAAACCGCATCTGAGCTTGAAATTCTGAAACATACTTTCATGTTCGGTGTTCAATTGAATCGTCATTCTCCTAAAAAAAATGTAGACTCACCAAAATTTTCTCCAGAATATCTGCCAGTACCATCATCTTTGTACAGACCGCTGTAATCTGGTATGTACTTTCCTGAATCGTCTGGTATGTACTGGCCTGAGTTGTCCTCTCTGTAGGAACCATCATCATCGTTATTCTCTGGAAAAGCTGAGTCAACCACATATAGGGCCAAAAGGAATATGACCTGGAAATAGATTCATTGACATTGAATTTCAAAGACAATTGAGTAGGTGAAATATTCTGTGAGATATCCTGCCAATTCTCCAGACCTCACACCCGTAGTTATGTTTAATAGGTTGTTCGAAGCTAAAGTCATACCAGAAGTCAACAAATTTAACATCGATAATACCATTAGTAGTTTGGGAACAAGAAGAAATCAATTAAAATGTATATTAGTAAGATTTTGCATCTCTGCAATTTTTGTTAGTTCATTTCCCAATAAATTAGGAAGTTTAAAACTTTCATGATGAATCCTGAACGAAACTAACTACGCGTGTTTTTTATTCAGTCATTTTTCATTCAGGATCCCTCTAAAAATTCCGAAAATATATTAACGTTTTTACGTTATATTAATGTATTTTCGATGGCTTCACAGGAAGGTCCAAATTTGAATATGCTAATTCTCGGAAATAATGACGATACGAAGTAATAACTCTGCGAAAGAGACTAATGGATCTTGTCCATTTACTCACGAATAAAATGCAGAAATTCCCGGAGCAACTTTTAGGAAGATACTCAGAATATAAGGGATCACCCAGGGGTGCTTTTATGGCCCATAAATTTGTTTGTAACCAAAGTATCGTATTGTTTTTATTTCTTACGATAGGTGGGTGAGACGTTCGCTCATACAGGGTGTTGGATGAGTGAGTGAATGTAAATCCGATTTAAAAATTAAGCTTTATTGGACACTGTGTCCCAAATTTTTTCTTACGATAGGTGATTGAGACATTCACTCATACAGGGGTTGGATGAGTGAGTGAACGTAAATCCGATTCACAAATGAATCTTGAAGCTTTATTGTACAGAGTGGGCAAAATTGGTGAAACTTGAACTACAACTTTTTAACCTTGAGAGATAGAGGAAAAGTAATGACACATTACGGTGGTCTTTTTTAGAAAAACAGATACTGCTATCAACTTCTTCCTTCTTTCGTTTTCAATATTTGATTTCAATTTTGGCCATTATCTCCGTTTCTGTTTTGTGAAAATTAAAACATAATACCAGCACTTTTTTCATAGCAATCCAGTAGCGTACTTTGTTTTTTCCCAAGAGGTTTGCTGAGCTATATATAAAATGTGTTTGTCATATATCATACATCACCCTCAGACTTATTCAGATATCATGAAAAATATAGTTTGTATGTGAAATTCGAATTATTGAGCATAAAGTAGACTGATTCACAGAATATTATGTCTCTATGCATGGTGTCATTATTTTGTTATCGAATACATGATTCAATTCTCCACGGTTTGATCTCTGTTCAAAACAACTGTCAATTCACCAACTGTCATTATAGTCGCTAAAATAAAACATTTTAACATATCACATTTCTCGTAGTTTCCGAAGATTTTCGTATTGCAATAAAGACTTTGAATTCTAATATTTGACATTTGTTCTGAACAGAGTTCAAACCACGGAGAATTGAATCAAGTATTCAATGGCAAAATAATAATGACACTATGTGTAGAGACAAATTTCAAATACAAACCAAATTTCAATTTTAGCCCATAACTCGAAAACAAAAGAAGATAGAGGAATGCAATTGATGACATTATCAGTTTCTCTAAAAAATGGGTGTCATTCATTTTCCTCTATCTTCTTGGGTTAAATAGTTGCAGTTTATGTATCACCAATTTTGCCCACCCTGTACACTGTGTCCCATATTGGTTGAGACTGCACTGTATCTCAGCTATAATTGAAGATAGAGACATGCGGTTCTCGCGACCCTATGTCACTTTTTTGTAAAAATTTTAAATCCAAAAAAAATATTCCAACTACTTTTGTTCCTTAAATACAGGGCGAAAATGAAAATGTTCACTTTTTGAGATGTTATTATTTCTCAGGCACTATATAAGATATAAAACAAATGAAAGGTGCTTCGAATAGATATTTTTACGTAGAAGTCAGTGGCATAGTGAAACAAATTTCAGGTCCCTGTTTTTGAGATTGAGCACATATTTGATTTTTTTATTTCAACGTCAAATTATTAATTTTTTTGTCTGAATGCGTGTATCAAAATCTTACCACTAATAAATTTCAAGGGAAAGAAAAATAAATATTTATGTTATTTTCATAGTAAAACATGAATTCTTCCACACATGCATAAAGTTGAACATGCATCTTAAAATTTCAATATTAATAAAAATATTTCCTTTGTTCTCAACATTTACAAGTTCATGTTGAATAGTAAATAGTGATATTTAGAGTTCATATTGGAATGACATGAAATAACTAGTTTTAAGTCACATGGCGTTTTGAGAAAAATTATCAAATGTGTGAAAGAATGCACCTACTACTGTTGAAAAACAAACAAGAACATGAATTCTTTCGATTATAGGAGCTAACATGTGATCAACATCTGGTTGTGATCATTGTATTCAGAAAAAATGCAAAAATTCACCTCAAAAATATGCAGGCTGATCCATTCGGAAAAAACCAAGTTTTTGTTCTGAAATGTTTTTCAACTACGCCACGTTTTCATTTATTTTCTACCTCATACATTTCCTGAGAACTAATGACATCACAAAAAAATTAGCATTTTCGTTCTCACTTTTGTACTTCAGAAAGAAAAGTAGTTGGAATATTTCGGTTAGCGGATTTAAAAAATTACAAAAATGAAACACAGGTTCGCGAAAACCGCATTTCCTATCTTCAATAATAGCTGAGATACAGTGTAGTTTCACCCAATTTGGGACACAGAGTAAACTTTCATTATTAACGAAAATTTTCAAAAGATTGAGAATACTAACAAAACAAATTTGAATTCATATCGATAAACTCAGGTTCAAAATAATCATTACAAAAATGATGGTACTTCTAAGTTATGAAGTGATCTGAAAAAAATCATCCATTCAACTTTTGAGGTTATATACAGGGTGTTGAATTGACAAAATATAACCTTGGTCTATATCTTCTTCTATCCATCACGAATATATGAAAATATTTTTCACTTGTGCATATGGCTATCCTATACAGTCACTTGTTGATCAGCACGTATACAGAGTGTACCAAGTTCGACGGCTTATTTGGCGTTTCCGGAGAACTGGACCTATTTGAAATCTGAAGATTAGGATTATGATATTGTTTGACATTATCTACTGAGCTAAAATATTCTTGCAGCCTGGGCACTTTCAGTTATACAGGGAATGCAAAAAAAAAAATTTTTCAACTTTTTCTTAACGATTTTGATAAAGTATTCAATTGTAAATACATTCGTTTTCAAATCGTTGCTTTCATCATAATATTTTCCAAGATATCGAGAAAACACTGAAGAAGAAAGGGAGATAAGAGTATTCGGTATTATGTTTGTTATTCCTAATCTAGATACCTTAAGCACAAACCGTTTTGACATTTTTGTAGTCGAAGACAGTGTACACATTGTACATTTTTAGAATTTTGAAAAACTAGTCACAGGGTGTTCCAAATGTAAGGTTAAAAATTGGGATCAAGATTGGCCCATAACTTTTGCTTTTTTCAATTTAGAACCCTATTTTTTATGATTGCGTTGGATTGTGCGAAGAAAAATGATGATAATATTTCAACATGTTAATGCTCCAAAAATTAATATTTTTTGAGTTATTCAGGATTTCCTGATTTCATGTCCTACGTACCGTCAAATTCATGGAATCTGTTTCATATCAACAATGACCTTGGTCATATAGGTAAGATAAATTATTCAAATAATTCACTAGTGACTACCTCTTTTTTTAATTCATTCATCATTGTAGATATTAAACTGATTTCATGAATAAATTGAAAAATCCCAAATAACTCAAGAATTAGTAATTTTAGAAGCATCAACATGTTAGAACATTATTATCATTTTTCTTCCCAGAATCTAACGCAATCATAAAAAATAGGGTTCTAATTTGAAAAACGAAAGTTATGAGCCAATCTTGATCCAAATTTTTGAACCAACACTTGGAACACCCTGTGACAGGTCGTTCAACATTCTGAAATTGTACAATATTTCCACAGTCTTCGCCTTCAAAAATGTGAAAACAGTTTGTGCTTACGATATCTAGGTTAGGAATAACAAATATAATACTGAATACTCTTATCTCCCTTTTTTCTTCAGTTTTTTACTCGATATTTCGAAAAGTAGTTTGAGTACGACTGTATTCAGGATTGCATACTCTATCAAATTCGAAAACAAAAAAACACTCCCTGTATAAGTGAAAGTGGTCAGGCTCCAAGAATATTTTAGATCGGTAGATAATGTCAAACAATAGTACAATACCAATTTTCAGATATCAGATAGGTGCAGTTCTCCAGAAACGCCTAATAGGCCGTCGAACTTGGTACACCCTGTATATAATAGGTTTGATCACTTACATAGTCCAGATACAGGCTAATTTATGTATTCACAAAGTGCCTTCATTGCTTATAACTTCTGAATCACCTTGTATAATCGATTGATATCAAATGACGTTTTTGCCGGCTAATATTGAACACCCTTTATGAGAGAATATTGGAATCATTGGGATTGAATTCCAAGATTGTTGCACTGATGAAAAATCTGTATTTCCTGATTTTCTGAATTTTCAATAACTTTTAAATTAATTTTTGTTTCAGAAAAACGAAGACACGTTCTATAATAACTTTCAATCGTTATCTGTGAGAAGAACCTGATAAGGTCTACTGAGTACTGAATGAAGAAGCTAACAATGATGTCTCCGAAAATCACAAAGTAGACCGCTACTAATATCACGATATGAATAAATTACTGTGTAAATAACAATACTCCCACATCTTAATACCATCACCGTGTACTTACCAACACTCTCATTTTGATCTTATTACACCTAAGGTTCAATAACAACTGACAAATACTCTCCTCTTTACTCCATCTTTTATAACGATATTCCCGACAAAATCGAATTGTTTTAGGGATGCAGGTTGTCAAATAGGTGTTCCTCAGAGGAGCGTTCGAGATATGGATCGCAAAAGATCATAATTGATATTTATGAAGGATGTTGCGAATGGTTTGAAGGTTCTTCAGATTGGATTGTTACTTTTCGGATCGATGTCGCTGATAAACTTGCCAATGTAGATGGATTTTGATTGTGTTCCATCTTCGAAATTTCGCATGAATGGGTTTTGTAATTATGGAGTTTTCCGGACGAAAATCCTGTGAGATCTATTTAGAAGGAGGCTATTGTTGGTCAGAACTAACTCTTGCCATGGTTATTAACTTCATGACATAAACAAATCAGATTTTTTCATATCTTCATTCTGATGTAATGAAACAATGTTTTAATCATCAAATATTATAATTTGGGTAAAATTTTGTACAGTTTTGTGGCGTTCAAAAACGCACTTGTTACACCCATAGAAGGAGCGAGTTTTGGAAAGCATGAGTGTAGGAATTGCCTTCTGCAACGAGTATTATACGATGTTTTCTCTATTCTAAGTTTTGTGGAATACTCTCGAAATTCAAATAAAAATTCAGATTCGTGACTTTTGTATTGTATCCTCACAGTTGGTGTGACCTACGAAATTTGAATTTCAATTGATTTGATTTGAAAATTCGGAATATCTGAGGTCAGTACTGACAACCACAAAACAAAAAATATAACTGGAAATGATGCTATAATGAGTTCATTACAGCACTACTTCTATTACTGTAATGAACTCATTACGATAAGAAATAGAGAAAAAACACTTATATCCAGTTTTACGAACTTTCATTGAAATTTGATGATTAAAGTTTCAAACCTCCATCACACATGATAATTCATTTGAAGGATCATTAATTCTCCTATAGACAGAGTAGAACAGAGTCTTCATCATTGTACAGGGTGATTCACTTATTTTGGTAACCCCAATTTTCTCGAAAAAGTCCGAATATTTTTTATTCTGTGAATGGGGTTTTGAACAAGTCAATGTCGACTTGGGATGCGCATAGAAATCTGCGAAATGAATAAAGACGCCAGGCGTCACGGCGCTATCAAAAATTTTTTCATCATGTCATTCGAAACATAATTTCATTCTGAATTTTTTTTTCGAATACAATTTCCATCCATTTCTAATCGTTAGCGATCTGCAGCGTGTTTTATGTTGATTCTATTCCATTTATTTTTTTCTGTATTGTGATAGTATGCCTTTATTTGGAGACATAGATGTGATTTTGTGATTTGAATTCAAGAAGGCTAGTTTTCTAGTCAATGTGCCCCTTCAAATAAGATGAAATAGGTAGCTACAACAAGATGGGGCTTCATGCCACAACGCTGCAATTGTCAAGAGATATTTAGATCAAAAAATTCGAAAATAAATGGATTGAAACCAATGGACCGACCCATCAGATATTGCCAGACCTAACGCTCATGGATTACTTTCTGAGGGGTCCCCTTAAATATATGGTATACAAAACTGATTTTAATAACATGGTTTATTTGAAAATGAAGATACGAAACGCATGTTCTCAAGAAGACCCTCATATTTTGACCAAAGTAACTTATGATGAAATAGGAGAATGATATAACTTATGAATGGATCATAATGGCCGGTATATAGAACATATGATTCGGAATGTTTCGTTTGTTATTAAATAAAATGTTTATTGATATTTAATGAATAAAATGATAGAAAAATAGTTTGTTACAGAGCCTCCGTCATTTTACCAAACAAAATCAAATCTAGGTCATCTAGCCATTATGATCCATACACAAGTTATATCATCTCCCTATTTCATTATAAGTCATTTTGGTCAAAATATAAGGGTCCATTCATTTTCGAATTCTTAATCTCAATATCTCTTCACAATGGCAGCGTTGTGACATGGAGCCCCATGTTGCTGTATCCACATATTCAATCTTAATCAAAGAGGCAGATTGTTTAGAAAACTAGCCTTCTTAAATTCAAGGTACAAAATCATATCTATGTCTCCAAATCAAGGCATACTACCACAATACAGAAAAAAAATGAATGGAATAAAACACGCTGCAGATCGCTGACGGTTAGAAATTAACAAAAATTGTATTCGAAAAAAAAGTTCAGAATGAAATTATCTTTCGAATGACATGATAAAAATGGTGTGTCCCTGGAAAAAAAATTTTCGATAGATTCGCGACGCCTGGCGTCTTAATTTATTCCGCAGATTTTTATGCGCATCTCAAGTCAACATTGACTTGTTCAAAACGCCATTCACAGAATCAGAAAATATTCGGACGTTTTTGAGAAAATTGGGGTTACCAAGATAAATGAATCACCCTGTACTCGGAATTCTCGAATTCCAAAAAAAAAGACAGAGGCAGAGAAAATTAATGATATATAATAAATTTAATTGTTTTCAAATTCAAAACCATTTCAGAAATGCATTCGTTACATCATGGATAGCTTCAAAATCACCCCACAAATTCATAAATGGGTCAACTATTTATAATGTGTTCTATTGTCCCCTCAACTACCCCATACCCTCACAATTAGGGCTCTCAACCTAATTCCATCAAAAAAGTAAGTATGTTGTTACAACACCCATGACCTGTTCTGATACGATTATAAGAACTGACCATATTCTCAGTCAAATCGAGGAAGATCTTTGTTGAAAAAATTACATGCTCTTGATGCAGATTACCAAATTTCCTTGTTGCTTTTTTTATGTTGATTGAAAATTTGACCAAAATGGTTTACGCGACTTCAATCTGGATTTAAATATCTGGAATATGGGAGAGTATGGAAAATGAATATAGAAAGAGATTAAATTTGTTCCAAACATTCAAAGTTGTCTTTCTGCGAACACTTGGAGGTACAATATTTAAGAGAACTGGTAAGCAAGGAAAAAATGATGATTCTCAGAAAAATTTTGTTGGACATCAATTTTTCTTCACATGAATACCTTTGAATCAAATAGGAGAAGAATATTTAGTAGCAGAAAAAGCAAGATAAGCGGTGCCGTACGAATTGTTGTTGCATCAGAGCCCCATGAATTACCAGCTAGTTTCTGAAGGATGTTATTTCGAATTCATGCTTGAATGGGCATCGAAATTGAGAAGATTTGAGTTCGACTCAGAGCTATCTACAGGGTGTACCAAGTTCGGACAGACCTATTAGACATTTCTGATTTTCAATCTTTGCATTCTTCGAAATACTTTTCAAAATATGGAGAGAAACCTGAAGAAAAAAGGAAAATAAAAGTATTCGGTATTATATGTTTGTTATTACTATTCTCAATATCTCAAGCAGAAACCGTTTTCACATTTTTGAAATCGGAGTCTGTGGAAATATTGTAAATTTCTAGAATTTCGAAAAACTCGTCAGAGGGTGTTCCAAATATTGGGTCAAAAATTGGGATCAAGATTGACTCATAACTTTCGTTCTTCGAATTAGAACCCTATTTTTAATGTTTGCATTTGATTCTGCGAAGGAAAATAATGATAGTGTTCTGACATGTCAATGCACCTGAAATGAATAATTGTTGAGTTATTTAGGATTTTTTAATTTTATGTCGTACCTAGAGTAAAATTCATAAAATCTGATTTATATCAACAATGATAAATAAATTTAGAAAAAAAGGCTGTCACTAGTGAATTTTTGGAATAATCCATCATCTATGAACATAAATCAATGTTGATATGAACCAGACATAAAATCAGAAAACCCTGAATACCTCAAGAAGTATTCATTTTAGGAGCATTAGCATGTTAGGACTGTATCATTGTTTTTCATCGCAAAATCCAACGCAATCATAAAAAACAGGGTTCTAATTCGAAAAACGAAAGTTATGAGCCAATCTTGATCCCAATTTTTGACTCAACATTTGGAACACCCTGTGAAGAGTTTTTCAAAATGCGAGAAATTTACAATATTTCCACAGTTTCCGACTTCAAAATCTCGAGAACGAATAGAAACAACAAACATAATACCGAATACTCTCATCTCCCTCTTTTTCTTCAGAACTGAATTCTGAATTCACAATCAAAATTTGAAACGAAAAAACATTTTTTTTCATACCCTGTATTAGTGAAAAAGGTTTGGCTTCAAGAATATTTCAGCCCGGTGTATCATGTCGAACAATATCATAATCCCAATTTTCAGATTTCAAATAGGTCCAGTTCTCCAGAAACGTCTAATAGACCGTCAAACTTGGTACATCCTGTATATATTAAAAATTATGTTTTAAGGATGAAGAACCGAGAAATACACTCAATTTTCTATATTTCTGATGATTGTTTGAATGAAAGCATCAAACCTAATATGATTAGGGCTCAAAGCGTCACATTAGAAAAAATTCTTCATGATTGCCAAATCTGCGTAAATTATACTTTATATGTTCTGGGAATTAGAATAATGTGAGACCAGAGCAGTATCATCATCATGAATCAAATTTTCGGAAGTAGTTGGAATATGACCAAAATTCAAATTAAGAAAGAGTCGTACTAAAACTGTACCTTGTGGAAAATCATTGTTCAAAGTTTCGAAATTCCAACTATCATTTCATACAGAAAATACGAAATCTTTTTCCGGATAGCATATTTTTTAAAAGTAGAAAGTAAATGACTCGAATCAGAAGTTAAAGACTCAATGAAAGTAGGAACAGGGTGATTATTTATATTTTACTCAATAGCTATCTCAGTTAATATTGTTCGTACAAAAACGTTAACGATGCGATTTCTTTATATCAAAGGAAACGTGGATAACAAAACAACTGATATTTATTTTATTTATATATTAACCAAAAGTTGAATTAAGTGTTCAATTGACCCCCATATACGTGTTCACACAGTAGATATATTTTGATTCATTTTTTAAGGGTTTTCCTTAACATTCATGGAAAATGTTGAGGTTTTCAATTATTTCTTCCTCTTTTATCAAATTGACCTCTTTAATATTTTGCGGAGGGGCCATTTACACTTTATATTCCGAATATCTCCCAAAAAAAGGGTCCAAGGAGGTTAAGTAGAGACTATCAGGAAGCCATAGAATAGAACTTCGATATAAAGAAATCACAGAGCATTCTCGAGTGGACTTAAATCAGGACTAAAGAACTTATATCTTTTAAACACTACCGAAATTATCCTCAATGAAATATACATATTTGAAATCAGAAGAAAGAGCTCTACCGATTAGAAAAATAAAATACAGGGTGTACCCTTAAAAAAACAATAGTTCACATCAAATTTTCAGGTTTTCGATGTCTTTATGAATTTCTTAGTACTGAATTCTGAATGCTTATGAAAAATTCTTCAAATTTGCACATTCAAACGTTTTTGTACGACCAATTCTAACTGAGATAGCTATTGAGTAAATTATAAACAATCACCCTGTAAGTTCATTTCATATGGGAAGTAAATATGTTTGGTACCAGCTGTCATTCATTTTGAGAACCGACTGAAAAATATTTAAATTGTAAGCTTATCTGGTTTTCCTAATGCCTTACATGAATTCGTGGGTATGGAATAAACCTTTACTTGTTCAATTATGTCAAATTCTCGTCATGTTGGTTCAACATTTAGAGCTTTTCCCTTCAGGATCATTTACATTCATGTATGCGATTTTTTTGAAAATTTTCATTTTTTTCTGCCTCTTGCTATGTTATTTGTTATTCATGTTAAAAAAATTTCCATTCTCTTTTCCTCTCGTTGGTTATTACATTTCATATATTTCCTCTCAGCATTTCTACATTCATCGATATTTTCCATGAGGAAAAAAAATGCGTCTCAATCAGTACATTAAATTTCCAAATAAAATCCAAATCAATCCTTGTAGATTTCTCCAATCCGGTCCTGTACAGAACGACCTATGAAACGAAGATCCTTCCAATGAAACAGCACAAGATGCAAAATGCTAATTATCGACTGCCTACTCGAATTCACGCGTTTTCGAAACCGTTTGAACTTATGACCATACCTGACATTGCCATTTCAACTGGTTTCCAATCCTAAAAATACAAAACGCTCATCTTTACACTTCCATAATCGAATTTCTCTTTTCTAGATCAACAATATGAACTCGATTTCTCGATAAATAACACGCATAATCCAATACATCTAACAAATTCAGCTTTTATGAAATCAATATTCATAAATATTGAGCAAGGTTCGAACATCTCAGGTATTTCTATGACAAGGTTCCTGAGAGGATGGTTCTGAATTATAAAAGCGTGAGGAGGTGATTGTTGCAGTCCTTTGGAAGGAATTTTTTTTTTGGAAATTTTATTCATGATATTCTATTATTCTTAGTCATCGAATTCATTTTGATGTCGTTGATTCAGTGTCTCAGATTCTATTTTCCCTTTTCGTGGAGTTTTATGCCTTAACCACAACAGTCTTTTAGGTTTTTTCGTAAGTGTTGTCTCATATTTTTGGTATCATTTGAATTTTCTCAAACTCTACTCAGAGTTCTTGAAAAAATAAAGATACTTTATGTATACTTGGAAAATTCACTGCAAATACAGGGTGTCATTTATTATTCGGAGGGGGCATAGAGGTAGATTAATATCCTATTTCGATTTGAGGGGTGCACATTTCGAGAACAATTGTAAGTTAAATTCTCTTCAAGCTTAGGCGTAGAGATTGTCAACCCTAAATTACAATGGACCATAAAGAGCGAGATACACTTCAATTGAAAAAAAAAATGTCCTTCTACGCATGAATACTACAGTTTGCAGTTTTTAATCAAATGAGATGAAAATAGAAAAACAAAGAGAAAACATTCAATATAACCAAAAATCATTCAACATTCAGAACATAAATTTGTCCAAGCAAAACAATTATGTATATCAAATCGCTTTTAAAATGACCATCCATTTTAAAAATCAGTCTGGAACTTCCTTATAGCCTTAAAAGTATCCTGAAATATGTTAATTTAGGTATTCATGAGATGTTGAATAATAGGATCTGCTTAGTTAGGATTGAAATTGTGTATTGAGCTAAATCACCAAAATGTAATACCAATTTCTATATTTTTAACGATTACTCAAATGGAAACATGAGGTAGTATACAGGGTCACTTTTTTGAGTGTTTCCTTAGACCTTTTCGAAGAAGCAATTGTATGACAAATTCAAGATATCTTATTTTTGTTTTAGAGTATATGACCTCGAACTGTCAAATATTTTCAGGCAGAATCTACTTCTGGTTCTACTGGAAACGACTGTGTACTTCGTTATTTCAAATGTTACACCCTGTATATTTTTGAATATTTCAATTTTTCGTTTAATTCTACACCAATTTGATGTATGATATGCGCAATCACCTCAAATGATTCTCGAGTTATAGCACAATTTTCAAATTTTTTGTCACAAAGATCGTCACAAATTAGTGTTTATATCTTCGAAATCTCCTAGTGTGAATTTTTCTTTGCAACAGTGGAATAAAATGAAGACGGTGGTGTTTCTGGTATAACTTATGAATGAATTTCTTAGAGAGTGTCTGAAACAGGGCTTCAAAGTGAGCCTCAATGAATTCATGAAATCTGTTGTTTTCCAAATAGTAACCATTCAATTTTGTTATTCCGATCAATTGTTCGTCAAAAACTAGTGAGAGTGTACCCAACATTTCATGCCTTTAAAATCAGTAGTTTTGCCGTTATTAACAAAATTCGAATTTTAGGAATGAAGTAGGATTTGTCGATATTAAATATATTATTTCTTTTATAATGCATTGTTAATCATTGTCATTCATACTTTTTGTTTGATTAATCCGGCACTATGCAAAATAGGAATTACGTTAACAGTGATGTATTAAATTTGTTTCTTCATTTATGGTGAATTTAACAAAATATCACATGAATGGTCCATTAGAGTGGCCCCCTCATTCTCCAAACCTAACACTCCTTGATTTTTATCAATGGGGTACTATAAAATGAGACGTTTATAAAAATTCCATTAATTCAAGGAGAGAGTTTTAAGTAAGGGTGCTGGAATAACCTACAGTAAATGGAATTCGTAGAAGAATTTATTCTTTATGAAGGAAGGGGGACCAAATTTCCAAAATATATTTGAAAAGCTTTTATTATATTTCTGTTTTGGGTTTTTTGTTATTACGAATATTAATGTTTGAACCAGAGATTTTTTTGTTTGTCTATTTGATCATCATAAAAATGGTTAGAATGACAGTTCCAAACGTAGTCTACCAAAAATACGAGGACACCAATGAATTTGAAATTTTAATTTTATTCAATGACGGCAAAACTACTGATTTTAATGGCATAAAATGTATGTCACACTCTTAGTAGTGTTTGATGATCAATCGATCGGAATTACGAAATTATATGGTAATCGTTTTGAAAAAATGAGATTTCATGGTTTCATTTCGGCTCGATTTAAAGCCCTGTTTCAGACACCCAGTATAAAATTTCCTCATAAGATATATCAGAAACAGTATCATCGTACTTTATTTCATTCCACTGTTGAGAAAAAACATTTTTCAATGAGGGATTTTCAAGATATGAAGACTAATTTGTGACAATCTTTCTGACCAAAGAAATTAAAATTATGCTATAACTCAAAAATCGCTTGACGTAGGTGCTCATATCATGCATCAAATTTGTGTAGAATTCAACGAAGAATTCAATTATTTCAAAATATACAGGTTGTTCATTTTGAAATAACGAAGTTGACATTCGTTTCCGGTAGAACCGGAAGTAGATTCTGCTTGAAAATATTTCACAATTCAATTTCATGTACTCTAATACAAAAATACGAAATCTTGAATTTGTAATACAATTGCTTCTTCGAAAAGTTCTAATGAAAAACTTAAAAAAATCGCCCTGTACACCTATTTGGTCTGTGAATGGAATAATAATTCAATTTCCTTGTTGTTGGAGATATGCAATCAGCAATTAACTGGAATGTATTGTTGGTTTCACATATTAAAATCTAAGGAGAAAGTTGAGCGTATAAATCGGGACAATAATGAAATTGATCATATAGACCGATTGTAGCGCCCTCTAGTGGTGGAGAGAGAAACTGCTCTGTGACGATTAGATTTCGAACATGGATATAATTATTAAAGAAGGTTTGTTCTCTTGTAGTTTACTTCACGATATACATTCGTATTATCGACTAGCCCATTTTCATACAGGATGATCGACGAAAACCGTTCGTTTGGATAACGAAGACTCCAGATGAACGTTTCATAGTTTAGCTTTGTTGTCCGGTTTTACTGAAAATGATACGAAAACTTTCGTTTTTTGCATGTAACTCCATGTTTTTCATTGATAATCAAAGCACCCATTGAATTTTACATAATTTTGTTGATTCACTTGCATATTAATCAGAGAACCCACTTAAAAAAAGGGGGGGCTTCATTCCAAGGTCAACAACTTGTAGATTCTTGCATGAAAATTTCTAATTTTCTAGGTTCCATCAGAAAATATGTCCTTCGTTAATTAAAAATTTCATGAAAAAAACATGTTTCTATTTCAATGTCAGAATCTCTCAAGACAAAAACCAAATCAAATCAAATCAAATCAAAGTTTTCAATATTAAGTCCAGTCGATGAGAGAAAAAAAGGCATTACCTTCAAATTCTATCAAGATGCTTCAATTTTTATGAAATTTTGGGAAAAAGCTCTACTCACTTGAAAGTTTTTCCTATGCCGATATACCTATGCTTATTATTTTTAAGGGATGAAAACTACTGTTGTAACGTAAATGAAAGTAATTTTCAGGCTTAAATAGCGTTTTATTAAGTTGTACAAAAGTCTTCATATACTTTAAGACCGTATAAACAATGCACTCCCTCTCAAAATTAAATTAGTTAACATGGGGTTCAATTGATATTCTCAATTAATCTGAATCAATTCTATCAGAGTAAGTATTTTGGGTCAACGTTATTTTCCGTTATTTTATTTTTCAACCCCTAAAAGCAACCCCTGTCTGTATAAATAACAAAATAAAAATAAAATTCAAACATTTCATTCATTTGTCAATCTAATTAGGTGTAATTGATACTTTTTTGTCAATAATTTAATTTACTTCTGACTCACTGTTGCCACTGTCAATCGTTTCTTCATCATCTTTGTCAAAGATTGGCCCACTGTTTTTGCAGTTAACACCTCACATGAAGCGTCACAAGAAAAACTCCTTTTTTGCAAAAAAATCAGATTTAGCAATTCTTCTGGCGCAGGTAATTTTTGCATTTGTATTATTCCATCTCCAATCAATTGAATTGTTTACAATATTACCTGGCCAAATTTGAATTTGGTTATAAGCTCTTTCATGTGCCCGTCCAAAGCATCTGATGTATGTACCAATTTGAGTTATAGAGGTTCGACAGTATTTAATTTTTTTTTAAGCAGTGAGAAAGAGAAAGAGACAAATTGTCGACAGATCTCATTCACATCTGCGCTAAAATTCGTATTTGCTCCAAAATTTAAAAAAAAGTTCGGTTTTTTTACAACAGCTTCCTTCATTTTGAAGATACCCTTTCCATTCAAAAATCACTTTGAAGTGATCGCATCAACACGAGATCTTTAATTTTTTAAAGGTAAAGGGTCAAAGGGCGACAGTACGACAGTAAGACGATACTCGCGCTATCAACCTAACTTAAAGTAGTGATATCTCAGTGAATTTACATGGTACAATAATACAGAAAACAACAAAATTTTTGATGAAAAAAGCCCTACATTCTGGTACTGAATTAGTTTTTCGTATCTCTTATTATTTTCGACTCACACTGAGGAAAAAGCAGATTCTCAAGAAGAATAAAAAATACGCATTATCCTTTGATCTTATTTTTTTCTTTCAACTATGCATTCTAAAGCAGTCAGACTTTTTCGGCATTGAATAACAATAAGATAAAAGGCATCGTACAAGAAAAACGATTCATTTCAATTATGGTGGATGTGGGGTTAATTTTAATACTTATTTTCTCGTGTGAAATATAAATCGTCGAAATTTTTTGCATTGTATTTCGCTGAGATTATATGCGTTTGACTTTGAAAACTGCACATTTCAAAGCTATTTTCAAGCACTACAAAAATGTTCCAAGTATTATTCCCGCAAAATAAATCGGTTTTTGTAATTTCAAGTTGAATACATCGATTCGAGTACTCAGGAAAAAAATGTGGCCTTTTACTTAAGCTATCTTGCCTTTTGTTGCACCTAGAATTATTCTAAGAAACTAGATCTCGTTGTATTTCTATAAGGTACAAATATCTCCCTGAAGCTTCATTTCTTTTAATCAATAGTTTTTGTGGTATTCATGAATAACCGTATCAAAAAGTGCAATTTTTCAATGAAAATGTCATGTTTTTGATTACTCACAACTAAAATAGTTATATGATATGAGTGTTAAAAGTGACGTTTTATTTGTTGAGTGAAAAAGTTTGTGAAATGAGCGGAGCGAATTGAACAATTTCAACACAAATACCATACAACGTTTCTTGTACAACTGCCCTATTTTAATAATGGAATGGGCGAATTTGCAAATAATCAAAAAGTTGTTATGAATGGCAAAATTTGACAACTTTATGATTACTTACAACTGAGAAAAGACGCTCATTTGTCAGACTTCATTTGAATTTCGTTCCTGTCCAATTTTCGTCTTGTGTTTTCAACTGTTTAATATGTTTGTCGAGAGTCCAATTATTAATAAAAGGGACGATTTGGTTGTTCCTCTGGATATTGAAGAGTCTGCAAGAAGAGCAAATCTGGAATTCCTACCAAAAAAATCTGTTCAGCAGTACGATATTGCATATAAAACTTTCCTGGCCTGGTGTAATTAAAAAAATGTAGAAAGGAACTTCAGTGTAACTGTTTTCCTGGCATACTTGAGAAGAAAAATAAAAAATTAGGAGTTCATCAACTTTGTGGAGCAAATTTTCAATGATAAAGTCAAGCGCCTTTGTTGAAAATGGTGTGGATGTTAGTAAATATTTTGAGGTAATAGCATATTCAAAACGGAAAAGTGAAGGATATCGTCCCAAAAAATCCAAAATTTCACTCGTGAACAAGTTGAAAAGTTTAAAGGAGGCACCAGATGAGAAATACTTGATGGTTAAGGTTGCAACTATTTTCGGATTATTTAGAGCCTGTCGGCATGAAGAATTGTGTAATTTATCAGTAGAAGACATCGAAATAACAGATAAATCATTGGTTATACAACTTCCAAATATAAAAACGAAAGTCAGTCGTTCTTTCAGTATTATTGGGAAGTATGTAGACTATTTTCATTTTGCACTGCGCCCTTCTGTCATCAAACATCGTCGTTTTTTCCTGAAATACATGAATAATAAATGCAGTTGGTATTAATACATTTGGGAAAATTCCATCTATTGTTGCCGAATTCCTCAAACTGCCAGAACCAAAGCAATGTACAGGACACTGTTTTCGAAGATCCTCCGCTTCATTGCTAGCAGAATCAGGAGCAAATATTACGGATATAAAAAACATGGTGGATGGAAGTCTACGACGGTAGCCGAGGGCTATGTTGATCATTCCATAGCATATAGAAATGTCATTGCTGAAAAAATTCTCCCAATCTCAACAGATTTTAGATCATCATCATCCAATATTGTACTTCTGGTTTCTACAAGTTCTGATGGTGCTGAGGATTCTAATAATGTGCTGTGAAGCTCCCTAACGTCATAGGGCATTAATGTTAGTAATTGTTCTAGTTTTACGATTAATATTAATGTTCATAAGCAATGAAAATTTGCAATTGCTGAATTTTTCTGATCTAATCTCATCATAAGAAAATAGGGTGCTGAAAATATTTTCAACACGCTTCCACGTGAACAATTTTAGTATTGTTCGCTGTCATTAAAAATGCCACTTTTAATGGCAGTTGTACCAAATAGTATTTTCGAAAAAACTTTATGTAACATTTCTTACTTAGATTAAAGTCCTTCATCAAGTCCTGGAGTTATTTTGACCAAAAAATTGTCCAATGATGTTCTAGAAACCTCAAAATAGGTGTGACACTCTATATTCTTTGCAGTACAAAGAAAGAAATTAGACTGCCACCTAACTTTTAGATAACCGGCTGCCCTTCAATCGGAGAGTGGGTGTGGGTGAAATACAGTTGAAATTTTTGAGCGCTACGATAGTTTGATTTTCCACTGGTTACCTCGTTCGTCGAATTACTCAGTAAACCACGAAATCCAAGTAATGATACAAATGATATATGGGAGAGAGTGGGTAGAAGAAAAGTTTTCGGAGTGAACTTCCTGTCAAATATTTACTGAAATGGCTCAGAAGGTTTAACAAAGTTAAATGCAAAACTCTGACGGCAAATATATGATGGTAATAAAGTAAATATTTAGAAAAACAATATGAAAAGTCGACGTATAAAACGTTATATGCGCTTTACAGTTAAAATGAAAAAAGGAATTGACAATAATCCTTGGAATGTTTCAAACTGTCTAATTCAAATTAAGAAATTAATCTAAATCGTCTGGATCTGACCTGAATATATCTCCGGGAATAGGAAGTAGGTATACGCCAGTATAAGATTCCACTGTCCTCGAAATTAGACTTGTGTGCATCCGAAGTACACCGGGTATGTTTGACAATCTCAGGAAGGTAAATCCAGGTAATGTTCGAATAACGAAACGTAGAAGATAGGACAAACGATGTAGAAGTAAAAGAAAAAAGGCCTCCTGCAAGCATCATTGCCGATTAAGGCATTGTTGAGTGAAAATTTGAATTATTTACTCACTGGATGTTATGCGGCCTTTTGAAGAGTTTTCCGATGCTCTAATCCGAATTAATCTAATATGAAAGGCAAAATAGGTAATTCACAAACGTAGATTTGCACTTCCAATAATATTTGGCAACTTTACGCAGCTTGAATCCTCTAAATGCGACAACAAATATCTCGCTTATCGTAAAGGGAAAATCCTAATAATGGATCGACAAAGAAGCAAGCAGGAAAAACCCAAAAAAGTCTTCAGGACATAAACGGCTGATTGAGCCCGATACGCATTATTTCGAAAAGCGAAATGAATGAAAATATATCAGGTCAGGAACCAGTGGCGGTACGAAGATTTACCTATAATAATTTTTCGCTCTTTGATTTTTTTCTTTCAATGACAATATCAACAATCAGGACACTAAAAACACAAACGACTTCAAATACATTTATTGCTATAAAATCACATTAAAAAAAAACTCATAAATATGTACACTTCGAACATGAACAAAACATTGGCGTATGTCGTATGGGGCAGCAAGGGTCATGAAGATCCACCGAAAAACCGGCGCTTAAGGGTCAAACTCAAGAAACTTGTCCCAAGGACCGAATCAACCGAATCTTCCAGGTCTTGGTGCAGCACCGTCATCTTCTTCAGGGTGAGCAGCGTTGTACTCTAGAGACCTCAAGATGGCCGCTGGAATTGGGGGTGGAGTGGGGAGATGAGCTCCTTGGGGTTGGAAACCGTTCTCGTTGGCGATGTACTGGACCTGGATGGGGGTGCCGTCGTCAGCGGTGTAGGAGAACCCTCCTGTGGCCTCTAGGATGGGGTCTGGAGATCCGGCCTTCAGGGCACCACGTTCTTCTGCTTGGATACCGTTTTCGGTCTCGTAACTGAAAAAAAAAATTAAGAATTTATTTATTTATTTTTAATAGGACTACAAACAGGCAAATTGCCCAATCACATGTAATCACAAATTTATAAACTTCGTACAAGCTAAAACTGAAAATAAACAAAATATAAATATAACAATTTTACTCAAAATAAACTCAACTATTCAAGGCCAATCTCCAAAATAAATCCCCTAATAATTCCTCAGCGTCAACAAAGATAAACTGAAAACATCTAATTCTAACTCTGAACAAACAGTGTTTATAGCAATCACCATTCTAGTCACAGGTGAATTTTGAGACAAATTTGTTCGTTTAAAAGGAACATAAAACACATCCTGCGATCTCATTCCTAGACGGGGAATTCTGAATGATAGAACATTCAAAATGGTGGGCACTACGAAAATACCATTCATTATTTTAAAGATGAACAGAATATCCGCCCACCTACGTCTATCGACCAATTCTATCTACAATCTAATTAAGCTATTGTATAGCTTTTATCTCAGGCTTTGAGCGCGGCGACCGAATGTACAAATTCCGTAACGAAAAACCTAACACAGCCGTGTATCGTCGGTTCAGTTCGGCAGACTTCGGCACGGTGTTTGGGTGCTTGCGACTAGACGGATGCGTGCAGTTACTCTAGCAGTGCAAAATGGAGTCGGCCATCTCGCCGTTCCCATTGAATTACGAACGGCAAATTTTTCATTAACATCGGATAGAAAATGAATAGTAAAACGCAAACATTTTCCATTAACTTCAGCTCTTGCTCTAACTATACATAAATCGCAAGGTGGAACTTTTGACGAAATAGTATATGAGTATAGTAAATCACATTCTCAGGAACTCGTCTAAAATGTTGCACTCTCTCGGGTGACTTATATTGAAAAATTGTATATTACGACAAAAAATGATAATTCTGCATTTAAGTTTTATCATAATTGAAGGCAAGCTGCATCGACTGCATCTTTGTTGCAAGAATTCAAAAGACAGTCTTAAAATAGTGTTCAGACGATAGCTCAAACTGTCTTAGATTTCATTAGTAATATAAATGGCATTTCAATAACGACTTTCAATTGCCAAAGTTTACACAGTCACAAATACGATTTACAAGATTCAGTTACGAGACAAACCGATGGGTTACTTCTTACCGAAACATGCATGACGCGTGATAATCCGAGTGTAATACCTAATTTCAATAATTGTATTGTTCAAATCAAACGAGATACTGTTCCTAAAGGAGGGGTAGCTATTTACCAAAATAGTAATAATATTATGACTCCGACTATTGAAATGAATATTGAAGACGTTAACGATGTTAAGGTTAGACGCTCATTTGTTGGAGATATTTGTGCATGCTTATGCAAACTTAGAAATGGCCTACACATAGTCATGGTAGTAATTTATTTTTCTTCGAATCCAAAATTGGACGAGGTAGAGCATTTTATTCATCGCACTTTACTGGAGTACACTGAAGAAGAGTCGAAAATACTTGGTACAAATGGTAATAAATTTCCACTTATCTTGGCTGGCGATTTCAACATTAACTTCGCTGATAAGAAATCAGAGCGGTTCACAACTTTTCTCTCGGAAAAATTGAATTTAAAAATGAATAATGATCCACAAGAATCCACAACAAAATATGGGACGACTATTGAAGCGGTATTTTCTAGATATTCAGAACACATTAAGTCTCAATCTGATGTTCCTCAGTTACCATAAACCTATAGTTTCAATGATAAACATTCCTGAATAACCTACATGTATTGTAAGATAAATAAATAAAATTTTAAATCAGCAATATTATCTTCTTATTTTTGAATAGATGCTATGCAATAGCTTTAACGCGGCAGTGCCACACGTCTTTTTTTTATTCAAATTGAGGAGGGGTCTTCAAAACAATGAAGAACTATTTTTGTGACATTTTTTTAGGGTTTTCTCTCCAAGTCTCTGAAACAAAACAACTGGAAGAATCGTACCAGTAACTTTGTCGATTGAAAAATAAAAAAAAAAGAACACGTGTGGCACTAGAGGAGTGCCGCGGTGAAGCTATTGCATAGCATCTATTCGAAAAGAAGAAGATAATATTATTGATTTAAAATATTTATCTATCTCACAATACATGTAGGTTATTCAGGAATGTTTATCATTGAAACTATAGGTTCATGGCAACTGAAATAAGAAATATAACTCTGAGACTCAATGTCTTCTAAATATCTGGAAAATACCGAGTAAATAGTGGACCCATATTTTGTTGTGGATTCTTGTGGATCATTATTCATTTTTAACTTCAATTTTTCCGAAGGAAAAGTTGTCAACCGCTCTGATTTTTTATCAGCGAAGTTAATGTTGAAAACGCCAGCCAAGATAAGTGGAAATTTATTACCATTTGTACCAAATATGTACTCCAGTGAAGTGCGATAAATAAAATGCTCTACCTCGTCCAATTTTGGATTCGGAAAAATGTAAATTGCTACCATGACTATGTGTAGGCCATTTCTAAGTTTGCATAAGCATGCACAAATATCTCCAACAAATGAGTGTCTAACATCAACATCGCTAACGTCTTCAATAATTATTTCAATATTCGGAGTCATAATATTAGTAACATTATGACTATTTTGGTAAATAGCTACCCCACCTTTTGGAACAGTATCTCGTTTGATTTGAACAATACAATTGAAATTAGGTATTTCAATCGGATTATCACGCGTCATGCATGTTTCGGTAAGAAGTAACGCATTGATTTGTCTCGTAACTGAAAAAAAGTTGGTTATTCTTGATGAGAATTGAGGAAGAAACTTCAGGAAATAGAGAACTAGGTGATCGTGACCAGGGACGGGCCTAAGGGAAGGTATGAGGGGGTGCTGCCCCCTGAAACCCCCAATGTTGGACGAAGTTGCCAAATTTTCGAAGCAATCGTGAAAATTTCAATAGATCTGTATAGATTTGATATCTATTGAAATATTTTCTGGGAGGTCTTTGCGTATTCCTGAAAATTTCATTTAGATAGAGAAAAAATGAGAAGTGATCTTAATAGATTATTTCAGATAGAAGTCAGTGGAGTAGTTAATTTTTTTCCAGAGCACTGTTTCAGAGATTGAGCACAAACTTTTTCAGACCATGTATATTTTAACGGCAAATTTATGCAATTATTTTTCGGAATACATTTGTGTATCACAACCTAATCTCTGATGAATTTCAGCGTCAGAAATCAGGAAAATCCATTTCATGTTTGTTTTTCAATAGTAGGCCATGAATTTTTTCACACAGAAAGTAATTTAATAACTACTTTTTTAAAACGCCATGTGACTCAAATTCATTCATTTTATTATACCTATTCAATCCTGAACTCAAAATATCACTCTTTAACGTGAACTTGAAAATGTTTACAATGAAAGAAATTCTAATATGAATATGAAAATTTTTGATGCATCTTCAGCTTTTATATATGCATTTGTGAAAGAATTCATGTCTTTGTATTGAGAAACAAACATAAATATGGATTTTTCCGATTCTTGAAATTCATTAAATGTTAGGTTGTGTGTATTCAGAAAAATAATCGCAGAAATTTGACGTTAAATGTACAGGGTGTTCTATCTGGAAAATTCCAAGTTTGTGCGCAATCTCTGAATCGGTGCTCTGAAAAAAATTTTAACTACGCCACTGACTTTTACTTGAAATAATCTATCAGAAGCGGTTTTCATTTTTTCTCTATTTCATACAGGGTTCGAGAAAAAATAACATTCTAAAAAGAGCACATTTTGGTTTTCACCCTGTATTTAAGAAACAGGAGTAGTTCGAATATTTCTGTTTGTGGCTTCAAAAGTTTCACAAAAAAGTGACAAAGGGTCGCGAAAACCCCATGTCTCTATCTTCAATAAAAGCTCACCTAGTCTCACCCAATTTGGGACACAGTGTACAGATGTTTCGATAAGAAAATTTTCAAATCATTTTCAAACAAGAAAAAAGATACACACAAATCGATATCTGAATTTTCATTTCCGTCATCAAATAAGTGTTAAAACAGGTAATTCATCGACACTTAAAATACGAAATGATGAAATTCTTTCTTGGAAATTTTCAATATCCAACGAATTTTTAAGAAAAAACTATTTCAAATTTAGAGAGAAAAATTTTGCGTCAAAACAATAATGACCATCAGGAACTAACAACAAAGCGTCAAGAACAACCAATTTTATTAAATTTGATTGCTTATGTTCATAGACTTTCAGAAAAATTGAGAAAAAATTGGTTCTAAATTTAACATAAAAACCGTTTTCAAAACAAGAAATGATTTACGACCTATATTCAAGAAAAATAAACTTTTAAATGAGAACCAAAAATCAAAAAATTGTATTCACAATATTCCCTGTATTTGGGAAAAATCTTATACAGGAGAAACATCAAAACCCCTAGATATTAGAAAGCGTGAATATAGAAAAAACATGAAATTGTCAGGAAAAAATATGTAGAATCTTTTGAAGCTGTCATATATCAAAAATGTTTCAAGATATTCAGAAATAACTATTAGCTACGAGCATATTATATATAATATGTGGGGTACCAAGTATGATCTATATGTTCTATGTTGTCCCTTTCATAAGAATCTCTACGATTTCATTCAAAGTATTCCAGGTTTGTTCGAACTCTAGAATTTATCGAGCAATGTATTGGCAGAATTCTGTCCCTGAATGAATAAGGATATCCACCAATCAGAAATATTGAGAGGGTGCCAAAAATGTTTGAGAGTGGGTGGTCATGACTTCTTTCATAAGTTTTGCATTACAATTTGAGCTTTCGATATGTATGTCATATTTCCCGAAAAATGTCTCGTTATTTTAATTATGAGCGGTGAAAAAACCAGTGTACGTTTACTTTGAGCAATGGACTAATTTTTGAGAAATGTCAACAACAGAAGCATGAAGGGAACCCTAAAAAGATTTCACTTATTTTCACCCCACAAATTGATATGTGAGTGAGAAAATACGATTTCCATTTGAAAAATCGAATTTTAGGAATTCCAACTTTGACACTCTCATGTTAGCCTCCTGTATATCAAAACGTTATTTTTTTTACAGATTGACGTCTGATATCTTTCCGGTAACTCCTTTCAAAAAACAGATCTGAGATTGTGCTTTGCACTTTTACTGAATTCTCAGTGTTCTGCAGGACTTAATTTGTAATTTTTTTTTCAAGAAACAGTGAATAACTCGAAATCGGCTGCAGATGCCTATGAGGAATGATACATAATATGAATGTGACATTTGAAGATCTATCCGAAAAAGTCATAATATACAAGGTGTCCCATTTGAAAAGAGAAAGTTCATACCATTTTCGGTGAGAGCGGAAGTCATTAATATTTAAGAATATATCATTAATGAAGGTCAATTTGGCTCATATCTTCACACAAAATTTGAAATTGATCGAATCGTTATTTCTCTATAAACTTCTGAAGGACTCTCCCGGTGGGAAAACCTGTATATATTTTACCTTTTCAGTAAATAGAATCCCATAATTTCAAAGTATTTCCATTTGGACCACCCTTTACTGGATGAGGTGAGACACTCCTCAAGATGACTACAGCCTGAAGCAATAACAATTACCAAGGAATTGAGTATGGTGATTGGCGATAAACGATTGCGGTGAGGAAATGAGTCAATACGCCTCCTCATGCAAAAGTATCCGTCAAATATGAATAAATCAATGGAAATCTTCTATTACAGGTATCTTGATTTGTGGTGAGAATTACGTCGGAATAAAAAAAATGCGAACTATGTAAACAGATTCCCATTGATTTTTGTAAAGGTTTTCGTGAGATAAAAGATAAAACTTTCTATATTCCAAGGATTTACCCCATTTACTTTCATAAAACGAGGAACTTGACCATTTTCTTCCTTCGAACGTACGTAACATGAAAAACCCGTGAAACAAACGATAAAACAGTGTCTGAATAGAAAAATAGAAAACAGGATACTTATCTATAAATGAATAAAACAAGATGAAAGAAAAGGCCCCAATAAACGGACTTCATCATATAGGAAATCTACAAAACCGGACAATCATAAATACAAAGCGTGTTGCCAAACTTAGAAATTCTATCGATATTCAATGATATTTATGAATCAAAATATTATCCCATGTCGTTTGAGAGTGTATTAGAGTTTAGTGCGAATTAAGGCGTTTTTTCTTCTATGTATATGAAAAAACTGTTGATATATTTTGATCTTTCCGATAATAATGACTTCGGAATGCGCTTCGCTGGCTATATCTAACTTTTAAGAAGGATCACATGTTTTCGTAATGAATTCAAATTTAAGAGCTTCTGAATTATTTCTTGTATTTTAGGATCACAAATGTTTCAGCAACACAAATAAAGGTATTTCATAGATTAACAGAAGAATGAAAATGCATGGTATCAATTCATTTCATAGGTATACAGGGTGTACAAAGATCGACGACCTATTGGTATCGGACTTATTTGAATCCTGAAAATTTGGATTATGATATTGTTCAGTATTGTATGAAAATCGTTGCATTCGTCGGAATACTTGGCAAAATATCGAGAAAAAACTCGAGATAAAAGGGAGATTATTATGTGTGTTATTCCTATTCTAAATATCTTAAGCACAAACCGTTTTCACATTCTTGAAGTCGAAGACTGGAAATATTCTCATATTTCTAGAATTTTGACAAACTCTTCATAGGGTGTTCCAAATGTTGGGTCAAAAATTGGGATTAAGATTTGCTAATTTTTTTTATGATTTTGTTGGATTAAGCGAAGAAAAATGAATGTAGGGTTCTAACATGTTGATGCACATAAAATGAATAATTCTTGAGTTTTCAGGATTTTTTGGTTGTATATCATAGGTAGAGTCAAATTCATAAAATCTATTTCATATCAAATAAATAAAAATAAATAAGGAAAACAGGTCTTTCACTAGTGAATTATCGATTTATCTTCAACGACTATAGATCATTGTTGAAATGAAACAGATTATATGAATTTGACTCTACGTACGAGATAAAATCGGAGAATCCTAAATAACTCAAGAATTATTCATTCTAAGAACATTAATATTTCAAAACATTATCATTATTCTTTTTCGCAATTATAAAAAATAGGGTTCTAATTCAAAAAACAAAAGTTATGCGCCAATCTTGATCCCAATTTATGACCCAACATTTGGAAAATCACAATATTTTCACAGTCTTCGACTTCAAAAGCGTAAAAACGGTTTGTGCCTTAGATATTTAGCACGAAAACAACAAACATAATACCGAATACTGTTATCTCCTTTTTTCTTCAGTTTTTTCTCGATAATTTGAAAAGCATTTCGTTGAGTGCAACGATTTTATTACGAATGTTTTCAGAATTGAATACTGTATCAAAAAGGAAAACGAAACTGTGTCGTTTTGCCTATTTTTGGTATGGTATCTCTAATGTTTGGTCAAACTCAGAATATTATAATTCAAGTTTGGCTACAAAATAAAGGAAAAAAACCAAGAATCCACAATGAGTTCATTTGGAATATTTCAGTATTTAAGGGCTTTTTTGGAAATCAGTTCATTCGGCTATAATTTCGAAACACGAATTGTTGCAAACTTTATAAAATCAAGAAAATCAAGTTCTGAAGTTTTCTCGATCGAAGAATTCTTGGGAATAGTCAGCTGTCACTATGAAAATAAGCAAGAATGTATACAGAAAAATTTTCTGTATATGTTCCTCCGAACAAGATAGGCGTGGCAATGAAGAATAATCCTCAATTCATTGTTTCAATAAAATTAATTATTTTCCAGAAACTATTACTTTTTTGATCATCATTACTTTTTAAATTGTTTCGATTTGTTTCGTACATTCATTTCAATTGTTTTTCTCGTGATAAGTACAAACCAAACGATGACTTCCAATTAATTTCAATATTTTTCACTTACTTCCATTGGTATGATCCGTCAACATTAACATCTTGCTGTTGTCTAAGGATAGCAATAACTCTTCCTTGGCTTACTGGTCCAGGAATTGGTCTTGGTATAGGCACAGGTCGTGGCCTATACTGAGGTAATGCAGTAGCGCACAAAATGAAGGCTGAAAGGGTTATCTGGAAATAATACAAGAAAAATCAGTTATTTTATTCAGAATGAACCTACAACGAAAGAATTACTTAAAAAATATTCATGCATTTTCTCCTTGTAAAACGTTTAACAATTACATATATTTTCACTTACAAAAGCAAGTAGATAAAAAAAAGTATATAACATTACTAGCAAGGTAAGAGGGTTTTCACTGGTGAATGGAGGATATAACTGACGAGCCGCAGGCGAGTCAGTTACCTCCTAGAGCCAGTAAAACCCGTTACCTTGTGTGTGTTGTTTTATATTTTATTTGTTTCTCATTTTTAAAGAGGTTAGATAAATTCCAAAAAAATCTCAATAATTTGTCGCAAATATCGTAAGCTATGGAAGCGTTGCCATGAACATGTCTGTTTATTTTTCTTTACATTTGTTTTGGCGAAAGCGAAAATGAATGTACTAAAAGAAATTATTGTCGCAGCCAGCAGTGTAGCATCAAGTTTATTACCTGCAAAAGCAGCTTTAAGGTAGGAGCGAGAATACGACGACTCAAAAAGTGGCGATACAAAAATAGTGTGATTGGGGTAACTGAAGATGTTTTGTTGGTCTACTTGAATCAACTATCAGCTAGATTCAGCCCTGATACTTTATGGGCAAAATGGTCTATGCTGAAAAGCTGCTTGGAAATGAAAGAAAATGCCCCTGTTCGCAGGTTTGTTTCCCTGAAAAATTTATTGAAGAATATAACGTTTAGTTGTCACTCACAGATTTCAAGGGTACTAGCGTTTCTGAAAAGAAAAAATGAGCGTTATCTGCTGTGCTGAGATTTATTGTTTTCCGCTATGCCCCGTGAAAAATTCAATTAGGCAACCCACAATGTGCATGTTCGGTGTGTTGACCTGCTCTGGGACCCGCCTGAGTGAAATGATCGCGCACCAGTTTTTCACCTAGTTTTTGTTGTTTCGAATTATCTCGATTCGGGAAACAAGAGAATATTGAATAAGTGAAGGAGAAGAATACGTTGCACGGTGAAAGACTGGTGAGCCACATTGATTAGTTTTCTGTTGGGATATTTCTTTGAAATATTGGGACAGTTGAATCGGTCATCTTTTTTTTCATTATTAGGTAAGTGAGAGAATTGTACCTATGCGTTTGAGACTTATTTTCTAATTATAGCAATATCTTTTTTTTCATTATTAGCAATAAAGGTTGAATCAATTAGTTCGTCATTTCGTTGGTAAACCTCCCCGTATCAGTACACTGCCAAAAAAGGCCAAGGTATTAAGAAAAGAAGAGGCTGAACAATTTCTTTTACATGCTCCTGATGACCAGTGGTTGCTGGCGAAAATTGTAACAATATTTGGGATTTTTGAATGTTGTCGATGTGACGTAATTCTCTCCTTAAACATGAATGATGTAGAATATATGAAAAAATACGTTATTGTGACATTGCGGCAAACAAAAAATTTAACAACAAAAAGATTCATCATAACCGATGATGGCTGCAGCTTCAAGCCCTGCATATTATACAGAAAATATGTAAATCTTCGGCCTCCTGGAACAGAAAGCCTAAGATTTTTCTTGACATACCGACATCGAAAGTGCATTTCCCTTAATGCTGGCCAGCACACTATTGGTGGTGTCCCAAAGCAAATAGCGAAATATTTAGGTTTAAAAGACCCAGAGTTATACACCGGCCACTCTTTTCGCAGAACTGGAGCCACAATGGTTGCGGATTCGGGTGGAGATATTTTAGTACTAAAACGTGCAGGAGGGTGGAAGAGCACCGAAAATGCGATGAGTTATGTCGATGATTCGGTCAACAAAAAAATCGAAATATCTAGCAAATTATTTGGTAGTAAGGAGAGTACAAATGTTCTGCAGTCCTCGAGTTCACCAGTTTCTTAGTCAACAGATGGTTCATCATCATCAGTATCAACTCTTTCATCATCAAAAATCTGTGTTACTGTGTAACAATTGCGCTATGATTCTCAACATATATGACGATAAAACAAAATTTTCTAATGTAAATAATACTACTTCATAATTTTGCAAGTTAACAGTCAGTTTTACAAGCTTCCTTGATTAATATTGTGTTTTTGGAAACTGACGTTCACAAATGAGAAACAAATAAATAAATTTTCAATAACTAAATTTCTTAATATCTAGAAGTTTATCTAAACGTCTCTATAAATTTCAAGCTCATTTCATTATCGTCTAGAGTTGAAAGCTCTAAATGATAATCTGAAAAAATTAGCAAGTAATTCATACGAGGTTCCAAGATGGGACTTCAACCGGAAACTCTAGCATGCTGGTTAATTTTTGTCAATTTTTTTTTATGAATCAAATCTTCGAAAAATCAAATCAAAATTCGAAAATAAAATTATTTGGTATGTTGAGCTTATGGTTCATTTACGATATTGAATGTGTCTAGTTTTTCTTTCTACTCGTAGGTGTTTCACGCAACTGCTCACAACGCAAAAGCACTCACCAGTAACTGCATGATTAATCAAAACTGCACTTTCGAACTATACCGAAGAGATGGATCATCAAACAATTTATACCTAACCATCTGCAAATGTTCAAACATATATATCCCACCCTCCCCACGATCATTTAGATCTCGGTCCATCTAAACTAGGAGAATACCCATTTTTTTACGAACATCCCCACCTGGAATTATAATAAACTTTAACACCGTTTGAAATTTATGGAATTCGCAATTATTATTGCAGAACCCGATAGGTTGGTCCGATTGTTGGATCGTTTCTTGATATTTGGCGTAATTGATTCATGGCATTCTAGGATGGATCTTCTTCGACCTCGAATTCGGATTGAAAAAATCCTGACCTCACCTTCGACATCGATATGAATTGTTTAAGATCGATTGGAATTATTGCGACGATGGAAACGGAATGGTAATTTTGGATCAGAGGATGACTCTTTTGGATTTTCGAAGAAGTTTTTGTTAGACTGAATTTTGCAGCTTTGTACCATCGAATTTTTTTCTTAATTTCATGCGTGATATTTCATAAACCGAAAAAATGGGCCAGCTCAGCACATTTCGAAAAATTGGATTCCGATGACTGCAAATAATTGTGCTATACATGTACAGGATGGGCAAAATTGGTGATACCTGAATTACAACTTTTTAACCGTGAGAGATAGAGGAAAATGAATGACACATTACGATGGGCTTTTTTAGAGAAACTGATAGTGCCATCAACTGCATTCATCTATCTTTTGTTTTCGAGTTATAGGCCAAAATTGAAATTTGGGCGATTTCAACTTTGACCATTATCTCCGTTTCTGTTTGTGCTAGGATTTTGAATGAAAACATTATACAGGCACTTTTTCCATAGCAATCCAGTAGCGAACTTTGTTTTTTCCAAAGAGGTCTCCTTGCTCAGCTATAATATAAAGTTGTGGGTTTTCTTATGGAAACCATACTTTCAAATGACTTAGTAATAATCACCATTTTTTTCCCGTTTCAGAAATTTTTCATACAATAAACATCGCCCTCTGATTCATTCAGATATCATGAAAAATAAAGTTTGTATTCGAAATTTGAATTATTGCGTATTAAGTAGGCTGAATCACAGAATAATACGTCTTTACGCATTATTATTTTGTCATTGAATACTTGATTCAATTCTCCGTGATTTGATCTCTTTTCAGAACAACTGTCAATTATTAGAATTGGAAGTCATCATTGCAGGCAATATGGAAATGTTCGAAAACTACGAGAAATATGATATGTTATAATGTTTTAACAGAGATCAAACCACGGAGAATTGAATCAAGTATTTAATCGCAAAATAATAAAAACACCATGCGTAGAGATATATTATTTCATGATACAGCCTACTAAATACACAATAATTCAAATTTCGCATGCAAACAATATTTTTCATGATATCTGAATGAATCTGAGATATGATGAATGATATATTTCTGAAGCCGAAAAAAAATAGCGATATTTTCTGAGCCATTTCAAACTATTGTTTCGATAAAAAACACAACTTCATGTTATAGCTTGGGAAAAAACAAAATACGCTACTGGATTGCTATGAAAAAGTGCTTGTATAATGTTTTCATTTCAACATCCAGCACAAACATGAACGGAGATAATGACCAAAGTTGAAATCGCTCAAATTTCAATTTTGTCCTATAACTCGAAAACAAAAGAAGATAGAGGAATGCAGTTGATGATATTATCAGTTTTTTCAAAAAAAATAACAAACATGTCATGTTCTCTTTTTTCAAGAAATATGAATTGCAGAAAACCGAAAGTTGCTACAGTGTCTAGTTTTCACGCAAGAGGGTGGTTTTAGAACTTGGCAAATTATTTAGAGGGCATTCTTACTTTTTTTTGGATTAAACGTTTTAGAAAGCATTTTCTTCGTGGAAAAAAATCTTCATTACTTCGAGGAAATGAAAAATAACAATAACACAAGACGTTCCTTTTCACGTACCGATACATACAATGACACTAACTGAAAAGAACACCAGGTATATGTGTATGAAATTTTATAATAGTCTACCCAAGAATATATTAGACATACGTAGTTATAAGCAATTCAAAAAAAAGCTAACCCATTTAATCATTTTCATTGAACCCTACTCGATTTCAAAATTTTTGAATTATTTTTGTATGAATTCTGGAAGCTAATTTGGTTTTATTTTTTTTCTTGACGTTTTCTCATTTCGTTGTTTATGTGTATCAAGGATTCTGTTGTTATTGTTATTGTTATTGTTGTTATAATTGGGTATCATTTCCGCAGTATTGCCACTACGCGCGAAATAAAAACATTATTACGGCAGTTTTTTCAGTACGTTTTGCCGCTTAAAATTTTAGAGAATTTCAAAAAAATCATTTTTTTCAAATGAAAACCATGGAGCTCTATGTTTTTCACCAGACTTACCTCAGACAATTTCAAAAATTTACAGGGTTTTTCACGAGTCGTTAGCCATAGCCATACGGGGTGTTTTATGAACATTCGCCTTATTTTGCGATACCTATAACTCTGGAATGGAACGTCCGATTTTGATCAAATTTCATGGGTTTGTTCACTTCAGGAAGTTCTTTCAAGCAGTTCCTGAATTATCCATAATTTCAGGGCAGTATTCAGAATATATTGATTTTTCTTTCAAGCCCCAAAATCCGAATTTTTTACATTCCTCACAGAAATTTCGTTATTGCCATGAGAAACAACATGAGTTTTTCTAAAGAATTCAATTCTCACTTTGCATGGCACACTTGTCACAAGAGAATAGGAACCGGATGAATTAATGCTTTATGTCTCTTTTCTAAATGTGATCCTGTTTTTTACCCCTTTGGTGATGAAATATTTATCATGAATTTTGTTCAAGTTTCTTCCATTCTGAAACCTCAATTCGCACTGGGTGTGCCTGAAAAATCGATTCAAGCAAGTATTAACAGGCTAAGAGTTTTGTTTCTTGGAATTACATTTCAAATTAAAATTCAAATGAAGTAAAACGTCTTGAAAAATTCTGACGTCTACTACACAAGAAATTTGGCTTTTTTCAATTATTGAATATTTGTATTAATTAATTTCAAGAGAAGATGTTCTATGCTTCTCAATATCGCTGTCAATATCAGAGGTAGTCTAATTTTCATTCAAAATTAGGACAGATTTACACCAAAAGTGAATATTTCGATATGATTTTTTTGTATGATTTTTACAATGGCAATTATAGAGCAGCAGTGCGAGAATATCGTCAGAGATTTCCAAATGGAAGAAAGTTCGCCAATGTGAGTAATTACCTGTGAAAACATGAAAGATTTCCTCATGCTACCTGACGTAATGAGCGTCCAGTATATTATCGAGTTCAAAAATAAGAAATTTTGGATACGCTAGCTTTAAATCCAACAAGTCCCAGAAGAATAGAAAACGTTCTGAATATCACCCATACTAAAGTCTTCCGAACCTTTAAATAATCCAAAAACTAGTACAAGGAGATGAAGAACTGAGGATAAGTTGGTTTTTTTTTAAACATAGATGAATTCAAAATAGTAATCATCGATATGAATTCCATTTTCAATTTTCAGGCTCAGAGATCTTTTATCATGAGGTTGGAGAAATGATATTTGGATTTTGTCACTGAGATGAGAGATATACCGGTTCCGGCCTTAATTTTTGTCCGTACATCTTCTGAAAGTATAACTCCTGAAGATGCCAGACACTCGAATGGGCGAAACGTCGAGGATAAATCCACGATGACGGCCGAAATTCTGGAAACAACTAGTGACATTGAATGGTGGCCGCAAAAGCCTCAACCAATTCATTATCGAAAAAATTCTTCAAATCGTCAGACAAATTACGAAAATTAAAAATAATCATCCCAGCACTTTTCTTTGTGCCGTAATTGTACCAACTTGTGCTGTTCAGGAAGAAGCAATAGGTTTTTTCCCAATCACTATAGAATTAGAATTATTCAGAGTGAGTCGTCTGAAAACAAACACCCTGTATCAGTTTTCAGTCCATGAACATCAAAATCTGCGGAAGTGTCATACAAACTTATACATGCCTTGGTTCTGAGTGTTGGGGGAGGTAAAATGTTCAGGTTTTAATTTTTTTTTTATTGTTTATCTTCCGATACTTGCCCACATACAAAATTTTAACTTCAAAGGATTCAAGAAGTACCATGAAAATTTTTATGACCCTCCATTGAGTCAGTGACAAATTCAGGGGTTTTAAAATATCCATTAAATCTTCATTGTAGAATCTACACAATTGAAACTTTGTATGTTTGACGAGTCCATCATCGACTTCATATTCTCAGAATTTTGAGTTTTGGTGGGTTCAAAAATACGACTATGTAAGGTTTCTTGATTTCGTACAGGAATAATAAATAGAGCATCAGATGTGCAAGAATTTTTACCTAAACTCACTTGTGAGTTCTCTGCTGTTCCCAGGTTTTAATCGCAATTTGAATATTCCTCAATTTCGTAATGCAATAATTGCATATGTGAAATGGGGACTTCACGCTGAATTACTGCGATGTTCTTTGAACGATTTAATTCTCTCTGCATGCGATGGTATTAATTTCAATTACAAGCCGATAACTCGTGTACCGGTAGGATCATTACGATGATAGCATGATTCCTCATGTCGATTTATGATTCTTTATGTTTTTAACAGCAATACTTAGAACTCTATCAGTGATATTTGTGATTTTAAGTATTCGTTTCTTCAGAGATAAGTATCAGTTAATTAGGAATATTTCAGATTTTTCTATCTGACATTTATCAGAAAAAGACGCTGACCCCATTTAATCTGAAATTTGATTGAAAGAAATTATTTCCTGTATCCATTTTTTCAGATAATTGAAGTTTTCATTCAACCTTATACAGGTACCTACGATAAAATTTTTCAGAAAGAAATGGTATCTAGAAGATGTTTTGTTATAAATTTCAAGATAATCATTGTTTTGCCACATCGGTTGAAGTCATGTGTGAAACAGCAATAAAAATACTGTATTAAACAATAATTATAATAGCCTTGATTTTTCGGAAGAACTTCTCACTAAGCATATGAAAATAAACATTCAAGTTTATTGCACCAATAAAAAAGCAATCGACTACATAGGTAATATTTCTGCTGCTAATCCTGCGTGAATTAAACTGATCCAATAAAGTTACGAAAGAGTCGCTGATAAGTTTCACAGTGAAGTATTTGATATTTGTTGATATAAAGAGATTCAGAAGACAAACATGACCCTCTATCACTTTTTGTAAAACTTTCAAATCCACAAACAGAAATATCTCAACTACTTTTGTTTATGATATACATGGTGAAAACGAAAATGTGCTCTTATGGGGATATTATTGTTTTTCCGGCCCTGTATAAGATAGAAAAAAATATAAACTGCTTAAGATAGATATTCTTACGTAGAACAGTGGCGTTTTTGAAAGAATTTTACGGAGCACTGTTTTTGAGATTGAGCACAAACTTGATTTTTTCGAATGGAACACCCTGAATATTTAAACGTATTATTTTTGCTTTTTTTTCTAATATATTAATGTATCACAACCTAACTTTTGATGAATTTTTGCTTCAAAAATCAGTTAATAGTAGGTTTTGTTAATAGTAGGTCATAAAATCTTTCACACATGCATTTAATAATTATTTTTTCAAAACGCCATGTGACTTGAAATTATTCATTTTATTGTATTTAAATATGAACTCAAAATATCACTCTTCAACATGAACTTGGAAATGTTGAAAACGAAAGAAAGTTCAATATTAATATTTAAATTTTTCGATGCATGTTCAATTCATGTCTTATTGTTATAAAAATAAACATGAACATGGATTTTTCTGATTTTTAGAATTAATTAAGGGTAAGATTGTGATACATCAATGTATATAGAGAAAAAGATTCTAAAATTAGACGTCAATATATACAGGGTATTCCATTTGAAAAACAGCAAGAACAATGCCCAATAACAATCTAAAGGACAATTTCTGAAAAAAAATTTTGAGTTAGGCAACTGACTTCTACTTAAAAATATCTATTGAAAGCAGTTATCATTTTTCATTTATCTCATTTCTACAGGGCCTGAGTAATAATAACATCTCCAAAAAGTGCACATTTTCGATTTCGCTCTGTATTTCAGGAACAAAAGGAATTGAAATATGCGGAGCTATAAAATAAAGTTGTGTTTTTTGTTATGGAAACAATAGTTTGAAATGGTTTTGAAAGAATTACCATTTTTTCCCGTTTTAAAAATATATCATACATAATAAATCGCCCTCAGATTCATTCAGATATCATAAAAAATAGTTCGTATGTGAAATTTGAATTATCGAGTATTGAGTAGGCTGAATCGAAGAATAATATGTATATGTCTCTACGCATGGTGTCATTATTATATTGCGATTGAATACTTGATTCAATTCTCCGTGATTTGATCTCTGTTCAGAACAACTGTCAATTCGAAGTCATTATAACCGCAAAAATAAAACATTTCAACATATCATATTTCTCGTAGTTTTCGAACATTTTCATATTGCCGGCAATAATGACTTCGAATTCTAATAATTGACAGGTGTTCTGAACAGAGATCAAACCACGGAGAATTGAATCAAGTATTCAATGGCAAAAAAATAATGACACTATGCGTAGAGACATGTTATTCTGTGATTCAGCTCACTTAATATTTTTCATGATATCTGAGGGCGATGTATGATGTATGATATATTTATAAATCAGGAAAAAAATTTGCGATTCTTTCTCAGCCATTTCAAACTATTCTTTCCATAAGAAAAAACACATCTTTCTGTTATAGCTCAGCAAGGAAACCTTTTGGAAAAGACGAAGTACGCTGCTGGATTGCTATGAAAAAAGTGTCTGTGTAATGATTTCATTTCAATATCCTAGCCCAAACAGAAATGGAGAAAATGGCCAAAGTTGAAATCGTCCAAATTTCAATTTTGGCCTATAACTCGAAAACAAAAGAAGATAGAGGAATACAGTTGATGGCATTATCAGTTTCTCTAAAAAAGACCACCGCAACGTGTCATTCATTTTCCTTTACCTCTCACGGTTAAAAAGTTGTAGTTCAGGTATCACCAATTTTGCCCACCCTGTACATGACTTTACCTGAAACTCATGTATTTTGCTGAATGACATTCTTCAATCATAACTTAGTTATTGCAAAGAACCTGAGTGTTTTTAAAAATTCAAAAGCTGAAACTTTCAGGACATACGGAATTTTGATTTTCATAGAAGAAGTGACAAGATCACCCCGTCAATTATTATAATGTCTGAATGAAAACCCACCCCATGGTTAATTTTGGATTGAATTAAATTCCGTTTTCCAGAATCCTCTGATCATTGACTTCAATGAATCACCCTGAATCATTCAACTCATGAGGGTTCGGTTCTATCTTCTTATCTACACTGCGCAAAAAAAATTACCCACATTATGAAATTTTAATGAAAGTTACATAGACTTTATAACTTATTTTTTATGTTCTCTCGGGAAGGTTTTGAACGAAAGAAGACACATTAAATGGAAGAAAAATTCAGGATTTCACCGAATCTTATGTGAAAAAAGACAAATGAACAATTTTTAAAATACTGAAATGCTGATATGTGATTTAATACTTGGTATTTTCACCCCTTGCGTTAATAACAGCTCCGCAACGAAGGTTCATACTCAAAATAAGTGATATTGAAATGTTTTGATCTAATTCTTCCCAGATTTCTCCGAGTTGGATTCCCAAGTCATTAAGAGTAGCTGGATGATTTTCTGAACTTTTCAGCCTTCTACTGAGGTTGTCCCGAACCTGCTCAATCGGATTGAGATTTGGAATCCTTGCAGGCCATTCCATTCGAGAGACTTCAACCTCTTCAAGGTACTCCTGAACGATGCGCGCACGCTGGGGTCTGGCATTATCGTCCATAAAAATGAAATTTTCACCAATGTATGGGGCAAATGGCACTACATGGTCTTCAAGAATGTTCCTTATATACTTTTCGGCATTCATAGCTCCATTATCAACGACCACTAGGTCTGTGCGAGCAGTCAAAGATATTCCTCTTCATACCACAATCGATCCTCCCCGAAACCAGTAGTATTCAGGAGATTGCACTGAGCATATCTTTGATGTGGACGTCTGTAAACAAGGGAACGTCGATCACAATGGTTGAGGCAGAATCCAGACTCATCTGTGAAGAGAACTCTTTCCCAAGCGGCCTCTTCCCAATGGATATGCTCTCTCGCAAAATCCAAACGCGCCCTTCGATGATCTGGGGTAAGAGCTGGGCCTCTTGCCGCGACACGAGGCCTTAAATCATATTCTCTGTGGCGATTTCTTATTGTCTGAGTGCTAATTTGCACCCCATGAGTTTGCTCAAGCTGATTTTGAAGGAGGCGACTGGTTGCAAACCTTTGTCTCAACGAAGAAACTCTCAAGTAAAGTTCTTGAATGGCAGTTGTTACCCGTGTTCTACCCTGTCCTGGTCTTCGGACATTCATACCTGTCTCCCTGAATCGCTGCAATATTCTGGACACACTTGTATGGGAAACTCCAAACCTTTCTGCAATTCTTGTGTATGTCCACCCTTCTTCTCGCAAAACTACCGCTTGGGCACATTCCTCTTGGGTCAAATTGCGTGTTTAGCGTTGCATAGCGATCGAGTGTAGAAAATCAAACGAAAGAAAAACTATTGATCACTAGAATTGATCGAGAACAACTGATTTTAGAATGTAGCCAATACATTCAAAATCTGATAATATCATCTTTTTTTATTCCTGCTGGGAAAAAACATCTGTATTGAAGAAAAACGTTGAAAGTGTATAACATAAATATGCATGCATAATTGTGATAAAAATAATTATCATTGAGAACACCTTCAGTTGTAGAATAAATTTGAGATTTCCATAATGTGGGTTAATTTTTTTGAGCAGTCTATCAGGTATATCAAAAGTTTTCGGGTGTATTGAATGTCTTATTTTAATGCTTTCTCCACTTCTTCTCCTGTTCAAATTGACCAAACCATAATAAATTAATGAATTCAGGATCATCATTCAGACAACCATGATTAATTATCCCTCACGTAATTAAAAACCCATCAATCTATCTTCTTCACCTGATAAAATAACGAACTGAGGTGTATTTCTAGGCTTTCGCTGTGCCATAAACAACTGAAATATTGAAGATTTACGTGGTAATACAATGGTATTGATTGCATGTCAATGACCATATAAGGCAAATGTTAACTTATGTGAAAACATATCTTCGCAAGAGGACAAGATAGGATAACGGTCTTCCGCCATTGTTCGGAAGATTAAATCTGAACGGCAGTAGCGACTCGTTGAGGAGGGCAGGGTCGCATGTAGAGGCAAGCTGCTGACTATACAGGGTGTACGACGAATTTGACCGGTTGAAATATTTTCAAGAACTGCTCGGAATTTTAGGATGAATTTCGTGTCTGAGTTTTGACTTGATGAGTCGTTTTTCGAATAGAATGCCTCGATTTTATATCCCTTGTTTTATGCATAAAGAGAAAATAAGCGGAGCCCAGGAGAATAATCTTGAGAAAATTTCAAGAAATCACTTGTTTCGAGCACTTCCGGTCTTATGAAAAGACTAGCTGACCCGGCAGACTTCGTACTGCCTCAAAAGAAGCAACTTTAATATTATAATTAACTATTATGGTATAATACCTTAAAAGTGGACATAAAATTGTCCTGTACAGTATGTGTTGCTCCAAACGTTGTCGTCTAGAAACAGCTTTTGAATGTTGGCCAAGAACTGTTTAGAATCATTTACTATCCCAGAAACTAAAGGGCGAAAGGGATCTGGTGGTGGAACTAATTGTGGCAATTAGCAATTAGATGAGCTAGGTGGCCCGGCAAACATTGTTCCGCCTTAGAGATGAATAAATGTTTTTTTTTCATTAGGTGAAATACAAAAAAATACAAAAGTACAAAATATACAAAAAATTTAATTGCAATGAAATAGCTCAATAGCTATCACAGTTAATATTGGTAGTCACAAAAGTTCAAATGGGCAAATTTGCAGTATATTTTATGGGAATTCAGAATTCAGTACTAAGAATTGCATTAAGGCACCGTTAACCTAAAAATTCTATGTTAATTGTTGTTTTTCAAATGGCACAGCCTGTATTTTATTTTCCTAATCGGTAGAACTATTTCTTCTGATTTCAAATATTTATACATACTTTATTGAGGTTTTTGTCAACAGTTTCTGAAAATTATTGGAATTTTTTGTCTAAATCTAAGGCAGCTGTAGAATGCCACTCGAGATTGCTGTAATTTATTTATATCAGAGTTCCATTCTATGGTCTCCTGATAGTCCCTTCTTAACATCATTGGACACTTTTTTATGGGGATATTTGAAATATCAGATGCCCGTCCGCAAAATATTGAAGAAATTGAATTCAGAATAGAAGAAGAAATTGAGAACCTCAATATATTCCATAAATGTTGGGGAAAATGTTCAAAAACTTTGGAAAAAGAAATCGACTCTGTCTAGAAATAAATAGGGGTCATTTGAAACCCTAATTGAACGTTCAGTTAATAAATAAATAATATAAATATCAGGTGTCATTATTCACGGTTCCTTTGATATGAAAAAATCGCATCGTTCGCGTGTGGCATTCCACAACTGCCTTTGATTTAGAAGAAAATATCTATATTTATAGAAAACTGCCAGAGATACTCTCAATAAGATGTATTTGAAATCAGAAGAAAGAGCTCTACTGCTGATAACCGGAGCGACATCTATTGGCGTTATTCGCAAGAAAGAAAATTATTTCCTATATTTTTTTTTATTTTATAAAATTTTTCAGGGTCTTATGGTATTTTATGTTAACCCCGCCTTAGAAGAATCCAACAAAAAAACTTGCATAAAAAACAGTTCATCCAATCTTGAGTTATAAATGGTGTAACAAACAATATGGCCGACTGAGTTTTATATATTAAGATTACCTTTTTTTTCAACGCGGGATTAGTATGCTGATGGGAGAAAGTAATGGCCAGTGATGGACCATACTTCTAATCATGAATGTATAACCAGTTTTTCACATTAAAGCCTCGATTTTGGGAAGAAACGCCGCAAGCAGAGTTGTACCATTATTGGTAGAGTTTGCAGCTTGACTCTACATGAGATCTGATAACTTCGTGATAATGTGAGCCATATGATTTCTTCCTGGCAATAATATACATGAAAATGTATTGGGTTAGACGCAATTGACCACATTCTTCAGCTATCTGTTGCATCTTTTTTAGTGTTTATTGGGTTGGCGAAAATGTGTGAATGACATTCATCGTAGTTGTCATTATTTATTCAACTTTTTCAAAATTTGAATTTTGAAATGTTTCCAATCATCTATAGTAAACGGACATTTTTCAAAATATTTCATCAATCTAGTTAGGTTTCTCCCTGAATTTACTACAATTATTCAAAGAAGATATCAATAATTTTTTTTTATAAAACAAATACATACAATTTTTAATAAAATAGATGCTAGGAGGCTGTAAGTATATCTTGTGTACATTCAACATGTCCAAGAGTACAATATTAGATTAATGATTTTTCTATTTTAGCAACCACAATGGTGGAGGTGGCTGGAGCGTAGGGGTCAGGGGAAGTTTTGTTTACATGCTCTGATTGGCTGAACAACTGTCGCCAGCGACACGACGAAGCTCTGAGAACAGGGCTTCAAAGTCGTAGCTCTACCGAAGATTCCAAATTAAAATTTTATAGGTTTGTTTGAGTTTCATAGGTTCCCTAAGAATAAAATAGTTGCTAAGAAATAGTAACATTCTCTAGGAATGGAGCAAGATGCTCATTCATTAATTTCCAGAGGAAGAGAATATGCGGTTTACATTTCATCTTACAAAATGAAATGAAGAGAACTACAGTTCCTACATTATTCCTGAGGAAACCTATGATTTCTAGTAAACACTAAATTTTCATTCACATTTGTCCACTGCTAAACGTTATGTTCATTAGCAGACCAAATAGAAAGACCTTTTGAAGATGATAATATACAGGGTCTTTCACGAGGAACCTCACCCATATTTATACGGGAAACTACTGAACGTATTTTCATGAAATTCAGCACTTATAAGTATTTCACGATGCTGATGAAATCTAAAATATTTTCAAGGCATGAGCACCTCCGGTTTTTCCGGAAATGACGTCAACTTCCGTTTTTCAAATTAGAACACCATTTTTTTATTGCAGAAATAGATTCCTTAGAAAATTTCAAGTTATTTTGATGTAACATTTTTCAGTTTTGGTTGAAAAATTCTCTCTGAGCGGGAAAATTCGAAAAAAAAAATCGAAAATAGAGCTCCGCTGAAACAAGAATAACTTCGAGGTTTTTGGATGGAAAATTTTCATTTTTGGGATTTTTCAAGATGTGAGATTGATGTATCCACTTTGAAAATCGAAATCGCGATTCATGATACAGGGGGTGAAAAAATCGCTTTCAAAGTTAGGGATGACAAAATCGTGAAAAAATCAATTTTTTCAAATTAGAACCCCATTTTTTTATGGCAGATATTGAATCTACGTTAAAAAATAATGTGAGTGTATGCATCACACCCTTGCCCTAAAATGGATATTTTCTGAGTTATTCACAAAAAACTGTTTTTCGTCTTGAATTTTCAGCTATTTCTTTTCCCTTCACGCCAAAAAGATGAAATTTTCAGGAACTGTTATTTGAACCATGCTGTAGATTTTTCACCCCTTCTTGAAACCGACTTCAAGTTACTATTAGGAGAACCATGGCAAACTCTCGCAGTTATAACTAGAGAAGATGCTCAAAGTTTTGACCGTTAATTTCTAGACATTTATTCATACGTCTCAGGAATGCTTCGTGCGTTGCTCTTCTTATTTCATCGGGAGGAAGAGATCTGCAAAAGTGTTTAAAAACCAAATTGAGTTTCAAAACTATGAATCTAAAAATCTAAACAAACCTGAACGCATTTCTGACTCGTTCTATGCAATCCTCTTTATCAGTCAGGGGAGTTGAGTAGACAATATTTTTTATCCTACCCCAAACATAATAGTCTAAAGGAGTTAAATCGGGAGAACGTGGTGGCCAAAGATGTGGATCATTGTTCGCCAACCATCGATCTTCGAATAGCCTGTCGAGGATATTTGACACATTGAGTGAATTGTGTGGAGGCGCGCCATCTTGTTGATACCATAAGTCATTATGGTTCTGTACTAGCGGCTCAATTATTTGAGTCAATATGTCAGAATATCTATCTCCTAAGGGAGAACATTCTTTAAATAATGCAAACATGTGTAGTGTTCTATCTTACCAGTTAAAGTCCCATCATAAATGTGAACATCGAGAATTGCATTATTTTTGATGGCGCAAAAAACATTGAAACTCCAGGTCTCTTGAAAGTTCCATTGTCTGAAGTGGTGGTTGTTCTTTTCATCCCAATAATGACTGTTATGCCTATTGAAAGAACCATTCTTTGTGAATTTAGATTCATCTGTCCAAATTATACAGTCCAAAAAGCTTTCATTCTCTTGAAATCAAATCATCATAGCTTCGCAAAACTCTGTTCTCCTGACGAAATCAGTTTCCTTCAAATGCTGTACCCTATTTAATTTATATGGGTGCATTTTATGTTTTTTTAATATTCTCCAAACACTCGATTGAGATAATCCCAGATCAATCTCGGCATCTTTGAGAGAATTTTGAGGATTCACACGAAAATATGCAAGAACTGTAATTTCGTTGTTCTCATCTTCTACTACACTTTTTTCTCTGTGTATAGTTTTCTTAACGAAAGATCCGACATTTCTCAAGTTTGTCATGGTTCTGTTAATGGTATCTCTCGTTGGTCTGGGTCGGTCAGGAAACCTCTCAATGAACAGTCGAATCGTTCTATCTACAACTTTATTAAGTACATTCTCCATGAAGTAGAATGAGATTTAAATAATCATCATTGGTAAAATTAGGCATAGTGATCGATTTTATAACTTAATACGAATTATCACCAAATTAATAGTAAACACAAAATGCTACTGAATAAAGAGGAATTTGGCAGATGTAATTAATGATATCTATCATTAAAAAAAAAGAATGTAAAACATGGTAAGTTTCTGCATATGGTTCATAAGGAATTATTTATTTATCACTGGAGAGAAAACCGATGGCCGATTAGTTGAAATAAAGAGGTTTCCGATACAAATTCGAATCAAAATTCGCTATCTATTTAGGAACAACCTGTAATTTTTTCTCTTGCATATTAGGGTAGTAAAATCTAAAACATGGTTTAAGTAACAGTTCCTGAAAATTTAATCTTTTTGGCGTGAAGGGAAAAGAAATAGCTGAAAATTCAAGACGAAAAACAGTTTTTTGTGAATAACTCAGAAAATATCCACTTTAGGGCAAGGGTGTGATGCATACACTCACATTATTTTTTAACGTAGATTCAATATCTGCCATAAAAAAATGGGGTTCTAATTTGAAAAAATTGATTTTTCACGATTTTGTCATCCCTAACTTTGAAAGCGATTTTTTCACCCCCTGTATCATGAATCGCGATTTCGATTTTTAAAGTGGATACATCAATCTTACATCTTGAAAAATCCCAAAAATGAAAATTTTCTATCCAAAAACCTCGAAGTTATTCTTGATTCAGCGGAGCTCTATTTTCGATTTTTTTTTCGAATTTTCCGCTCAGAGAGAATTTTCCAACCAAAACTGAAAAATGTTACATCAAAATAACTTGAAATTTTCTAAGGAATCTATTTCTGCAATAAAAAAATGGTGTTCTAATTTGAAAAACGGAAGTTGACGTCATTTCCGGAAAAACCGGAGGTGCTCATGCCTTGAAAATATTTTAGATTTCATCAGCATCGTGAAATACTTATAAGTGCTGAATTTCATGAAAATACGTTCAGTAGTTTCCCGTATAAATATGGGTGAGGTTCCTCGTGAAAGACCCTGTATATGTGTCTGCGATGGCCAATGTGAATCTTTAAAATAAAATCATCTGAACTCTAATATATCCCTGAGAATCATAATTTTCATTTTATAGGATCCATTGATCATTTGTTATTAAGAATAATCAACTAGATGAGTTGGAGGAACAAGTCACCAAAGATATAACTAGTGACTATACCCAACTTGAAAAACAGTACTTACAATTTAATTGTTGCTCCTAAAATTCAACTTTTATTATATTCATACAAATTCTTGGAGCAAACAATCCTTCCTTATGAAGACTAGGAACAATTTTTATTTTTGTAGGTCTAAGAATTCATGTTGAGCTGAAGATTGGAGAAGTGGAAATTTTGAGATAGAATTAGATTCAGATTTTCTTTCTATATAAGTAATATAGATGTTTTCAATTTCAATAATTGTTTTCATTCCCAAATTCAAAATGTCCCCTACTAACGTGCAGATAATTTTATGAATTCATGTTTGGTTACATGTAATGAAATAATTTCTGAGATATTTATAGTACTAATATAGGGATGAATAAATTAATCATGCCAAGTAGATCTTTTTCATGTGGTACTAATATAATCTAATTTGTTCACAACACTATTTAATTTGTTGGAAATCCAAGGAATTTCTACAATAAAGATGAAAAACAAAATAACAACTATAATGAATAACATAATATACACAAAAATTGCAGAAATTCTTCGAAGAAAAAGGAATAATTCTGCCTGTAATGTTTTTCTTTAAAAATCCACATTGGCCTCATCCTGTATTTCATATTCAATCGCAACTACATTTATATCATCATTTTCGAAATTTCTTTCTGTTTGACTTGCAAATAAACATATTGTTAATGAGTGGACAGATGTAAATGAAAATTTAGTGCTTACTAGAAATCATAGGTTTCCTCAGGAATAATGTAGGAACTTTAGTTATCTTCATTTCCTTTTGAAATGTAAACTGCATACTCTCTTTCTCTGGAAATGATAAACTGAATGAGCATCTTGCTTCATTCCTAGCCTAGAAAATGTAGCCAAGTATTTCATTCTTAGGGAACCTATGAAACTCAAACAAACCTCTGAGATTTTAATTTGGAATCTTCAGCAGAGCTACGACTTTGACAGTGCTCCAGCCACCTCCAGCATTGTGGTTGCTAAAATAGAAAAATCATGAACCTAATATTATACTCTTGGACATGTTGAATATACACAAGATATACTTACAGCCTTCTAGCATACATTTTATTAAAAATTGTATGTATTTGTTTTATCAATAAAAATTATTGATATCTACTTCGAATAATTGTAGTAAATTCAGGGAGAAACCTAACTAGATTGATGAAATATTATGGAAAATGTCCGCTTACTAAAGATGATTAGAAAAATTTCAAATTTCAAAATTTGAAAAAAGTAAATAAATGGTGACGACTGACAACTACGATTAATGTCATTATGAGATTTCACACATTGTCGCAAACCCAAAAACACTAAAAAAGCTGCAACCGATAGCTGATGAATATGGTCAATATTCATCGGCTTTAAAAATTGTGTATTGCTAGAACGTAAGAAGTATATTGGAGTATTCTTCGGTAGTCTGGTCACCATATTATGAAGTTCATAAAAACAGTATTGAACAAGTACAGAGAAAATTCTTGAGATGGGTTGCTTACAAACAAGGTATTCCTAAGGAGTCGATAAATTATGACCTTTTACATAATTCTCTAGCTATGAAAACACTATCTATAAGAAGAAATAATTTTGACATAATATTCGTTTTCAAATTACCCAATTATTTTATTGATGGTGAATATATACTATCTAAGATCAAACTGAACGCGAAAAATATATTCCTTAGACACAGAGATCTTTTTAATGTTGAATATATGGCCACTAACTATGCCATGAATAATCCTATTGATAGAGCGATAAAAGGGGCAAATGCAGCACAAATTGATTTATTCCAGGTGTCCATTTTTACTCTCAGAAGATATTTTGAGGCTATCTAAACTTGTTAATTTTTTTTTTTTTTTTTTTAGTGTTTTATTGATATATATATATATATATATATATATATATATATATATATATATTTATATATATATATATTTATATATATATATATATATATATATTCTTATGAAAAAGAGAGCTAAAATAATACAATAAATGTTGAAACAAAAAGTACCTAAGCTGAGAACGGGGTATCATAACATTTTTCGTATGATACTATAGAATCATACGATACTATCATCACTAGTATCATACGATACTATGCAGCCAGGGGAAAAAACCTCAGCCGAAAAAACCTGTCTCCCCGTAAAAAAATAACATAAAATATTAAATATCAGGAAAATCTTGAAAGACATCAGTGTGATCATCTTTATGTTATCCGTCGATGGGCTCGGATAGACAAATTCTTCCCAAAACGACTCGCAATTCTTAATCTGAAATGAAAAAAGACAAAAGCAGAGAAGAAACCGATTATTCAGAATAAATCAAATGCATTTTAGAAATGCATTTGGTACTTTAAAAAACATCAACATTCAGATTTCTTGGCCAAATAATGTTCGGAGGTTTATGAATATTTATGACAGAAATATCACAAAATTTGAAAGAAATGACAAAAAAACTCCATCAATTTCCCCTTTCCGAATTTGTTGAAAGTTACGAAACTGACAATTTTTCAACATAACAAGCTAAACTTGTAAAAAATCAATTAATACATAACCTTTCAACTGTCCTCTTTCACGACGATTCTGTTGCCGTGTGGGTTTCTTGCAGAAGAATCACTTCGATACCATGTTCATCAGCTAATTTGGAGACGTAATCACACTTCTCTTTCGAAATTCCTTCGATATTCAAATTCAAAATCCACAAATTCTCGCTCTCTGGTCGTGAGGGTTTTTCAAACCGGATACGACCTTCCAGGTGATGATTTTTCGGCACTTCAGATGTTTGAAGACCGCTACGGGACCCCAATGAGAGGTAATCATCTCCCATAGATAAACCAAACATGTTATAACACAAGAAAACAGAATATTTTTCAGGAGCAAAAACTGAGACATATTCTGAGAATTGTCTTTCTGACAATTATTATTAATTATGTTGTATTATGAAAATTGGCTATGCCGTTTGAAATAAATAAATAAATATTCACGAGCCGCCACTGCCCAACGGTACATTGTGCGAGTAGGTCTTTCTGTCAATTTTGCCGCAGATAATGAGGCAACTCCTGCAAACCTCCGTTGTCCATTCATACAGCTAATGTCATTTGTAGAAGCGATATGCAAAACGAATGAATTATTCATTAATCGCTTTTATTAATATTCGAAGAATTCTGATGGGGAAAATTCACAATCGAAATAGGTCAAGTGTGTCATTGGTTCTCTTGCGGATTATGATAATTTCGGAGGAGCTGCATGCTAGGATGATACAGAGTATGCGAGTTATTGGTCGTAAATCACGTTCACTTTCGATGACAACTTGAATGTTAACAAGATCACAAAGGACGCTTGGAATCGAACGGAAAATTCTGTTTGAGTAAAAATGAAGTTGAGATAGGTGGGAGACATTCATATCTATATTATCACAATTTATCAAGAAAAATATGAATATCAAAATATTAGATCCGAGATCTTGAGAAAAAACCAGCTCTAAGAGGTTTCGGCAAAATTAGAGTTAATTGACAATAGTCATTTACAATTCGTTGACGTAATTCGTTCGATTTTTCATCTCAAATTTATGCTACAACTGAAGGTGTTCTCAATGATAATTATTTTTATCAGAATTTTGCATGCATATGTTATCCACTTTCAACGTTTTTCTTCAATACAGACGTTTTTTTCCCAGCAGGATTAAAAAAAGATGATATTATTAGATTTTGAATGTATTGGCTCCATTCTAAAATCAGTTGCTCTCGATCAATTCTAGTCATCAATAGTTTTTATTTCGTTTGATTTTCTCACCCGATCGCTATGCAACGAGAAACAGGCCATTTGACCTAAGAGAATGTGCCCAAGCGGTGATTCTGCGAAAAGAAGGGTGGACCTACACAAGAATTGCAGAAAGGTTTGGAGTTTCCCATACAAGTGTGTCTAAAATGTTGCAGCAATTCAGGGAGATAGGTATGAATGTCCGACGACCAGGACAGGGTGGAACACGAGTAACAACTGCCATTCAAGAACGTTACTTTAAAGTTTCTTCGTTGAGGCAACGGTTTGCAACCGCTCGCCTCCTTCAAAATCAGCTTGAGCAAACTCATAGGGTACAAATTAGCACTCAAACAAAAAGAAATCGCCTCAGAGAATATGATTTAAGGCTTCGTGTCGCGGCAAGAGGCCCAGCTCTTACTCCAGCCTATCGAAGGGCGCGTTTGGATTTTGCGAGAGAGCATATCCGTTGGGAAGAGGCCGATTGGGAAAGAGTTCTCTTCACAGATGAGTCTAGATTCTACCTCTACCATGGTGATCGACGTTCCTTTGTATACAGACGTCCACATGAAAGATGCTCGGTGCAATTTCCTGAATACTACTGGTTTCGGGAGGGGATCGATTATGATATGGGGTGGAATATCTTTGACTGCTCGCACAGACCTACTGGTCGTTGATAATGGAGCTATGAATGCTGATAAGTATATAAGGAACATTTTTGAAGAGCATGTAGTGCCATTTGCCCTATACATTGGTGAAAATTTCATTTTTATAGACGATAATGCCAGACCCCATCGTGATCGCATCGTTCAGGAGTACCTTGAAGAGGTTGAAGCCTCTCGAATGGAATGGCCAGCAAGAAGTCCAGATCCCAATCCGATTGAGCAGGTTTGGGACAACCTCAAGAGAAGGTCGAGAAGTTCAGAAAATCATCCAGTTACTCTTAATGACTTGGGAATCCAACTCGGAGAAATCTGGGAAGGATTAGATCAGAACATTTTGAGATCACTCTTTTTGAGTATGAACCGTCGTTGCTGAGCTGTAATTAACGTAGGGATTGGAAATACCAAGTATTTAATCACTTATCAGCATTTCAGTATTTTGAAAATTGTTCATTTCTCTTCTTTCACATAAGATTAATTTTTCTTCCATTTAATGTGTCTTCTTTCGTTCAAAACCTTGAGGAGAGAACATAAAAATAAAGTTATAAAGTCAATGTAGAGTAAATTTTCATAAAAATTTAGATTTTCAGAATGTGCGTTAATTGTTTTGGGCTGTGTATTACACAACATATACAGTAATAAAATATGGACTATTTCAACTGCATAAATTATTATCTTATGAATTTTTGAATTTCGATAATGTTCGGAAAATTGAATTTATTTACCTGAACAAGACTTAGTTATCTTGTGGAGGTCGAAAATAAATGATAAATTTTCTTTAGGGACCCATTCCATGGCCTCCTCGATATCCAGATTTCAACCCGCTGGATTATTTTTTATGGGAAAAATTGAAGGATATGCTATATTCTGGAGAAATCTATCCAAGAGAACAGCTGATGAACAGAATTATCAACTGTTGGGATATTTTAAAAAATAATGGCGATATTATTCGCAAGGCTGTATCCAATTCGAACATTCGGCAAGAGAAATGTATACAAGCTAATGGTTTTAATTTGGAACCACTCCTGAAATAACGTTGACTCAGCAAATCATTCGTTCCTAATTTCATTTTTATTAGGTTCTCTTTACTGTATTTTAGTTTTTTTCATTTGTTATTGTTTCGTTATGGAATGTGCTTATGAAAATTTTTTACTTATACTTTCCATTTTATATTCAAATATGAGATTTTAGGTTCTCTTCATAGTGAAAAATTCAATTTTTCGAACTTTATCCCAATTCAAAAATTCATAAAAAAATAATTGTTGATGTGACAACTTTGAGCGATATCACAAATTGAATCATAATTTAACTTCTTTCTGAGAAGCGAATCAATTATTTGTAATTCGAAATACAAAGTGTTTGTTTTAGCCTGAACACTTTGAATGAAGATTAATGAGTCCGGCCCTGGAATAATGAAATAATTAATATCTTCCTGACTCGACCTTAGCATGTGCCAATAACCTCCCAAATTTCAATAATATCCGTCAATAAGTTTGGATTTTATGATGGTCTAAGTATTTCCATGAAGTTGGAAAATCACTCTGTAGCTTTCTAGAGAAATCCAGAAATAAATTGTTTATAGTCAATCAGTAATCACCTTGTGCAACTCTATCTCTGGTAGGAGTATGTACAGTTATTCCCTGGACACCCTGTATGTATAGATGAAATTTGAACCTTGCAAACTAATGCATCAAAAACAGATGCAGCCTTGAAAGTCAAGTATTGCAAAATAATTTCAAACAAAATAAGAAAATATTTTACACCAAAAAATTCCTAAAACTACTTCATACATGCAGAGACGAAAGTCGATACAATCTAGAATAATTCTAGTTACCAGTGTGAATAATATTCATCTATCGAATAAAAAACATTGTCTTCCAATATTGATTTTATTTTCGTTTTGAATTTCGTGAAAGGTAGATCCTTTAACTCGCTGGGTATTTTATTATACAATGAGGCAGCACAGAAAACTGGACTCTTTTGGAATTTCGTAAATCTCTTGAAATCTTTTCTTATTAACCTTTCGTTTCTTGTATCATACTAATCTACATCTGATTGCAAACGATAATTTTTCTTATGAGCATCAACATACAATTCAAAATGTGGGGGTGAGTTCCAAACGAGAATTCTTGAATATTTTTTTTAACATTCATAACAAGCAGTTCTTCGTTTATATCAATTTTCAGAGGACTAGCATCAGAATTGGCAGAAGTCTCATTCAAACCTATACATCTCCTGACTCTAAGGGTTGGGGGGTTAAAATTTCACGTTTGAGAATTTGTGTACTCATACTAGCTCACATACTAAATTTCAACTACATAGGACATCGGGAAGTACCTTAACAGTTATTAAGATCAGTGAGTGAGTGACGAAATCGGGGGTTTGTAGATATCTATAAAATCTAGAGTGTACAAACTATGCAGTTGAAACTTTACACGTTGGAGTAGTTCAATAGTGGTATTAAATCCTGCGAATTTTTTTCATGTTCTATATTCCAAACTCAGAGGCATGAGGGTTCAAAAATACGACGAAACGCGATCACAAAATTCCCTCAAAAAATGTTTTCCAAACAGTCTGATCTGTCTAAAATACTAATCCATTTTTGATCTTACGTTAGGTGAAATTTATAAAGAAAATTTTCGGCTCTATTACTTTGTATTCTTTTTTTATGTCACTCAGTTTATCATCACATGAAAGGCGTTTGAATAAGAAATTAATTCGATCGACGCGTTATGAAATTTGCAAGACCCTCAACTTATGCAGAATGTAAAAGCATTAAGATGTTTCCAGATCATATATAACATATCTTTATGAAGACGAACAACGCTAATAAAAATCAAAGAGCCTATCTAATGAAGAGGCTCTGAATAAGGATTTGAAAAGGAAACCTTGAACCATTATTAAATGTCAGGTGAAATTTATTGAGATTCCTTCTTTGCCAAGTTCGTTTTTATTTCATTAATTGCTTGTAGCTGACGAAGAAAATCGATTTCGAACTGCAGAGGATGAAAATTCAACCAACCTTTTTTTACTTCGTCAAATAGCGAATGGAACTAGGAAGTAGAAAATGATTTTAAAGTGTGAAGAATTTGTGCCACAAAGAAAGAAAGTCAAAAAGTAAATGATGGTTTCATAATTTGAAAGAGATACTACTAAAAAAAAACTTTGAAACAACATCATTTATTCTTTGAATGTTATGGTTTTCTGGTGATATTTCTACTTGTGAATGAATCTTTCATTCCCTGTGGGGGAAATAAAAAAATTCTTCAATAGAGTCATCTTTTGGTACCTTCCTCCTACACTCAGTGGCGCTCTTCTAGCAATTGAAGCATACCAATCTGCAGCATCAGTCGCTCTTCAGGATTATGATCTTCGTGAGTGCCACACCCAAGACTCCACCAATCTTTGAATATCCTATTTCTCAACATCTTCGTTCGAACATCTCGGGTTCATGGTATTAACATTTATGTCTGAGAAGCGGATGGATCTTTTACGTTTTAAAGGTCATTGTTGTTTGAAATTGGTATGGCCTCGTGGGTGCTTGCCCACATCCGATAGTGGTGGCTTCTGGATTAGAAAAAATTATGAGTTGGGGGTATAAATTGAAAATGATAACACAAAAAAATTTCAGTGAACGACAATGAATTTTACGTCAAAATATCTTTTAAAGATAGTTTCATCTTGAAAATATCATAAGAGGTCATCAAGATTCATAACTTTCACAGTTTAACATATGTTCATCAGGAAACTGGAAAAATCTCAGATTTTGTCACGAAAAAGTAGCTTATTGAAATCTTATTTGCAGAAATAGCCTCAGAGGACAGAGAACTTGTTATGCACTGTAGACTATGTCCCAATTTGGGTGAGACTGCACTGTCTCTCAGCTATATATAAATATATATGTATTCTTATGAAAAAGAGAGCTAAAATAATACAATAAATGTTGAAACAAAAAGTACCTAAGCTGAGGTAAAAAATAACGGGGTATCATAACATTCTTTGTATGATACCAGAGAATCATACGATACTATCATCACTAGTATCATACGATACTATAGAGCCAGGGGAAAAAACCTGAGCCGAAAAAAGCTGTCTCCCCGTAAAAAAATAACATAAAATAATAAATATCAGGAAAATCTTGAAAGACATCAGTGTGATCATCTTCATGTTATCCGTCGATGGGCTCGGATAACAGATTCTTCCCAAAACGACTCGAAATGAAAAAAGACAAAAGCAGAAAAAAAACCGAATAAATCAAATGCATTTAATTTGCTACTTTAAAAAAACATCAACATTCAGATTTTTTGGCCAAATAAAGATCGGAGGTTTATAAATATTTATGACAGAATTGTCACAAAATTTGAAAGAAATGAAAAAAACTCCATCAATTTCCCCTTTCCGAATCAGTTGAAAATTACGAACTGATAATTTCTCAACATAATAAGCTAAACTTGTAAGAAATCAATTAATACATAACTTTCAACTGTCCTCTTTCACGAGGATTTTTTTGCTGTTGCCGTGTGGGTTTCTTGCAGAAGAATCACTTCGATACCATGTTCATCAGCTAATTTGGAGACGTTATCACACTTGTCTTTCGAAATTCCTTCGATATTCAAATTCAAAATCCACAAATTCTTGCTCTCTGGTAGTGAGGGTTTTTCAAACGGATACAACCTTCCAGGTGATGATTTTTCGGCACTTCAGATGTTTAAAGACTGCTACAGGACCCCAATGAAAGGCAATCATCTCCCATAGATAAACCAAACATGTTATAACACAAGAAATTAGCTATTGAAGATAGAGACATGCGGTTTTCGCGATCCTGTGTCACTTATTTGTGAAACTTTTGAATCCACAAACAGAAATATTTCAACTTCTTTTATTTGAGATGTAACTATTTCTCAGTCACTGCAAAAGACAGAAAAAAATTAAAACTACTTTCAATATACAGGGTGTGACTAAATAAGTGTTGAGGAGGTGATTCCTCATCTCAACTTTTCGTCTCATTGTTTGCTTAGCATTTAAAACTTTATTTCCGATAGCCCGTTTCATTCTTAACAAAAAATGTCCCTTGAGATTTTTTCAAAAATAAACCAGACATATTGAAAATTTACTACGATTTTTTACATGTTGTGTGTTTTGTTATGAATGAATTAGTGTTGTTTATTGACCTCTAATCTTTTGTTCAGAATTAAACAGGCTATCGGAATAAATTTTGAAATGGTAAACAAAATAATAAGACAAAAAGTTACATTGGAAATAAATTTAGAGGTTGCGTTGATGTGAACTAAATAAACTACTGGCTGAGTGTCATTTTGGTAGTAGAAAACGTTAGGGTACTTTCAATATTGTTACCTTTCTAGGGTTTGTGAAGAAAATTGATATACAAATTTTATGTACCCCCTTGTATCTTAATAAGAGATACTTCAATGAAGTTTCTTCATATAAAAGATCCTATCTTTTTTCGATGAGGAATCACCTCCCTGAATGTTTAACACTTATTTAGTCAATGGCATAGTTGAAATTTTTTTCAGAGCACTGTTCATGAGATTGAGCACAAAAATAATATTTTTCAGATGGAACATCTTGTATATTTCCACGTCAAGTTTTTGCATATATTTTCTTGAATACACTGATGTATCACAACCTAACATTTAATACAAGTTAGCTTCAAAAATCAGAAGAATCCATATTTATTTGTTTTTTAACGGCAAAACTACTGATTTTGAAGGCATGAAATGTTTGGCACACTCAACTAGTTTTTGACTAGCTATCGATCGGAATTACAAAATTATATGATTGCCTTTTGAAAAAAAGAGATTTTATAGATTTATGACGGCCCATTTTGAAGCCCTGTTTCAGATACCCTGTATATATTTCTGAAAAAAAAATTGGATATCAGGCTATAACTCAAAAATCGTTTGAAGAGGTTGCGCATATCACATATCAAATTGGTGTAGAATTGAACGCGCAAAAAAATTAACGCACATTATGGAAATCTCAAATTTATTCTACAACTGAAAGTGTTCTCAATGATAATTATTTTTATCAGAATTATGCATGCATATGTTATCCACTTTCAACATTTTTCTTCAATACAAATGTTTTTTCTCAGCTGGAATAAAAAGGAAAGATATCATCAGATTTTGAATGTATTGGCTCCATTCTAGAATCAGTTGTTCTCGATCAATTCTAGTAATCAATAGTTTTTCTTTCATTTTATTTTCTACACTCGATCTCTATGTAACGCGAAACACACAAATTGACCCAGGAGGAATGGGCCTAAGCGGTAGTTTTGCGAGAAGAATGGTGGACATACACAAGAATTGCAGAAAGGTTTGGAGTTTCCCATACAAGTGTGTCCAGAATGTTGCAGCGATTCAGGGAGACAGGTATGAATGTCCGAAGACCAGGACAGGGTTGACCACGGGTAACAACTGCCACTCGAGAACGTTACTTGAGAATTTCTTCGTTGAGACAACGGTTTGCAACCGCTCGCCTCCTTCAAAATCAGCTTGAGCAAACTCATGGGGTGCAAATTAGCACTCAGACAATAAGAAATCGCCACAGAGAAATGATTTAAGGCCTCGTGTCGCGGCAAGAGGCCCAGCTCCTACCCCAGCCCATCGAAGGGCGCGTTTGGATTTTGCTAGAGAGCATATCCATTGGGAAGAGGCCGATTGGGAAAGAGTTCTCTTCACAGATGAGTCTAGATTCTGCCTCTACCCTTGTGATCGACGTTACCTTGTATACAGACGTCCACATGAAAGATATGCTCAGTGCAATTTCCTGAATACTACTGGTTTCGGGGGAGGATCGATTATGGTATGGGGTGGAATATCTTTGACTGCTCGTACAGACCTAGTGATCGTTGATAATGGAGCTATGAAAGCTGGTAAGTATATAAGAAACATTCTTGCAGAGCATGTAGTGCCATTTGCCCCATACATTGGTGAAAATTTCATTTTTTATGGAAGATAATGCCAGACCCCATCGTGCGCGCATCGTTCAGGAGTACCTTGAAGAGGTTGAAGTCTCTCGACTGGAATAGCCAGCAAGAAGTCCAGATTTCAATCCGATTGAGCAGGTTTGGGACAACCTCAATAGAAGGCTGAGAAGTTCAGAAAATCATCCAGCTACTCTTAGTGACTTAGGAATCCAACTCGGAGAAATCTGGAAAGGCTTAGATCAAAACATTTTAAGATTACTAATTTTAAGTATGAACCGTCGTTGCCGAGCTGTAATTAACGCAAGGGGTGGAAATAGCAAGTATTAAATCACTTATCAGCATTTCAGTATTTTCAAAATTGTTTATTTCTCTTCTTTCACATAAGATTCGGTGAAATCCTGAATTTTTCTTCCATTTAATGTGTCTTGTTTCGTTCAAAACCTTCCCGAGAGAACATACAAAATAAGTTATGAAGTCAATGCAGAGTTAACTTTCTTTAAAATGAGATTTTCAGAATGTGCGTTAATTTTTTTGCGCAGTGTATTTGAAAATATTCAGGGTGTTATATTTCAAATAACGAAGTTGACATTCGTTTCCGATAGAACCGCAAGTAGATTCTGCTTGAATCTATTTTAAAATTTGAGGTCATGTACTCTGAAATAAAAATGCAGAATCTTGAATTTGTAATCGCTTCTTCGAAAAGTTCTAATGAAACACTTAGAAAAATAACAATGTTGGTATACTTCATTTTTCACCTTGTTTCGAGTTTATGAATCTGTACTCATACCTATCTTCATTTAATAATGATAATGGTAATTATGATATGGTACATCTTCCAAGATCTTTAAAATGAAGTAGGTATCGCTCAACACCTATTCCTCATTCAATCTTGTAGGGTTGGAGCACGCCCCCTCTTAGGGTGTTGCCCGTTGAAGACTCAAATATAATTCAAGAGATGTCCCAGAAACAAAATCATTCGAAGTGTTTCGGGAAATTTTTTCAATCTCTATGGGATGAGAAACATACTCGTCTGAAAACAAAGACTCTGTATAGTAGTAATAGTTTCTTATGATACAAGTGCGCTATACTTCAACATTATTCATATATTCCGGTTCATGAAAACGGAAACATCTAGACCTGACCTTGATACCAAGTTTTTAGAATCATAAAACACAAACACCCTAAACCAAAATTACTTTTCTTATCGTCTTCATTTGACCGCATCGCAAATTTCGTCATAACCTACCTACGCACGTGACCGCCGGTTATGATATCATAAGGATTAAGATTAAACCACAATTGTCCATCCATATGATTATCGTGGCTTGATTGCCTTATTGAGATTCCTCAGAGCAATGTGACGTAAGACTTGGCAAAGTTGATCGAATCAATTTTCTTCAAATCGAGCGATTAGCTAAGATACGTGGTTCGAAGGTGGACCAATTAAATCGTTAACGTTTTCAGAGATTTCGAGATAATTGGTAGGTTTGGGGAACGATTTAATGAATAAAAAAATTGATTAAATTTTTTTTAGTTCTGCCACATCTCGCAGAAGTAATATTACTTCTTCTACATCTGTTGGAATCCTGCCACAGATTTATTCATTATCTGTCAAATTTATGAAGGAGAAAACAGTTCTGCCAATCAATATTTTTTCAATTTGAAAATCACCAAACGATATTTACGGCACTATTTCATGAATTTCGACAAAAATTCAACGAATTAGAGAAAATAGATTTGTAATGCTCGTATACAGGGTTGGGATAAAGTATGGAACCAAGTAAATATCTTTTAAACGAAAAGAACGATATTTATGAAAATTTGCAGGTAAGTGCAATGGAACAAAACGCATCTGATGTACATTTTTTTGATACTAATATACTCCCGGTTTAACCGGAAATGCCATCAATTTCTTTAATTCAAATGGGACACTCTATATATTTTTACAGATTTTGAAAGAGCTTGTTATTTTGAATTCATGCATACTGAGTTTAGTGTAAAAAAATTTGTAAAAACGAGGAATATAGCACTTTAACCAACCTCCTTTGAGTTTTTGCATTAGAGCAAAAAACCATTTAGATAAACTAATTGATGTTGTTTGTAAGCATAGTAATGAATAAACAAGTACTGTTCAGTACGTCTTTTGTTCTTCAAGTGTCAAATTCTAATTGACGGAAATAAATTGAACAATTTAGAATGGTTCAATTAAGTGAAAAAGAGCGTATTGAAATTTTAATGATGATCGGTTATGGTGATCGTGTTAGAACTCATGAAGAAGTGTGTCATATTTTTAATAATTTGCATCCGGAGAGAAATCCTATATCACGCTCAACAGTAACTAAAACATTACAACGTTTTAATACTACTGGGATGGTAAAAAATTTGCTAAAACCTGGAAGACCGCGGACTGCAACGAACGAAACTTTTAAACAAAATATTGCAATCGATTTAGAAGAATCACCTCAAACTTCCACCACAAATTTGGCACTAAACCATGGTATCAGTCGACGTTCTCTAGGAAAGATATTAAAAAGTGAAAAGTATCATCCGTATAGGGTACAGTTGGTTCAAGAATTGTCATACGATGATTTTGACCGACGGCTGGAATTTTGCGAACGGCTAATGGACATCTGTAATGTCGACGAAAATTTTGCTTCTAGCATAGTTTTTTCCGATGAGGTAACTTTTTGTTTAAATGGAACAGTTAATCGCCACAACTCAAGGTATTTGTCGAATGAGAATTCTCATTGGATTCATGAAGCACATACCCACCATCCACAGAAGTTAAATGTTTGGATGGGAGTTGTCGAAAATAAGCTTATAGGCCCATTTTTTATCTACGGAAACTTGAATGGTGACAAGTATTTGGATCTACTAAATAACGAAATTATTCCTGCACTTCAACAGAATGGGCAATCACCACAAAATGTCCAGTTTCAACAAGATGGAGCACCTCCCCACTATGATAGACTTAGGTTAGGGATTTTCTGGATGCGAATTTTCCAAATCGATGGATTGGACGTAGAGGATTCATAGAGTGGCCTTCTCCTTCTCCGGATCTTAGCCCGTTAGATTTTTTCTTTGGGGTTATCTAAAATCACAAACTTACAGGAATTGAGACAAAGAATTATTGATGAATGTGAACTATAACATGGAGTAGTCTTGGAAAGAGTGACTCAAGAATTTGTTAATAGGATGGAATATTGTCAGCAAGTAAACGGCCAGCATTTTGAACATTTGAAGTAATTTTGTTTCTCATTATTCTAAAATGATGAAATATACATCTATTGTACTACTAACAGTGAGTTATTCCTCGTTTTTACAAATTTTTTTACACTAAACTCAGTATGTATGAATTCAAAATAACAAGCTCTTTCGAAATCTGTAAAAATATATAGGGTGTCCCATTTAAATTAAAGAAATTGATGGCATTTCCGGTTAAACCGGAAATATATTATTATCAAAAAAATGTACATCAGATGCGTTTTGTTCCATTGCACTTACCTGCAAATTTTCATAAATATCGTTCTTTTTGTTCAAAAGATATTTACTTGGTTCCATACTTTATCCTAACCCTGTATAATACTTCGTGGCTAGTTTTTGAATTTTAAACTCGTATAAGAATATCAATGCCTTCTGCACTTCATAGATAACTATTCTCAATTTTTAAATACAACTTGTATTTTTGAAAATGTTCGAATAAGTGATCTGCCACAAATGGATCGAAAATTGAGCGAAAAGACAAATTGGAAATATGCAGCAACAGAAATTTTTTGAGCCATCTTCGAAATGCCATATGTGTGTATCAACAGTCATTAAGAATGATTCTATGATGATGATAAATGATGTCGTTTATCTACACACGAGTAGGATCAAGATGGTAAGCAATCATTGGAGTAATTCGCGAGTTCAGTCATAACCCGAGGATTTGTCTCATTGATGTTAATATCCAATTCGTGATCATTCCGCATTTTTGTCTTCGATCAAACTTTCGTGATGTAACATGATGATGCACTCAATGTACAATGTGTCCCAAATTGGGTGAGACTGCACTGTATCTCAGCTATTATTGAAGATAGAGACATGTGGTTTTCGGGTACCCCTTTTTTGTAAAATTCTCGAATACACAAACAGAAATATTCCTACTCCTGTTGTTGCTCACATACAATAGATGTTTTTACGTATCGTAGGAAAAACTTTTTTTCAGAACACTGTTTTTGAGATTGAGCAGAAATATTGAATTTTTTAGATGGGGCACCCTATATATTTTGATGTCAAATTTTTTGCAATTATTTTCCTGAATACATTGATATATCACAACTTAAACTTCAATACATTTCAGCTTTGAAAATCAGAAGAATCCATATTCCTCGGTTTTTTTAATAGTAGGCCATGAATTCTTCCACACATGCATTTAATTGATATTTTTTTCAAAACCCCATGTGACTTAATCATTTTATTACATTTAAACATAAACTCAAAATATCACTGGTCAACATGAACATGAAAATGTTGAAAACGAAAGAAATTTTAATATTTAAATCGAAATTTTTTATGCATGTTAAACTTTTATACATGTGTGGTAGAATTCATGTCATACTTAAAAAAAACAACAAAGATTTTTAAAATTTATTAAAAGGTTGTTATACATCAATGTATTCACAATGCGAATATTTGACGTTAAAATAATCAATCTGAAAAATTCCACGTTTTCGTTCAATCTCAAAAACAGTGCCCTGAGGAAAGTTTTTATTTGAGCCACTAAGTTCTATGTAAAAATATCTATTAAAAGCAGTTTTCATTTTTTTTCTATCTCATACAGGGCCCGAGAAAAAATCACAACACCAAAAGTGCACATATTTCGTTTTCGCCCTGTATTTCAGGAACAATGAAGTTGGAATAATTCTGTTTGTGGGTTTAAAGGTTTCACGAAAAAATGATACAGGGTCACGAAAAGACACAAAGAGAAATATTCCAACTACTTTTGTTACTAAAATACAGGCGAACACTAAAAATGTGCACTTTTGGATATGTTATTATTTCTCGTGTCCCGTAGGATATGAAAGAAAAAAAATAAAAACAGCTTTTGATAGATAATTTTACGTAGAAGTCAGTGACAGAGTTGAAATATTTCTCAGAGAATATTGAGCCCCTCTATATTTCAACGTCAAATTTTTGAATGTTTTTTCTCAATACATTGATGTATCACAACCTAACTTTCAAAAATTTCAAAAATCCGAAAAGTCTATTTTTATGTTTGTTTTTTGTTCATAGTGAGACAAGAATTCCTCCACACATGGATAAAAGTTGAACATGCATAAAAAATTCCAATATTTCAATTTCGTTTTCAACATTTTCAAGTTCATGTTGAGCAGTGATATTTTGAGTTTCGGTTTGAAAATTATGAAATAACTAGGTAGGTTAAAGTAGCAAAACGTTTTAAAAAAAATTTATAATTTAATGCAAGGTGGAGGAAATTCATGGCCTGCTATTAAACAAACAAACATAAATATGGATTCTCATGATTTTTGAAGCTGACGTTGAAATATATAAGCTGTTCCATTCGAAAATATAAAGTTCGTGCCCAATCTCAAAAACAGTGCTCTGATTTTTGTTTTATGTAAGCCACGTTCTACGTAAAAGTATTCATAAAAGCAGTTTTATCTTTTTTCTATCTCATATAGTGCCTGTGAAATAATAACTTCCCAAAAAAGTGAACATTTTCGTTTTCTCCCTGTATTTCAGGAACAGAAGTAGTTGGAATACTTCTGTTTGTGAACTTCAAAGTTTGGGATGCAGTGTACAGGGTGGGGTTGGAAAATGTTTGGCTAATTTTTGCACAGCACCGTATTGCACCATCTTATCTTTAGATTTGTGTAGTGTTTGATACTGTTGACCACGATGAAAAAATCCAAGAAATAAAACAGTTGTTGTATTCTAGGAGCTGATTTTTCACACCATTTCACACCAAATAAGAAATAAGAGATTGAGCTACCTGGTAATATGGTCAGGCAGCTCAATTCAGCAAGAACATCTCCTGAAGATGCAAGACACTGGAATGGACCAGTGACAAGTATTTTCTCGATTGTTGCTGATCTTATAATTCCTATAAGTTGCATTTCCAGCATTTTTATCATGGTAAGGTTTATTCCATGAACCGCTCAACTGTAAATTACTTTCATTGCCGAATTATTAAATCACTACCGATTTTTCGACGTTGTATTCTTGTGGCGCAAACTCTATGTGATTGAAAGTAATTTCCTAGTTTTTTGTCAATATTCCATACACTTTGTACAGAGTATCCCAAATTGCTTGATTTTGACTGTTTTAGATACTTCTGGATTAGATAGGTTAAAACTTCCAAAGGTGCCCTGGGCTCGATTTTCATGAAAACACCATTAGGAAAAACCGTTTCATGATATCCTATTTTTTTTTTCAATTTTGATATATTATCGATTTCGAAAATGTGTCATAACTTTTTCATTTACAAAAATATCTCAAACTTTCTAGAAACTCTTTTTCACCAGAAATAAACTATATTAAATTTTTTTCCCGTGGAAAAAAACACTTTTTTATTTCAAATACGGACGCATTTTTTTTCATCTTTTATTATAAAAAAAATTTAAAACATAGATATATATTCTTATGAAAAAGAGAGCTAAAATAATACATTAAATGTTGAAACAAAAAGTACCTAAGGGGTATCATAACATTCTTTGTATGATACTATAGAATCATACGATACTATCAACACTAGTATCATACGATACTATACAGCCAGGGGAAAAAACCTCAGCCGAAAAAACCTGCCTCCCCGTAAACAAAATAACATAAAATATCAAATATCAGGAAAATCTTGAAAGACATCAGTGTGATCATCTTCATGTTATCCTTCGATGGGCTCGGATAGACAGATTCTTCCCAAAACGACTCGCAATTCTTAATCTGAAATGAAAAAAGACAAAAGCAGAAAAGAAACCGATTATTCAGAATAAATCGAATGCATTTCGGAAATGCATTTGCTACTTTAAAAAACATCAACATTAAGATTTCTTGGCCAAATAATGTTCGGAGGTTTATAAATATTTATGACAGAAATGTCGCAAAATTTGAGAAAAATGAAAAAAACTCCATCAATTTCCCCTTTTCGAATCTGTTGAATGTTACGAAACTGATAATTTTTCAACATAACACGCTAAACTTGTAAAAAATCAATTAATACATAACCTTTCAACTGTCCTTTTTCACGAGGATTTTTTTTCTGTTGCCGTGTGGGTTTCTTGCAGAAGAATCTCTTTGATACCATGTTCATCAGCTAATTTGGAGACGTAATCACACTTTACTTTCGAAATTCTTTCGATATTCAAATTCAAAATCCACAAATTGTTGCTCTCTGGTCGTGAGGGTTTTTTCAAACCAGATACGACCTTCCAGGTGATGATTTTTTGACACTTCAGATGTTTGAAGAACGCTACGGGACCCCAATGAAAGGCAATCATCTCCCATAGATAAACCAAACATGTTATTAGACAAGAAATCAGAATATTTTTCAGGAGCAAAAACTAAGACATATTACGAGAATTGTCATTCTGACAGAACATAGATGAATTCAACATAGTAATCATCGAAATGAATACCATTTTCATGTTCTCGATGTGGCCTCCGTAAAAGCAAAGAATTTTCTTTTTCTTAAAAAAAATTTAGAGATAAAAAATTTCAAATAATGTCTTATTTCAAGTGGAAAAGTGCTTGTTGAATGTTTTTTTCCAGTATTTCGAAAATGAAAAAGTTATGTCACATGTTCACAATTTTATAATATCTTCTAAACAAATAAAGATATCGTGAAACGTTTTTCACTAGTGGTGTTTTCACGGAAATCTAGCTCAGAACTCCTTTCAACGTTTTTACCTATCTAGTCTAGAAGTACCAGAAACAGACAAATTTAAGCAATTTGGGATACCCTGTACATCCCAAGTTGATAATGATGCGTGTTGATTACAGAAATGATGCTTCATGCTACCACTTTTCATGTGGAGTTCCGAACAATCCATTGTTTTCACTATTGACAAGATAATCTTCCAATATTTCTGCATCCATTCTTTGAAATAACGCACAATGATGCTCATATCATGCCTTATTAATCCGCTGACATTCAAATATCGAAATTTCTGCCTGTCCACCTTCAACTCACATCGACGCTTAATAAGTTCGTCCTTTCTAAACATCCACAATTCAAAAGGAATATTCCTATTTTATCACCTGCAGCCTCAAACCGTTCTGCGTTACCTAATTTTCGTACACTTTATTGAAATATAAAAGAGAGAGTGGTGTTGGAACATTGCATAATTCATCTAATAAATTAGCCACTTGCTGTCTTTGAATTCAAGATGAATCCAATCAGATTTTGACATTTCGTCGGATGATAGTTGGATTTTAAACTTTCAACTCATTATTAGATGTTATCTGTCATCTTTCATCCATAAAATAATGGAGGGTGGTAACAAGTGAAATTCCAGACTATATTGAGGAATCAAAATGGACCAATCAATATCTTCACCATCTGTTTATGTTAAAAAAACATGGTAGAACTGGCTGAATATCAATATTCTGGATGGTGTAAACTCTTCATCAGACCATGTTTTTTTTCTAACATAAAGAGATAGTAAAGATATTGATTGGTCTATTGTTATTTCTCAATATAGTGTTGAACTTCATTTGTTACCACCCTCCATTCTTTTATGGATGAAAGATGACAGATAACATCTAATAATGAGTTGAAAGTTTAAGATACAACTATCATCCAACGAAATGTCGATTTCTGATTGGACTCGAAGACAGCAAGTGGCTAAAAGTGAGTAAAAATGGAAGAGAAAAGAAATGATGTTTTTTGTACAACTGCATTCAGAATTGACACTTCTAATGACAGCAAACAATGTTAAAATTGATTATTTACGTGGAAGCGTGTTAAAATATTTTTCCATTTCAGTATCGTAATGAGGTCATTACAATACTAAAGTAGTGCTGTAATGAAAGTCATTACAGCATTGTTTTCAGTAATATTTTTCGTTTGATGGTTGTCAGTACTGACGTCTGATCCTATCAATTTTCAAATCGAATCAATTCAAATTCCGCAATCTGTCAAATTTCGTTAGTTACACCAACTGCCAATATACAACACAAAAGTCACTAGGAAGTGGAATCTGAATTCTTATTCGAATTCCGAGCGTATTTCACTGCAATAGAGAAAATATCGTCTAATACTCGTTGCAGAGGGGCCATTCCACCTCTCATGCTTTCGAAAACTCGCTCCTTTCGCATTCGTGTTGGAATAGGAGCTCATTCTGCAACTTGTTTTGGAATATACTATTTTAACATTAGTGTTTAAAATATTTTTAGCACTCCATTTTCTTATGATGAAATCAGAAGAGAAAATTCAGCAATTGCAAATTTTTATTATCAATATTTAACAATCATTACTTATGAAGATTAATATTAATCGTAAAACTAGAACAATTAATAATATTATTGCCCTGTGACGTTAGGGAGCTTCGCAACACATTATTAGAATCCTCAGCATTATCAGTACTTGTAGAAACCGGAAGTACAATATTGGATAATGATGATCGAAAATCTGTTGAGGTTGGGAGAATTTTTTCAGCAATGATATTTCTATAATATGCAATGGAATGATCAACATAGCCCTCGGCTACCGTCGTAAACTTCTATCCATAATGTTTTTTTATGTCCGTAATATATTTGCTCCTGATTCTGATAGCAATGAAGCAGAGGATCTTCGAAAAGAGTATCCTGTATATTTCTTTGGTTCTGGCAGTTTGAGGAATTCGGCAACAATAGATGGAATTTTCCCAACTGTATTTGCATTTATGTATGTATTTATTATTCATGTTTTTCGGGAAAAAACGAAGATGTTTGATGACCGAAGGGCGCAGTGCAAAGTACTCATGAAAATAATCTACATACTTCCCAATAATACTGAACGAACGACAGACTTTCGTTTTTGTATTTGGAAGTTGTATAACCACTGATTTATTTGTTAAAAGCTGACCCGGCGGACTTCGTACTGCCTCAAAAAAAGCAACTTTAATATTATATTTAATTATAATGGTATAATACCCTGAAAGTGGACATAAAATTGTCCTGTACATACAGTATGTATTGCTCCAAACGTTGTCGTCTTGAAACAGCTTTTGAATGTTGGCCAAGAACTGTTTAGAATCATTTACTATCCAGAAACTAAAGAGCGAAAGGGATCTGGTGGTGGAACTAATTGTGGCAATTGGCAATTAGATGAGCTAGCTGGCCCGGCAAACATTGTTCCGCCTTAGAGATGAATAAAGTTGTTTTTTTTCAAATTAAATATATTAGGTGAAATACAAAAAAAATACAAGAGTACAAAATATACAAAAAATGTAATTGCAATGAGAAAGCTCAATAGCTGTCTCAGTTAATATTGGTAGTCACAAAAGTTCAAATGGACAAATTTGCAGTATATTTTATGGGCATTCAGAATTCAGTACTAAGAATTGCATTAAGGCACCGTTAACCTAAAAATTCTATGTGAATTGTTGTTTTTCAAATGGCCCACCCTGTATTTTATTTTCCTAATCGGTAGAGCTTTTCCTTCTGATTTCAAATATTTATACATACTTTATTGAGGTTTTTTCGACAATTTCTGAAAATTATTGGTTTTTTAGTTTAAATCTGAGGCGGCTGTAGAATGCCACTCGAAAATGCTATGATTTATTTATATCGGAGTTCCATTCTATGGCCACCTGACAGTCCCTTCTTAACATCATTGGACACTTTTTTATGGGTATATTTGAAATATAAAATGCCCGTCCGCAAAATATTGAAGAAATTAAATTCAGAATAAAAGAAGTAATTGAGAACCTCAATATATTCCATAAATGTTGAGGAAAATGTTCAAAAACTTCAAAAAAATATATCGACTCTACCTAGAAATAAATAGGGGTCATTTGAATCTCTAATTGAACTTTCAGTTAATAAATAAATAATATAAATATCAGGTGTCATTATCCACGGTTCCTTTGGTATGAAAAAATCGCATCGTTCTCGTGTGGCATTCCACAACTGCCTTTGATTTAGAAGAAAATATCTATATTTATAGAAAACTGCCAGAGATACTCTCAATAAGGTTTATTTGAAATCAGGAGAAAGAGTTCTACCGCTGTCAACCGGGGCGACCTCTATTGGCGCTATTTGCAAGAAAGAAAGTTATTTCCTATATTTTTTTTTATTTTATCAAATTTTTAAGGGTTTTATGGTATATTATGTTAACTCCGCCGTAGAAGAATCCAACAAAAAAACTTTCATAAAAAACAGTTCATCCAATCTTGAGTTATAAATGGTGTAACCAACAATATGGCCGACTGAGTTTTATATATTAAGATTTCGATGTCTTCCACAGATAAATTACACAATTCTTCAGGCCGACAGGATCCAAATGATCTGAAAATAGTTGCAACCTCAACCGTCAAGTATTTCTCATCTGGTGCCTCGATTATAAACTTTTCAACTTGTTCATGAGTGAGAATTTTCGAATTTTTTGGACGATATCCTTCATTTTTTCGTTTTAAATATGCTATAACCTTGAATTGAAAATTTGCTGAACTGAGTTCCAGATTTGCTCTTCTTGCAGACTCTTCAATTTCCACAGGAACAACCAAATCGTCACTTTTATTAATAATTAGACTCTCGACAAACATATTAAGCAGTTAAAAACCCAAGACAAAAATTGGACAGGAACGAAATTCAAATGACAGCGTCTTTTCTCATTTGTTAGTAATCATAACGTTGGCAACGTTTGCCATTCACAATAATCTTTTGATTATTTGAAAATTGAAATGCATTCTGAAGTTTATTGTCTTTGCAAATTCGCCCAATTCATTATCAAAATAGGGCAGTTGTACAAAAAACATTGTATGGTATTTATGTTAAAAGTGATTTCATTTTGTTTGTGAAATTGATCAAATCGCTCCGGTCATTTCACAAACTTTTCCACTCACAAAATATAATGTCACTTTTAACACTCATATCATAATTAACTATTTATTCATGGGGAATCTATAGTTGACCGTTAATACACACATTCAGGAACACTCTGTAGAACTTCTTCAAATCCCTCATAGTAATCTGCATCTCTTCCCCTGAGTCATTTTGGTTCCTTTTCAAATACCACATCTTAGGACATCAATATTAGATCATTTCAAAAGATGACTGAGATATTCTTAAACGAAGAAAAACCCTAACATGATTTACTATTATAGTTTTCATCTTGTTGTCGATCGTTTTCGTGATCTTCTCTCATTATGCGGCATGGTATTCTATCACGATCATAAATATCACAAAGATGTACGTGTTGTCTGTTAGGCTACGACTGAACTATAAGCGAGGACACCGATAATTCTCTTGATCTGAAGAACCGATAATCCTGTGATGCACTGGTCAGTTGTCCTTTCTTCATTCTATAGGAATGCAAAGATGGTAAACTGGTAGAGAATGGTTGGTTTCAATTCGATACTATTTTTGCTTAATTTATTTCTCCTCTTGTGATATTCTTTTTTCATTTTAATTTTATCGCGAATATTCAATACCTCAGAAGGTTTTACACACATGTATATATGTCAGAATGACAATTCTCGTAATATGTCTTAGTTTTCGGTCCTGAAAAATATTCTGTTTTCTTGTGTTACAACATGTTTGGTTTATCTATGGGAGATGATTGCCTTTCATTGGGTTCCCGTAGCGGTCTTCAAAGATCTGAAGTGCCGAAAAATCATCACCTGGAAGGTCGTATCTGGTTTGAAAAAACCCTCATGACCAGAGAGCAACAATTTGTGGATTTTGAATTTGAATATCGAAGGAATTTCGAAAGGAAAGTGTGATTACGTCTCCAAATTAGCTGATGGACATGGTATCAAAGAGATTCTTCTGCAAGAAACCCACACGGCAACAGAATCGCCGTGAAAAAGGACAGTTGAAAGGTTATGTATTAATTGATTTTTTACAAGTTCAGCTTGTTAGGTTGAAAAATTATCAGTTACGTAACTTTCAACAGATTCGGAAAGGGGAAATTGATGGAGTTTTTTTTTTTTTTTTTAATTTCTTTCAAATTTTGTGACATTTCTGTCATAAATATTGATAAATCTCCGAACATTATTTGACCAAGAAATCTTAATATTGATGTTTTTTAAAGTAGCAAATGCATTTTCAAGATGCCTTCGATTTATTCTGAATAACCGGTTTCTTTTCTGCTTTTGTCTTTTTTCATTTCAGATTAAGAATTACGAGTCGTTTTGGGAAGAATCTGTGTATCCGAGACCATCGACGAATATCATGAAGATGATCACACTGATGTCTTTCAAGATTTTCCTGATATTTTATGTTATTTTGTTTACGGGGAGGCAGGTTTTTTCGGCTGAGGTTTTTTCCCCTGGCTGTATAGTATCGTATGATACAAGTGTTGATAGTATCGTATGATTCTATAGTATCATACAAATAATGTTATGATACCCCGTTCTTTTTTTACCTCAGCTCAGGTACTTTTTGTTTCAACATTTATTGTATTATTTTAGCTCTCTTTTTCATAAGAATATATATATATATATATATATATATATATACACTTGTGTTATGCGAGAAAAATAAATTGCTCATCATTGGAATATCTATCTTGTACTCAATGAAATGCATGTCAGTTTTGATCTATTAAACCTCCGAAGAGAGTCAGATCGTGACTCTGAATGAATCTATTGAAAAATAGAAACAACACCACACCTAGGAGAAGAATGGCTCATAATTCTTCTTTATTACCATCAAGATTTCGAACACTCAAACATGCATTCTACCGTTCAATTAAATGAATAATTTCAAACGACATTTCAATGTGTTGATTGAACAACTATGCTGAATAATCATTGAAATTATCTTTAAAGTTAAAGGGCAATTTTTTATGATGATGGAATAGTTGAAAATCAACTATCCTACACCATCTTCTTTGCGCTTCTATAAATAGAGGATGTTACAGAAAACGCCGAGGATAATATGTGAATGAGTTTAAGAGAAAGTTGAGATTGACTGAAAGGTTAAGTGAGGCAAGGGTTATATTCCTGTCCTTTATTGAAATAAGAGAAACCAAAACTGTTTTTGTACAACTGCCATTAAAAGTGACACTTTTGATTACAGCAAACAATGTTAAAATTGATTGTTCACGTGGAAGCGTGTTGAAAATATTTTAAACATTAGTGTTAAAAATATTTTTCTCTATTTCAGTATCGTAATGAGCTCATAACAGTACTAAAAGTAGTGCTGTAATGAAACTCATTACAGCATTGTTTTCAGTTACATTTTTCGTTTTATGGTTGTCAGTACTGACCTCCGATCGAATCAAGTTTCGAATCAAATCAATTCAAATTCCGTGATCTGTCAAGTTTCGTTTGTCACACCAACTGTCAAGATACAAAACAAAAGTCACTAATCTGAATTTTCATTTGAATTTTGAGAGTATGTCACAAAAATTGACTGAAATAGAAAAAACTCCGCATTCGTGTTGGAATAGGAGCTCATTCTGCAACTTGTTTTAGAATATACTATTAGCACTCCATCTTCTTATGATGAAATCAGATGAGAAAAATTCAGCAATTGCAAATTTTTATTATTAATATTTACCAATCATTACTTATAACTAGAACAATTACTAACATTAATGCCCTGTGACTTTAGGGAGCTTCGCAACACATTATTAGAATCCTCAGCACCATCGGTACTTGTAGAAACCGAAGTACAATATTGGATGATGATGATCCGAAATCTGTTGAGGTTAGGAGAATTTCTTCAGCAATGATATTTCTATAATATGCAATGGAATGATCAACATAGCCCTCGGCTACCGTCGTAGACTTCCATCCACCATGTTTTTTTATATTCATAATATTTGCTCCTGATTCTGCTAGCAATGAAGCGGAGGATCTTCGAAAACAGTGTCCTGGATATTGCTTTGGTTCTGGCAGTTTGAGGAATTCGGCAACAATAGATAGAATTTTCCCAAATGTATTTATACCAACTGGATTGGCAGTGCATTTATTATTCATGTATTTCAGGAAAAAACGACGATGTTTGATGACAGAAGGGCGCAATGCAAAATACTTATGAAAATAGTCTACATACTTCCCAATAATACTGAAAGAACGTTTGACTTTCGTTTTTGTATTTGGAAGTTGTATATCTAACGATTTATTTGTTATTTCGATGTCTTCCACTGATATATTACACAATTCTTCACACCGACAGGCTCCAAATAATCCGAAAATAGTTGCAACCTTAACCATCAAGTATTTCTCATCTGGTGCCTCCATTATAAACTTTTCAACTTATTCACGAGTGAGAATTTTCGACTTTTCGGGACGTTATCCATCACTTTCCCGTTTTGAATATGCTATTACCTCAAAATATTTACTAACATCCACACCATTTTCAACAAGGGCGCTTGACTTATCATTGAAAATTTGCTCCACAAAGTTGATGAACTCCATATTTTTGATTTTTCTTCTAAGTATGCCAGGAAAACAGTGGCACTGAAGATCCCTTTTACATTTTTCAATTTACACCAGGCCAGGAATTTGTTATATGCAATATCGTACTGCTGAACAGATTTTTTAGGTAGGAGTTCCAGATTTGATCTTCTTGCAGACTCTTCAATATCCAGAGGAACAACCAACTCGTCACTTTTATTACTAATTGGACTCTCGACAAACATATTAAGCAGTTAAAAACCCAAGACGAAAATTGGACAGGAACGAAATTCGAATGACAGCGTCTTTTCTCATTTGTTAGTAATCATAACGTTGGCAACGTTTGCCATTCCCAACAACCTTTTGATTATTTGAATATTGAAATGCATTTTGAAGTTTATTGTCATTGCTAATTCGCCCATTTCTTCATCAAAATAGGGCAGTTGTACAAAAAATATTGTATGGTATTTGTATTAGAAGTGATTTTATTTCGTTCGTGAAATTTTTCAATTCGCTCCGCTCATTTTACAAACTTTTTCACCCACACAGTAAAACGTTACTTTTAACACTCATTTCATACATAACTATCTTCTATTTGCAAAAGGACACTTTGTTTTTTCATATTCAGAAAGAGGTGACCCTTCTCTCTAGGATATATAAAAAACTGACAAATGTTCAGTGAAAAATTTTCGTAACGCCAACTGTATTCAGGATTCAGGGCGTTGAAAAAGAAAAAAAATATACAAATTCTTTACGGTACGTTTGTTCTCAATCGAGCTACCTCGTATATTTCTTATCCCATAATGATTGGATAAAATTCCCGAAATTTTTCCAATCACTATAGGATAAGAAATACACAGAGAGGCTCGTCTAAGAACAAACACCCGGTGAATTACATTATGTCATTAATTTCATTCAATCATTCAACCCATTTTGGTAGGGACTTAAATTTAAGTTTTTTCAAACATTTTTCGAACTATGACTTATTATATTGTCTCATCCTTAGATCTTAGTATTCATGTAGTTCTTTTGGAAATGTTTAATGAGACCAGCGAGAGCATAACCCTAAGGTATTGAACAATCGGAATGTACCTATCAGTCAACGTATAGCCTGTAATTTTTCTAAACCGATAACTAGTTTCGCATACAATGAACGTTGAATAATTTCGGGTATTGAGTTGCAAGAAGAACTGCTGGGGAAGAATTGCATAAGAAATGGGCGAAGCCAGCAGTTGAAGGAGGCTTCATTCAAAGACTCTCCTATAAATAATTGCCCAGTGAATGCATGTACCACAATCTTCTAATACAGTCGCGATAGCAACACTCGCAAAAAGAAATAATGAGGCTGTTGGTGAGTACCCATTTTTACAACGTGATTTTGACGTGTGAGAGTTCCTCGTATTAACACCTCGATGAATACGCGAGATTCTTTCAATTATTCATTTTCTTTAGTCTGCACAAATATTGAATCTACGTATCCAATCTATTTTTTTTGAATTCGCAACTACCAAAAAATGTTTCTTTGACTTCGAAGAAATTGGGAAATGGGAGGAAATTGGTTTTCCCTATGTGGTTTACGTACATCGTTTCATATCGGAAGGAAAACATCAGACTTCTTCAAAAATTTTTATCTTGAGATTTTGTTCTTTCAAGAAAGTTGTTCGAGAACTGAAAAAAAATTTTAATGGGATCAATTAATTTGTTTCTGAAATATGTAAGCAATGAATTGGTGGAAACTAAAGTTAAAGGAAGATGATTTACACCGTGAGTTTTTTTCTCAAAGAAGTAGAAATTTCAGTTGTTGTAGAAAATTTTCCAGTAATTATCCTGATTACAGATTAAAAAAACTCGAAAAATCACATTGATAAAAAAATTTAATTGTTTTTTCATACTTACAATCTGAAAATTAGATCTGCCCTTTTAAATCAAACGTTCAAATATTTCCCCATTGACTCCATGAAATAATCTAATGATTCAGCATAATTGGAGTTATTTGACGACACTCATTAACAATTCATAGTTCCTTCAAATTTTCAGACTGAGTCACAAAATTCAAGGTAATAAATTTATTGGTGAAAGTGGTTCATCAAAATTACGCTTTTCGTACACAATTGTAAGGAGGCTTCTACGACCTTTCAAATGAAGTATCACTTAACCCCCATGATACAAAGAATAAATTGAAATTCGAACAACTTCGTGTTTTGAAATAATACAAATTGTACTTCATAGAGATTTTTTAGCAGATATACGTTTTTTTTCTGATTGAATTGATTCAGCTAAAAGTATAGCAATAAGTGATTCATGTTTTAGGACTCATTTATTTGAATTATATTTTTCATAGCGTGAAAAGCGTGCTTTTGGGGCAACTTTTGTAATCGAATTGATCTAGCTCTTCTAATATTTTTTATATTGACTCAGCAGAAGATCGACAAAATCAAAAAATGTTTTGTACTTCAGGCTCCCAACACTTGAACTGCATTGTTAGTATAAATGTATTGAACATTCCAATCAAAAAATGGAATATGAAAATTATACCGTCAGACAAGAATTTTCTAAAACTATTATTTCAAGTCCTGAATCACTACTATACAAATATTACATTAATCCTACCCTGCAAAATGCACAATTTGTAAGCAACAATATCAATATTAGCATATCCATATTCAATGTTGAATGAATGAAAATAAAATACCTAATGTTTCATTCGGACGATAAGTTTGTCTTCCTGTTCTCTTGCTTGTTGTCTTCTTGGATTGTAGTTCTTATTCTTCAATTCTGCATATTTTTATCCAATTATAGCTGATGTCATTTGAAATCTTGAGTTCAGCGAACAATTGAGTCAAAAATCATTTTTCAGTAGAATGCCTTTTTGAAAACTCAGTCGGTAAATCCTTTTTCCGTTCATTTGTTGTGTTGAGATTGTTCTTGACTTTTTCTCAAAATTATCGTTTCGAAGAAGCATAATCCATATGCTAATTCTATTTTTTGCATTTTCTTCGGGCACTCTTGCATTACAGTAATCATTCACCTAAAAGCAACAAATCGTTTCATAAATTTTAAGAGGAAATGTGACAAAATTTCTCCCACAATTTAAAGAAATTCAGCACACTGCATCCAGTTATTATCATCGATTTTTCCTAGGACTCCACATCTCAAAATAACCCAAGGGATTGAATGTGAAAAAAGTTTTGTTTCGTAGCATGCTTAAGCTTTTGCCTTTCTGACCCACTCGCATTTAATTTTGTGAATTATATTTAAATTATTTTCACCTGTTATTGATATTATCCTATCAATTAAATATGTATTCGACAAATTAATAGTCAATTCCCTGGGCAGTGCTCTATTTAATCTGCCCAGCTGTGACACCTGCATTTTCAGTAAACAACTATTTTCAATGATTCCTCTATTTATCTGATCTTCAGCAGCAGCAAGTGGATATTGTTATAATTTCTTGAAGATTCGATTATTAAAGTTTCATCGATAAATGAATCTGATTTTCCCCTGGAAGCATGATATTCTATAAATCTGGAATTTGCATGAAACTTTTCCTATTATCCGAGCATTGGTACTCAACTTCCTTGATTGTGGGGATGATTATGATGACACATCAATTTCATAGATGGGTATTCGTGATGATGAATTCTGAACTATACAGGGTGTACCAAGTTAGACGACTTATCAGACATTTCTGGAGACCTGGACCTATTTGAAATCTGAAAATTGGGATTATGATATTGTTCGACATTATATACCTCGCAAAAATATTCTTGAAGCTGACTACTTTCACTTATACAGGGTATGAAAAAAAATTTTCTGTTTCTTCGTTTCAAATTTCGATGGAGTATTCAATTACGCATACATTTTCATTAAAATCGTCGAATTCGTCGAAATAATTTTCAAAATACAAAATATGAAGAAAAAACTGGAGATTAGAGTATTCGGTTTTAGGTTTGTTATTCCTTTTCTAATTATCTTATGCACAAGCAGTTTTCATATTTTTGAATTAGAAGACTGTGCAAATATTGTAAATTTTCAGAATTCGGAAAACCAGGGAGTTTCAAATATTAAGTCGAGAACTCGGATCAAAATTGGCTCATAACTTTCGTTTTCCGAATAAGAACCTTTTTTCATGATGGCATTGGATTTTGCAAAAAAAAATGATGATAGTGTTCTCACATGTCAATGCACCTAAAATTAATAATTTTTGAGTTATTTAGGATTTCTTGATTTCATAAAATTGATTCATAAAATCTGATTCATACTAGCAATGATAAAGGTATTTAGGTGAAGTTCTATCACTGGTGAATTATTGGAAAAAATTATTCCGAATAATTTTTCTTCTATGACCATAGATCATTGTTGATATGAAACAGATTTTATGAATTTGACTCTAGGGAGGTCATAAAATCAGAAAACCCTGAATACCTCCAGAAATATTCATTTTAGGAGCATGAACATATCAGAACATTATCATTATTTTTCCCCGCAGAATCAAACGCAATCATACCAAAATTTGGTTCTAATTTGAAAAACGAAAGTTATGAGCCAATCTTGATCCAATTTTTGAAACACCTTGCAACGAGTTTTTCAAATTTCTAGAAACTTACAATATTTTCACAGTCCTCTACTTCAAAAACAATACCTGATAGTCTTATCTCCTTTTTCTTCATTTCTTCATACATATTTTGTAAAGTATTTCGACGAATTGAAATTGAAATTTTTTTCATACTCTGTACAAGTGCAAGTGTGCTGGCTTCAAGAATATTCTAGCTCAGATTTAAGATAGGCCCAGTTCTCCAGAAACGTCTAATAGGCCGTCGAACTTGGTACATCCTGTATTAATCATCAGCATTTCAGTAATCACTACGAATGGATATTGTTATAATTTCTCAATGATTATTTCCCCTTGTTTTCTGATTACTGACTTATTAATCAAATAGTTTGATATGAATAAATCTTCAAAGTATGCTTCTTTCAACATGATTTTACCTTTCGTTACTCAATGATTTTTGGAAAAGAAAGATTCAATGTAGGCACTGCATCTTCTTTCAACAACGATAATCTTTTGACGACGATTTTGGGAGTTCAAATTGCAAATCCATAACATAACTGTCTCCTGAAATTTTTCTTAATATATTCTACTGTTTGAAGAAATCACTTCGTCATTTTGTTTTCAGACATTATCCCAGATTTTTATGATTTGTGGGTATCTTGGAAATCGACAAACATATGATATTTTTATCAAACATTTTGCGATGATTCTCGCTGGTACACAAAGCTACTTCACATCTCATATTTGTATATTCTAAAACAAGTTGCGGAATGAGCTCCTTTCCAACACGAATGCAAAACGAGCGACGAAGGAGCGAGTTTTCGATAGCATGAGTGTTGGAATTGCCTTCTGCAACGAGTATTAGACGATATTTTCTCTATTTCAGTCAAGTTTTGTGAAATACTCTCGAAATTCAAACGAAATTTCAGATTAGTGACTTTTGTTTCGTATCTTGGCAGTTGGTGTGACATACGATATTTGACAGATCACGGAATTTGAATTGATTTGATTCGAAACTTGATTCGATCGGAGGTCAGTACTGACAACCATAAAACGGAAAATATAACTGAAACCACTACTTTTAGTACTGTAATGAACTCATTGCGGTATTGAAATAGAGAAAATAAATTGTAGTCGTGGCCGTTTCAGAACAAAAAATGAGAAAGAACTGTTAAAATACCCCCATATCCTTTGAAAGTTTGCGACGATAACTCATTTCATAATGATTTCTGAAAATTAAATCTTGTATATGAATAGCATACCAATGAAATAAGAATAATAATTTTTCTGACACAATAATGAAACAACTATAATTTGTTTATTCAAATAAAAATTTTGAGTGTAGTTAATAGGTTTAAAGGTTATTACAATTTTTTGTCGTTAAAGTATTTTAATAATGTTTCAAGTTCTGCTGGAGCGAACACTATTTTCCACAATATATTCATAATAATATGCGATTTACAAAGCCAATTCCATATCATGAATAACCTCTGATGAAAAATTTAAATTTTGTTGTTATCGTGTTTTTCCAGAATGCCACAGATAGATAAAATAGATAACTGAGAAAAGCGATAACAATTCTTGCAGATGACAGATGTTTGAATTTGTCCGGATTTGTTTACTCTCCAGGTGACCTCACAGCAAGATGCTCAAGATCATATCTTGTATTCCTTGTATCAACCTCTGCTCTATTCAATTTTCACTTCTTATAAAGTTTCTCATTAAAGCCTTAAATACACCATTTCCAATATCCACGAAATAAGAAATGTGCCCTGTTTATATATTAAACATTTTTAACACATGTTAAAAATGAGCCAAAATTTGATTCATCCAAAATTTTTTGTTACAGATCGCATCAGTTTTCTTCCTGGCTGTCGCCAAAGCAGCCCAGCTCTCAGGAAACGAGCAGATCCCAATCCTCAGCCAGAACCAAGAGGTCAACTACGACGGCTCCTTCAGATCCTCCTACGAAACCGGAAACGGCATCTCAGCCTCCGAAGAAGGCATCATCAAAAACGCCGGAAACAAGGACGCAGAAGCTTCAGAGGTCCAAGGACAAGTGCAGTACACCGCTCCAGATGGTGCTCAGATAGTCCTTCAATACGTCGCCAACGAAAATGGGTTCCAGCCTCAGGGAGCTCATCTCCCTACACCCCCTCCAATTCCTGCAGCCATCTTGAGGTCTCTGGAGTACAACGAGAGGAATCCAGACCCTGACGCGAACAAATACCAATAGGTTGTTCTTCTGGTGCTTATGAGATTTAGTCGTGGGATGTAATTTATTGATGGCGTTTAGGATAGAGGTGTCCAGAATGATTTCTTCAAAGAAATATACATATAGGAGAATTTGGAATCATTTTGGACACTTCTGGTTTTATACTTCTGTATCATAGTTTTCTATTGTATAGATTATCTGTACAGTTACAATGTGATTTTCTTCAGATGCATGCGATGTTTAATATGAGCCAATAGTTTCCTAGAAGTTGAATTGTCTTAAAAAATAAACACGTTGTGTTAATCAAGAGTAGTCTATTTGATGTATCATTTGCATGATCTTCCCAGAAAATAATGAAAAATTATTCGTGAAGCATCGTGAAAACGGCAGAGTACTTGGAATAGAATATTCTGAAACAAGTTGCAGAATGAGCTCCTATTCCAACACGAATGCGAAGTTCGAAAGCACGAGGAATTGCCTTCTGCAACGAGTATTAGACGATATTTTCTCTATTTCCGTCAAGTTTTGTGAAATACTCTCGAAATTCAATTAAAAATTCAGATTTAGTGACTTTTGCATTTTATCTTGGCAGTTGGTGTGACTTACGAAATTTGACAAAAAACAAAAATTGCTTTATCTAAGAAATATGAAAAAATAAAGAATAATTATTTCACCGCAATAGGTGAGATTACATAAACAACAACGACCGTTTTAATCCTATAAACCAGCATCGTATAGATACTCATTGACACTGTAATATGCCTTACTTAATAGTATTTGTCTCAGTCTATTCCTGAACACAGTAAGTCCAAGCTCTCTAATTGCTGTTGTATAACCTAACACATTGGAAGTAAGGTGAATACTCATACTTGGAAGTCCTATGAACAGGAACAGAAAGAGTCGATGTATTCCTAGTATTATAACTGTGACACTCAAAAAGATGGGACACAATGCCAATTTTTTCTTTGAGATGTATTAAACATCTATAAACGTACAGTGAAGGCACAGTCATTATATTGTTTTCTATAAAGTAATCCCTACATGAAGTACTAGCGCTCAACCAAAACATAAGACTTAAAACCTTTTCTTTGTGCTATTAATATTCTTTCTACAGAAACCGAGTTACCCCAAAGTAAAATATTGTAATTTAGATGAGAGTGAAACAAACCATAACACATATTAATCAGTGACTAAATAGGAAGAGATCCTTCTAACTTGCTGAGAGCATAATAAGCTTCATTCAAATTACCACACAAGTAGTCGACATGATCACACCACCGCAATTGCTCATCTACGATCAAGCCAAGAAATTCGATAGATGACCTCGATTTACATCAGTTCTGGCTTTGAGGCAGAATTATACCAACTCTGTCTTATCGATGTTTACTATAAAACAGAGTTAGCCTTGCATTAGAATGACAATTCTCGTAATATGTCTTAGTTTTCGGTCCTGAAAAATATTCTGTTTTCTTGTGTTATAACATGTTTGGTTTATCTATGGGAGATGATTGCCTTTCATTGGGGTCCCGTAGCGGTCTTCAAACATCTGAAGTGCCGAAAAATCATCACCTGGAAGGTCGTATCTGGTTTGAAAAAACCCTCACGACCAGAGAGCAACAATTTGTGGATTTTGAATTTGAATATCGAAGGAATTTCGAAAGGAAAGTGTGATTAGGTCTCCAAATTAGCTGATGAACATGGTATCGAAGTGATTCTTCTGCAAGAAACCCACACGACAACAGAAAAAAATCCTCGTGAAAGAGGACACTTGAAAGTTATGTATTAATTGATTTTTTACAAGTTTAGCTTGTTATGTTGAAAAATTGTCAGTTTTCGTAACTTTCAACAGATTCAGAAAGGGGAAATTGATGGAGTTTTTTTTTCCATTTCTTTCAAATTTTGTGACATTTCTGTCATAAATATTCATAAACCTCCGAACATTATTTGGCCAAGAAATCTTAATGTTGATTATTTTTTAAAGTAGCAAATGCATTTCCAAAATGCTTTCGATTTATTCTGAATAATCGGTTTCTTTTTTGCTTTTGTCTTTTTTCATTTCAGATTGAGAATTACGAGTCGTTTTGGGAAGAATCTGTGTATCCGAGCCCATCGACGGATAACATGAAGATGATCACACTGATGTCTTTCAAGATTTTCCTGATATTTGATATTTTATGTTATTTTGTTTACGGGGAGGCAGGTTTTTTCGGCTGAGGTTTTTTCCCTGGCTGTATAGTATCGTATGATACTAGTGTTGATAGTATCGTATGATTCTATAGTATCATACAAAAGATGTTATGATACCCCGTTCTTTTTTTACCTCAGCTTAGGTACTTTTTGTTTCAACATTTATTGTATTATTTTAGCTCTCTTTTTCATAAGAATATATATATATAGCCTTGCTCCAATTCATAAAGCTTTGAATCAGAGTAAAACATCTTGAGATTAGCTCGTCTTTAGTTTACGCAGAAATTGCAAAAGAGATATCGTCAGCAAACATAATTATCCATTCAGATGATTTGATTTGAAATTTGATATGATCGGAGGACAGTACTGACAACCACTAAACGAAAAATATAACTGAAAACAATGTTGTAATGAGTTCATTACAGAACTACTTTTCGTACTGTAATGAACTCAATACAATACTGAAATATAGAAAAGTATGTAGTGTCCCAAATTGAGTGAGACTACACTGTATCACAGCTATTATCGAAGATAGAGACATGCGGTTTTTCTTAATACATTGATGTATCACAACCTGACCTTCAATGAATTTTAAAAATCAAAAAAATCCATATTTATGTTCATTTTTTTTTCAATACTGAGACATGAATTCTTCCACAGATGCACAAAAGTTGAAAATGCAACAAAAAATTTAAAAATTCATATCAATATTTGTTTTGTTTCCAACATTTTCAAGGTCATGTTGAAGAGTGATATTTCGAGTTTATGTTTAAAAATGAGAAAATAACAAGGTTTAGGTCACATGGCGTTTTAAAAAAGTAATAATTGAATTAATGTGTTAAAGAATTCATAGCCTACTGTTAAGAAAACAAAAATAATTTTTGAGCTTAACTTCATTAAAGGTTAGGTTGGGATCCATCAAAAAATAATTGCAAAAACTTGACGTTGAAATGTACAGGGTGTTTCATTTGAAAATTAAAAAGTTTGTGAGCAATCTCAAAAACAGTGCTCTGAAAAAAAATTCAACTACGCAACTGACTTCTGCGTAAAAATTCCTATGAAAAGTAGTTTTTATTTTTTCTTCATCTCATATAGGGCACGAGAAATAAAAACAAAATTTCTTAAAATATTTTTGTTTGTGGATTTGAAAGTTTTACTAAAAAGTGACAGAAGATCACGAAAATCGCATGTCTCTATTATCGATAATAAATGGAGATACAGTGCAGTGCAGATACTGTGTCCCAATTTGGGACACAGTGTACAGGGTGGGCATATGTTTTAGCACTACAACTTTTGAACCAGAGGAGATAGACAAAATCTGATACCCCATTCTCAATTTTTTCTTGGAGAAAGTAACAAGTGTAGTATTCATTTTTGGCTACCTTCTAGTGTTTTCGAGATATAAGCGAAAATTGGAAAAATAGTGATATCGAAAAAAATTTATATCTCCGCCAATACTGATTTCTGAAACTAAAACATTCTACAGGCACTTTTTACGTAGAATCCAGTGGCATGCTCGCCTTTTTTGCAGCATTTTTAATTACGAAGCTATGACCCAACCTTATGTTTTTTTGAATAGGAACACTAGATTTCCATGCCATTTTCTGAAACCTGAATTTTTTCTGTTTTCTAAAATATATATCATCGTATGGTTCGTATCAATAAATCAATATGAATATAGAAATTGTTTAAAAACCTATATTCATCTGAGTCTCAATACTTTCTATGGTTTCAATTGTCGATAAGCACGGAAAAATTTAGTATCGTATAATTTATACAATTTCTTTCTAGTAGTCTTTTCATTTTTATGATCTTGTTATAGGAAGCTACATTTTTCTGTGCTCATCAACACAACAGTCGAAACCATAGAAAGTATTGAGACTCACATGAAAATAGTTTTTTGACCAATTTCAATACTCATATTGATACAAACCTTACGATGTTATATATTTTTGAAATCAGAAAAAATTAAGCTTTCAGAAAATGGCACAGAAATATAGTGTTTCCATTTAAAAAAACGTAATTTAAAATGATGCAAAAAAGACGAGCAAGCCACTGGACTCTACGTAAAAAGGTGCATGTAGAATGTTTTGATTTCAGAGCTCTATCATCATTATTACCGGAGATATAAATTTTTTTCGATATCGCCATTTTTCCAATTTTTGTTTATGAATAGAAAACAAAAGAAGGTAGCCAAAAATGAATACAACTCTTGTTAGTTTCTCCGAAAAAGAGATGGGGTGTCAGATCTCCTCTGGTTCCAAAGTAGTGGTGCTAAAACATCGAAATATGCCCACCTTGTACAGCATTCAAGACAAACAACCCAAATAAGGCAAAATTTAATAGATTAAAGAAACATTTTCTGAATGATGAAAATATAGTGAGTGAATAAAATTCGATTTCTCAGAATGAAATCAGTTCTCTAGGATATTCCACGCTTGTCAAAGTATTTTCATCAGATCAGCGTTAGCTGATTTAGGAATTTCTCATACTTTCATACAGAGAATTCTTCGTAGCCTACATCCTTTGAAATTCATTAGGCTACACTAATTATTACCTTTAGTGAATGAGACACCAAGAAGATAATTGAAATTGACAACAAAGTCCGAAAAAAAAATTTCAAGCTGAAGGTAGCGGGGTCATATAATTATAGAAATAATAATAAAATTTTTTTCCAAAGCAAGTTCAACTTTAAGGTACTAGCTAGCAGCTTGAAAAGTTGGATTGTGAAGATGCTGTTTGTTTTGCTCATAGATTTGTTCTTTGCGAATAAAATGGTACAATATTCATTGTTTTATCGTGATTTGATAAAATTTTTCACAAAAGTCCAAACCATAACTCTAAATCAGAAGTTTTAGAAAAAATCTGTTTGGATATTCTTAATCTACGACATCGATTTCGTGAGAAGTTGAGTTTTGGTAGAAATCAGAGAAAATTTAAATTCTGGCAAATTTTTCATATTATGGAAACTTTTTGACAAAAATTTTTTTGCTCAGATAAAAACCATCAAGTCGAATATGCACAAAGAAATTCTTTTCAAAATTCAGTTTTCAAGTTATAGCCGAAGAAATACCGAAATTTTGGAGCTCCGCGAAAAAATTCATGAAATCTAATCTAGTCGCGATAGGAAAATGAAAATTGAACCTATTCATTCTCGAAGAATCGATCTAAGAATAAAAGAATCAGAATAATTGATGAAGTATCTTTTTTATAGCTGCTACAAACATCAAAATGGACTATTTTCTGGAAAATTTTTCAAAAAACTTCATTTCTTTCTTAAATTACTGACTTGAAATGGATTGTTATAGCACATTCAGTAGGTCAACCCATATTCAGAATATTCAGTTTTTGATTTACCTAGTTGAAATCAAAACATGAAGGAAAGTTCTAACAAAACAAAAACCGAGAAGAACACTTGAAAACAATATAAAATGTGGAAAATCTCAAACGGGGGAAATTCTTGCTTTGTTTAATTAATTCAGTATGAAACTCTTTCTCTCATGGGATATGTCCTATATCTAGATGTATCAATATTGCAATAGAACACCCAATATGTTAGTAGTTGGAAAAGAATATTTATTCAACAAAAATCACATTCAACAACAATATCATTCATAGCAGAAAACGAACAAAATAAACTTTGAAATCATCACATTGAGTTTATTATACTTCTGATTCATTTCCAAACTTCAAAATCTAACTCAGAGTGTGTCCATTCCATTATCACACTGTTCAACAGTGTGTCATCACTTCTGAGTGTTCAATCGACTGGAGAACTCACTGCCAGATGTTCTATTTAGTAGGACTATTTCTGTAGCCTCACGAAGATAGTTCACTTTCCCCAGTATCTGACCAAGAAGCTTCTGATTCCTCCTCTTCTTCTTTAGAAGGTATTCTTAACTCTAGCATTCTGGACCTGGATCTCCAAACCTTTATCACGCCATCATCTGAAACGCTGACCATCATCTCTGGGTCTTTAGGATTGAAAGCAGCGGCGTTAGTGATGTCTTTGTGTTCCAGGTCAGCAAGATGGATGCCGTAATGTCTGTCCAAAGGTGAAGATTGGGTCCTTCCCCCATGCTGAAATATATCGGAAATGAAATAATTTGGAACATATCTAGCTCGTCCTTCTTCTTCTTTTGAATATAACATTGGATTTTTATTCATTCAAGACAAATCGGAATACAAACAGGTACAAACATCACTCACAGCTTGACAATTAGTACACTAGGCAAAAAAATTAAGGCACATTCTGAAAATCTCAATTTTATTGAGAGTTAACTCTACATTGACTTTATAACTTATTTTTTTATGTCCTGTCGGGAAGATTTTGAGCGAAACAAGACACATTAAATGGAAGAAAAATTCAGGATTTCACCGAATTTTATGTGAAAGAAAAGAAATAAATAATTTTCAAAATACTGGAATGCTGATAAGTGATTCAATACTTGGTATTTCCACCCCTTGCGTTAATTACAGCTCGGCAACGACGGTTCATACTCAAAATGAGTGATCTTAAAATGTTCCGATCTAATCCTTCCCAGATTTCTCCGATTTGGATTCCTAAGTCATTAAGAGTAGCTGGATGATTTTTCTGAACTTCTCAGCCTTCTATTGAGGTTGCCCCAAACCTGCTCAATCGGATTGAGATCTGGACTTCTTGCTGGCCATTCCATTCGAGAGACTTCAACCTCTTCCAGGTACTCCAGAACGATGCGCACACGATGGGGTCTGGCATTATCGTCCATAAAAATGAAATTTTCACCAATGTATGGGGCAAATGGCACTACATGCTCTTCAAGAATGTTCCTTATATACTTATCAGCATTCATAGCTCCATTATCAACGACCTCTAGGTCTGTGCGAGCAGTGAAAGATATTCCACCCCATACCATAATCGATCCTCCCCGAAACCAGTAGTATTCAGGAAATTGCACTGAGCATATCTTTCATGTCGACGTCTGTATGCAAGGGAACGTCGATCACAATGGAAAAGGCAGAATCTAGACTCATCTGTGAAGAGAACTCTTTCCCAATCGACCTCTTCTCAATGGATATGCTCTCTCGCAAAATCCAAACGCGCCCTTCGATGGGCTGGGGTAAGAGCTGGGCCTCTTGCCACGACTCGAGGACTTAAATCATATTCTCTGAGGCGATTTCTTATTGTCTGAGTGCTAATTTGCACCCCATGAGTTTGCTCAAGCTGATTTTGAATGAGGCGAGCGGTTGCAAACCGTGGTCTACCCTGTCCTGGTCTTCGGACATTCATACCTGTCTGGACACACTTGTATGGGAAACTCCAAACCTTTCTGCAATTCTTGGAGTAGTTCTCGCAAAACTACCGCTTGGGCACATTCCTCTTGGGTCAAATTGCGTATTTCGAGTTGCATAGCGATCGAGTGTAGAAAATCAAACGAAAGAAAAACTATTGATCACTAGAATTGATCGAGAACACCTGATTTCAGAATGGAGGCAATACATTCAAAATCTGATAATATCATCTTCTTTTATTCCTGCTGGAAAAAACATCTGTATTGAAGGAAAACGTTGAAAGTGGATAACATATGCATGCATAATTCTGATAAAAATAATTATCATTGAGAACACCTTCAGTTGTAGAATCAATTTGAGATTTCCATGATGTGCGTTAAGTTTTTTGCGCAATGTATATCAAAGGGAATGTTTAAATTATAAAAACAAAAATCTACAAACAATTTTTTTCGAACGTCTCAGGTTAGGTCAGTGTGATAAATGAATTTGTGAAGGCACTCACAAACCTCGCATCTACCCCACATTTTCTGAATGATTTTGAATAAATTCCTCACCTCACAACTAAATCGTTGGTTACATCCATATACACAAAATAATAGTCCGCCTCAACACTGTAATCAGCTACACTTTCAGCACTTGTTCCTACAATTTCAAGCGTGACCATGTCGATAACATTGAGGGAGATAACATTTTGGACTTTCGGGGATGGATCAACGACATCTTCGAAATTGTAGGTTTCCCACTCAGGCCATCGTCTGACGGTGACAAACAAGAATCTATAATGACGAAAAACATTTTTTTTTTAAAGGTACGGACTGATTTTTGGGATTTCTTGAAAAAATTTGCTGTTGTCGAGTGAAATTGTTATTTCAAAATGGGTACGTTGCTTGAATTTTCCAGGAAATGGATCCTTTCAAGAAACAGAAATGTCCTAATGCTAGAGATTTATTATTGAATGAAAATTGAATCTTAAACTTACATTAATGAACATAGAATGAATGTGATAAATACATAGTTCCACAACCGGATATAACGACGTTTAAGGGTTGTAACAACTTCCTTGTTTTGGAATCAGTCAGAGGATTGAATACTTTGTAAGATAGAAAGATCATAATGGATGTGTCTTCATTAATACACTTTATGGCTTGGCTAAAATTATAATCATAATGATATATAATGAATTTATATTGTTTTTTGGTTGTTTAGCCCTCCTGATGATTCATCAGAAGTTGTCCAGCTAAATACCGAATTGCTGCCTCAACATTTGCTACTATATTCACCACCGGAATTTTTTCAGTGAGAATGAAGACATTTTGTTTCTTTTCTCAAGGACTGATTTTTCATCTTGTATTAATGTCCTCTTAGACTTCCTAGTGATGTAATAGTTAAGAAAGTAGGCATTGAGATAAACTTCAGTACAATTGATCTTGATGGCTCACCCACCTGTGGTCTGGGCTGAGGCGCATTCCCAAAATGTGGGCGTGTAGATCGATCAGATGATCAGCACTGTCAAACTTTTCCGCTATCGACTCTACGTCGTTCCAGAAGATGTTGTCCACGCCGCTGTCCATCAGTCTCTTCCTCTCGTCTAACAGCATCTGACGTTCTTTCAAGGACGGGCCGGGATCTATCCTGTCGGGAAATTTAAAGGACCTTATCCTCTTGAGTCCTGTGAAGAAAATCCTACTGATATTATGAATGCGAAAGTTTGTGAGGATGTATGGATGTTTGTTACTCTTTCACGTGGGAACTACCCAATGGATTCAGTTGAAACTTAACATCGGTATAGACTATCTATCAGAATAACACATGGGGTAAAATTCATAAAGATTTTGTGTAATTGGACCATTATTCAACGCAAATTCAATCAACCAGGTCAGAAAAAGTTCTTCCCTCTGAAAGCTATTTTGGCCTACGTTCCTCTATTCCTCAATACCAATACGTCGTGAAGTCGCGTATCACCCATGTAAATCTTACGGTGATATGGAAAAATGACCCTTATGGCCATTCCATCTGTCTCCCCAATTCTCAGCGAGACAGTGAAACATCGAAGTATGGCAGCCAAGCAAGAATATTATCAGCTGTAAAACTGTGAACAACATCTCACTCTCTTCATTACTGGTAAGGAACTGTGATTACCTGTGAATTAAATCACAGTTCGTGAAATATCGCTCATTTCTAAGCTCAAGGAGCGATTAGAGATAAACCTAGTGAAATCTTCTCAAGCAAGATCTGCAGTAGATCTTAAAGAATCCGTTCTAACGATTTCAGGAGACAAACACGATGTTAGCTCCAATGAAAACATCAATTTCAAACGTTTGGCATTTAAGTAGGACCCCAAAATCGATTATGTTGGCAATATGATGGTCGAATTAATGAGGTAGATGTAGAAATTAACCATTCATAAAATCTGACTGAAAAATTTTTACAATGCTGCAGCTAGAATTATCAGAAAAATTCATATCGGAATCACAAAGAGTTAATTGTATTTCGTGCCTCAGGATTTCAGACACCATAACATTTAGTCAGCACGTATAAAAAAAACCGAACACTTCCAAGATAGTTCATTCCTGAAGATAAGGGAAATATTATTGCGCCAGACTCGGTAATGTTTGAGCGCAACCAAGAAAAAAAAGGTGGTTTTGAAAACCGTGGGACTAAAACGCTACCTTGCATGTTGTTCAGGTACGCCTTTTACACAAGGAGAAAAACGAGTGAAGAAAAATCTTATTGACTATGCCAAAATTTTAAGAAGAAAGATCCATTCACAAGAAGGTGGCGAGTTAATTCCATCGTTGAAAAGTGAGTCAGTAGATCTGGGAAGGCGAAACGAAATAGAAAAATAAGCAGATCTGGGGAGACGGTACGAGAAAGTCCTGCAGATTACTCTGAAAAGTACAGGAAGGTACTACCAAGTGGGGCGAAATGGTAATGACCTTCTAGGTCACTCGGGAAAGTACAAAAAGGACTTGAAGTTATGTCGGTAAACAGGCGACGGTTTAAAATTAGAGTCACATCTTAATAGTGCCGAAGAATTAGACAGGTTTCGTGGAGTTATAATAATAGAGTCTTCGGTAAGAGAAGTTTTGGATCGAGGGGTAAATATCTGCCCAAAATGTTGTACACCATAATTCCTTTTTTGCAACTAAATCCCAATAATTCCTAATAATTTGGAATAATTCCCAAATAATTCCAATAATTCCCAAATAATTCCAATAATTCCCAAATAATTCCAATAATTCCCAAATAATTCCAATAATTCCCAAATAATTCCAATAATTCCCAAATAATTCCAATAATTCCCAAATAATTCCGAATAATTCCCAGTAATTCCTATTTAAATCCCATAAATCCCAATAATCTCGAATGAATCCTCAAATAAATCCCTATGATTCCGAATAAATTCCTTGAATAAGAAAAAATTTCCGTAAATCCTATATATGTAGATTCACTTATGGTTTTTGTTTTTGATGAACACTTTGCAAATGATTTGACGGCACAGATGCGAGTGAAGGGGCAGATAATAAGATGCATTAAAAGATTTTTAAACTTTTTTTATTAGCATATAAAAATCTAATTTTCGTAAAAAAGGCAAGCAAATAATGAAACATCTCGTGAAACATTTACTATTGTCTCATACCATGTCAATAGTTCTGTTTTTTATTTCTGTAGGCAATGTTGATCTGACCTAAGACATCTTCTGTAATAATGAAAATATTTGACTTATTCTCCTTCATAGATATAGGTCCGAAAAATATGTATCCAGTTTCAACTTTGGATAAATCTTCTTTGGCAGGCCATTTGAATTCATTTTTTTTTCGTTTGTTTTGTCTCAAGAATTTAATCTCAACCATCGGATTATCGGCAGTACCTTCAACATGTTTTAAGAGTTTTCCATTAAACCATCCTTCATCATAAAACACTGCATAGTAGTTATTAATATCTAATGCGATGGTCAACGCTGATGATGAACTAGAATGTTGCAGAGTTTCTCCCTGATTTTCGCCTTTATTAATATCATTTTCCGAGTCAGAGAGAGTTTCGGTCTCTGGACTATCGTCATATTTTATGATGATAAATTTTTGTTATCCACTTCTAGTGTCTTAGTATTCTGAGGTCTTCCTCGGGTCTTCCTATACTTTTCACGACGAAACGTTGTAGTCTATCTGTACTAACCCTATTTTTAGTTTCTTCTAGCAACCAACAAAGCGAAGACTTTCTGACAATTTTCGACTTATTTCCAACAGTGACTCGGACATATGGACCATCTTCAATTGTCTCATCCAACAATTTCTGATCATAACTTCGTAAAATCAAGTTATCCATTACTCTGACATTCGATATATTACATAAATCTTCAAACAGATGACTATTTGGATTGTTCAAGTCATCGTCGTTTATTTCTTCATCTTCTATCGGTAGAGAAGTAAAATGTTGAAGTCTTTGTTGAAAATCATCAGATGAGCTCGATGAAACATTTGCTGAACCGAGGGATGAACTTTCTCTACTGTCGATAATATTGTCGTCTATCTGCATATCCTCTTCATCTTCTAGACTTTTATCCTCTCTTACGAGATCCTTCAATGGTGGAATTGCAGCATAATTCAAGCTGTTTTCTTCTACAGACATGCCAAGTTCTCGCGTATGCCCTAACGCATCAAATCGTGCACGCTCTACTGCATCGGCTATCATACTATCCGTATATTGTTTCAAATCTACCTGAGAATTCGTATCATCATTCATTTTTTCTTGCCTTTTTTGTTCTCTTGGAAATATAATGACATTGTTCAGATCGTTTAGAATATTATTAACCGTCTTAATTCTATCTAGACGCCTCAGAATATCTCTAACGTTAAAGTTGACAACAGTCGAATATGTGGAGGTCATGCATCTCATGGTTCTAAACGTCTGTTCCCATTTCTGACTTCCAAAAAGAACAGGCAAGAACATGTCGCTCGACAAGGATGGATTATCACGGATGTTCAATACAATATTAATTGATGAATGCGCATTCAACTCGACGCAGGCATAGCAGTTCGATGAAATGAAATGCTCTCCAATTTTATGTTTGTTTGATATAAGCCACTGGCGCCAAATTCTCAGAAAGAAGACGCAGTACCGAATCGAATAAATTCGACGAGTACCTAACATCTATTTTCGAATCGAGAAATGAATCAATATTCAACCGAATCAATTTCAAAAAAGCAACAACGCCTTGATTCTGTGGGGCCTTCTCTAACAAATTGATAACATTATTCGAACATAATTTCTCTGCGGCTTTGAAATTCATCTTGTCCACCAATTTCAAATCAGATTTTGTTAATAAATGTTTGTCTTTGGAGTGGTCTGCAATCATTTGTTCAAGTTGTTTGGCAGTTGCATAAAAATCACCAATCCCCAACTGGATTTTATCATCAAGCAGTCTAGTACGTAGCTTGGTGGCTGTATGTACTGTATCTTGAATATACGAAGCGCAGTCTTCTGAAGAGTAGTTTGCTCGAAACCATCCCCACGAATCTGTAGAGGAAGATAATTGAGCACCTTGCCTCATTGCTTTCAGAAGACGTGTATCGCCATCAGATCCAAAACCCGCCAATACAATAACACCTCGCTCCTTCAAATTCAATTTCATATATTGCCACCTTTTCGTAACATCGGCGGCTGTGAATCTGTTATCTGTGCCGAAGATGGCAAGACAATAACCTGGCGCGGCTGGTTGGGCCATAATGACATAGGCATAATTCGATCTTACTCCGTTCTTGAAATGGTCCTGTATTTCTTTTGCAGATGTTGCTAAAAACGCGTCTCTTGCCGGTATTCCACTGACTAATGGCAATGTGAATCCCACTAACTTATTAGTCCTCGAATCATACTCGATTCTACATAAACTGACAAAGGCCATCAAAGTCGAAAAACCCTTTCTCTATGTTGGAAGAATTTTTGGCCACAAATTTATTCAAACAGCTTATGGATGGTAAAGAATTCTTCATATTTTCGTAGAGTCTCGTTGTTTTCATTTCATACCGAGTTTTATAGCTGATTTTTTCATATATTGACTTGAACATTTAATAAATGAAGAATCAATTAAACAACTGTTAGACCTACTCCTGAGTAGGTCTAAGGTGTTAGGCACAGAAGTAGGTCTAAGGTAAAGTGACAAATCCGACTCTATGTTCGAAGTGGGCGGACAGAGGGTAGAAAGACGCGCTAGAGGGAGGTTAGGTAGAAAGTGTGATGTAGAAATTAATAAATCGGAAAAACTAAATGTTTTATGTTTTATGCTCTCATCCTGATAAACTAATACAAACATTTTCGTTTGGTCCATTTAAACCGGTCAAAGCGCTCGAAAAACGTGTTTATTTGCGAAGTGAACGAAGATAATTGGTCGAGATCCCCGCACGTGGTATCTAGCACGTGGTAGCGGTTGTTTCTGCACAGAACATGATAGTTCAAATGCTTGGTAAATCCTCGATAAATCCTTGGTAATCCACAGTAATTTCCAATAATTCCTGATAATTACCTTATAATTCCCAATAATTCCCAATAATTCCTAATAATTCCTAATAATTCCTAATAATTCCTAATAATTCCTAATAATTCCTAATAATTCCTAATAATTTTTAATAATTCCTAATAATTCCCAATAAATCCTCCAGACTGTACACCATAAATCCTCAGATATTTACCCCTCGTTTTGGATTTAATTGTCGTATCAGAACGAATCGGATTACGTTGCGAAAGTAGTGTGATATCTCAATATCATTTGAAAGAAAACCAAGAAAAAAGGTAAGGCCTTTTCAGTTTGTATGTCTGGGGAAAGTTTAGGTCCATAGTTCTCAAATCTCTTCTCTCCTTCATTTAAATTTTTTCATCTTGATTATTTTCTGCATTTGCATTTGATCGAATCAATATATTTTTCTTGTGAATGAATTTTTATTTGATCTGATTTGAGGACTACGCATGTGAAGTTGGTTCATGTTAAGTCTTTTGTTTTTGTTGCATCTTTCAAAATAGATTTTTATGTAAGTTATTTCGGTGGTGTCAATTGAAACCCTAAAACTGAGTTCTCGGTGAAAAAAGCTAGATACAAAGTCCTGTTCTTCGTGCATCAGTTGATCTTGTGTTACTTTTTCAATAACATCCCTTGGTCGACGGAAAGCCGCTCTTCCGTTAACCACAAACAACCCCTAATAGATTTACATCAATAAGTCCAAATATACAGGGTGTACCAAGTTCGACGGCATATTAGACGTTTCTGAAGAACTGGACCTATTTTAAATCCAAAAATTGAGATTATGATATTGTTCGACATTATCTACCGAGCTAAAATATTCTTGAAGCCTGACCACTTTCACTTATTCGGGTTAGGAAAAAAAACTTCTCCAAAAATTTTTGTTTTGTTTTTTCGTTTCAACTTTTGATAGAGTGTTCATCTCTGAATACATTCCGATTAAAAACGTTATATTCGTCGAAATAATTTTCAAAATATGAACGAAAAAATCGAAGAAAAAATAAGAGTATTTTGTATTATCTCTGTTATTCCTATTCTTAATATCTTATAGGCACAAACCGTTCTCACATTTTTGAAGTCGAAGACTGTGGAAATATTGAAAGATTTCCAGAATTTTGAAAAACTCGTCACAGGGTGTTCCAAATGTTGGGATCAAGATTGGCCAATAACTATTTTTCTAAGATTGCGTTGGAATCTGCGACGAAAAATGATGATATTGTTCTAACGTTTTAATGCTCCTAGAATGAATAATTCTTGTGTTATTTAGGTTTTTCTGATTTCATGTCGCACGTAGAGTCATATTCATGAATTCTGTTCCATATCAACAATGATATATGGTCATAGAAGATAAATTATTCCGATAATTCACTAGTGACAGACTTATTTTCTTGAATTTATTCATCTTTGTTGATATGGAACAAATTTTATGAATAACATAAAATCAAAAAATCATGAATAACTCAAGAATTATTCATATCAGGTGCATCGAAATGTTTCAACACTATCATCATTTTTCTTTATCGAATCCAAAAATTTTTGAAATATTTTTTTCATACCCTGTATGAGTGAAGGTAGTCCAGGCTTCAAAAATATTTTAGCTCGGTAGATATATTGTCGAACAATATCATAAGTATAATTTTCAGATTTCAAATACGTTCAGTTCTACAGAAACATCTAATAGACGTCGAAATACACCCAAGGACCTCTATCGAAACATTTTTCTCATTATATAATTCTTAAATCCCTATCAAACATCAAAATTGAATACCTACGCATCATTTTGTCTTTTTTCGTTGCCAATTAGTGGATGGGTCCATCTCAGAAACTATTTTTTTCTTTTTGTGAGGATCTCAGATGATATATTCAAATAAATTCTTGATGAAATTGTGTTGTCATGATCTTTTGAAAAGTGTGCCATTTTCCAAGTTAATCAGACATTTCGCAGTTGGTAGGGTAAGGACACCGGTTATGGCCATCGTTCCGGTTGTGGCCACTCGAGATCATTTTCTTGAATAAAAAGTAGTACATTCGAATTATCCAATGGAATTTGCCTTGTTTGCATTATTCCTGCACTAATTGGCAAGCTCATTTTTTAAAAGAGATAACGAAATTCGTTGCTTTTTTATTTAGTTCTTGACAAGACGGGGTAGTAGGCGAATGCTTAGAAGTGCGATTAAGAAACACAGGGTGTGTTTTCAATGTTTTCTTCATTTAAACATCTGCGTTACAAGTAGTAAATGTTTGATATCATTCTTATATCATATTCTTCTATATCAAAAAAAATTGAAAATTTCTGATTCTAACTAAATAATATAGTGCTGGCCACAACTGGATCACATAAAAGTACGATTCCCTACTTGTAGCCACTTATTGGCCAGAAACGGAGCGTACAAACCCAGTAGTGGCCACTAGTTAGTGAAGGATAGAGAATACTGCATCCTATGTAACAGACAAAGATGAAAAACTTAACAAAATCTTCCGATAAATGAATTGGAGCATCTGGAAGCGAATGAAAATGATAAGCTTGATAAAAAAGGCTTAATAATGCAACACAAAATTGTTATATTGACGAAATGGATGAGACTGAAAACTAGAGAAATATATACCTTTTGAACTTCAAATTGAGACAAATCACATTCAAATTGGGATTAAACCCATTCAAAATGAGACTAAGCAACTTCAAAATGGTAATTGGGAATAAACACATAACACATTCAAAATAGGACTAAACAATTTCAAAATGGTTATCACAATTAAATCGGAATTAACCACATTTATATTGACACTGAACAATTCCATATTGAAAAAAATCGTTTTCTGTTTCATTCCATATTTCGAGAGAATTGTTCTGAAGTAACTGAGAATCGAAATGAGGAAAAAATTATTTAACAATGCACATGTATATGTGTATAATTTATGAAAGATTTCCTTGAAAAATGTGAGAATCAATACTCTCCATTTTTCTCTCCCAGTCTCTGAATCAAGAATCAAGCAGCAAGCAGAAACATTTTTAAATACATAATAGAAAAAAGACCACTGTGTTAAACTTGTGCACACATTGTTCGAAGGCCAAAATCCATTCAAAAACTTGTTGCGATACAATAGAAAAAGAAATGACACTTCGAACTTTCAAAGATAGTACCTATCAAAATCTATTCATGAAAGTCTTCAGAAGCGTGAAAATTCTCTGTATATAAAAAAAAGAAATATCATTTCCCAATATGAGATTGTTTAGTCCCATTTTGAATGTGTTTATTTTCCCAATTCGATTGTGTTTACATTTTGAGGTTGGTTATTCTCATTTAGAAATTGTTTAATCCTAATTTGAATGTGATTAATCTCAATTTGAAGTTGAAAAGGTATAGTTTTGTGCAATCTCCAGAATTGGAAAACTGAAAATGACAGATCATCACGAAAATTGAAGAACATAGGGCTGCTGATGATCGCGGACCATGTTTTGTTTGTAAAAAAAATTTTTCAGACACCTAAATATTTCGATGAATTTTTTTATTCAAGTATAAAATTTTTTTAATGATTGTATATATATTTTCATAAAATTCCAATATATTTTTTGTTATTTATGAGAGGGTTTGTTGAATTTCGATGGAAGTGAGTATCAAACTGTGCAAGTTTAACCAGAACCGTGACTGGTCACAAATGGAAAATTGTGTGGCCACAACTGGTGGAAAATATGGCCACAACTGGATAAATTGCACTCGCTTTCCTTTTCATTTTTTAATTATTTTATTCGCCGCAAAAAACAACTTTTGCTTGGCAACTCACTAATCACAATATTCATAGGGAGCGTTTTCATATTTTTAAATGTGAAGCGGTGCATGAATAGTAAAATGATCACAATGTGAAGTTGGAAAATGTCTTGAAGTGGCCACAACCGGTGCGCTTACCCTAAACATTACGTTGAAAAATTCCGTTATCAATACCATATCAGACATATGGTTTCGTGTTCTTGTGGATAAGAGAGGAAACTTTTGAAACTTTGAATTATGGTTTTCCACATCTAGCTGGTATTTCATGAGACGCTCCGCACGGCAGTGCTAGCATGGTTTTTTTCTGCTGCTGAATATTGTTGTCATGTTTGGTTGAACAGTGATTATGTGAAACTTTGAATTTTTGGAAAACTTTTAAATCCTTTCCAAATTAATTTCCCATACTCTCCTATAGTCCAGATATTGAGTAATCACTGATCCCCTCATAAGAGTTCTTATATTTAACCTTCCCAGGAGAATAGGGTCTGTTCTAAATCATATTATAACAGGTTATGAACGTTGTAACAGCATGCGTCTCAGATGGAATTCAGTTGGGAGCTCTAGTTGTGAGTGTAGGGAAAATGAGGAGACTATAGTACATCTTATAAATAGTTGTTCCATTTAAAAATTTCAAGATGGTTTTCAGGCTATACACGAAGTAACAAATGCATTTCTGAAATGGGTGTTTAATTTCAAAATAATTTAATTTATTCTAAACAGTTGGTTTCTTTTCTGCTTTTGTCTTTTTTCAATTCAGATTAAGAATTGCGACTCGTTTTTGTGAAGAATCTGCTTATCTGAGCCCATCGACGGATATCATGAAGTTGTTCTCTCAGATCACACTGATGTCTTTCAAGATTTTCCTGATATTTAATATTTCAAGAAAATTTTTTTTCACGGATGGGGTAAGGGTTTTCTTCAGCTGAGGTTTTTTCTCTTTCCTCATTTAATCCCACTGTAGGCCTGTATGATTTTCCTGTGTTGCACCAACCTCAGCTAGGTACCTTTTTTGTTTCAATATGTATTGTATTATTTTAGCTCTCTGAATCAAAATAATATAAATATATCCCTCGATATATCCCCTCCTTGACAATGATAAAGAGATAGTGTCGACATTCCAAAATGAACCCTCCTTACCTACTTCATGGGGTATGAAAGTGTTGCTTCCAGTTACAAAAACTAGGTATTTATCTTCTGTTTCTAACGGTTCGTCCGACGAAGAAGAAGTTCCAGAGTTACTTTCTTCGTGATCATCCTCGAAGTCAATGATGTCCATCGATCCATCACAATCTTCAATAGAGAACAATACGGAATTCTCATATTCTCTGTAACGAGAGTTATACAAGATATTGCGCTCGTCGAATCCTTCTGGTTGCTTCGTTCTGAAGCTGAAATGATAAACATTATTATGAGGAAGGACCAAAACATTAGAAGATTAAAATACACTGCGCAAAAAAATTAACCCAAATAGACCTACCGTTCCGTATAAAGAACATCTATCTAAAAGTTTTCTATTCATGCTCAAAATAAAGAAACAAAGAAGGCGTCAATATAAACACATAAATTAATGCTTTCTTCAACACTGAATATAACCTACAAAGTGCTTCAGTATTCAAATTCACTTTAAAGCCATGTTAACTTCATAAATATATCAATTGTTGAAATACTTCATTTTGTCCGGTGGTGTATTTTTTCATATGTATTTATTTCCTCGCGTTTGAGAATAAAATAATTATATCTATGGTCGGATGAATAATATAAGAGGCGAATTCATCTTCTCCATGATTTCAAATCCTGATTTTTGCTACGTAAATGAAGGCGTTCTTTTAACGGAACGGTAGGATTATCACCTACTATATTACCTGAATATATTGTTATAACTATTGGAAAAATAATCTGACTCTGCATGAGATACTACCTCATGCAGATAATCTGAATATGATTTCAGAACCACCTGATAGCAAAATTTTCTTCTGCACATAATTCAATAGTTTTCTGTAACTGAAATAACAATAATGTTGCTTATGCACCTACTTATTTCTTATTCGTATTTCCATGCACCAAACAAAGTAATAATATATTCACCATGAGAAAAAAATATCATTGACCAAACAAAACTAATGCAACATTAGAATATATGGGGGGCGTTGACTGATCCCGTAAAAACATGAGTTAGAATCGTATTTCGACAAGGACAAAAATTGTATTTCCCACTTCTTGCACACTGCTCTGACATGGTTGTTCAAAACCCAGAAAAAGTAACAAACTAGACTAGTTATCATCGCAACAAGATTGCTGGAAACCAATAGAAAAACAACAAAAACAGGACCATCTAAGCAATCCAAGAGTTTACACCAATCTTCAGGATGGGTCAGAGTAGACCATCTGATTGTTTACCAGAATAATATAAAATAATTGTGAAGTGTGGCATAAAAACCAATATTTTATGAGTACTAAATATAAAATAGCATAACATCCGAAAAATTGCTTCTATAATTACGACATATCCAGCTTCTCCTAATAACTTAGGAATTCAACTCGGAGAAATCTGGGAAGGATTAGATCAGAACATTTTAAGATCACTCATTTTGAGTATGAACCGTGTTGCCGAGCTGTAATTAACGCTAGGGGTGGAAATACCAAGTGTTTAATCACTTATCAGCATTTCAGTAGGTGTTTTGAAAATTGTTTCATTTCTCTTCTTTCACATAAGATTCAGTGAAATCCTGAACTTTTCCTCCATTTAATGTGTCTTGTTTCGTTCAAAACCTTCCCGAGAAAACATTAAAAATAAGTTATAAAGTCAATTTAGAGTTAACTTTCATTAAAATTGAGATTTTCAGAATGTGCGTTAATTTTTTTGCGAAGTGTAAAATGAATGAAAAAGGTATAGGTCTTCTCAAGACATCTTCCAATGAGTAGATGAACATTATCCACTGAAAGTATTCAAACTTTCTAATTTTCTCGTAACATCATCATCTCTTCATGACTGCAGTAATATCCACACAAACATCCACCAAAGTTTCAACACACTAACCTTGATTTATCGAGATGACTCTCGCTTTCCTCAGTCTCAGCATCGTCCAGCACCAAGTCCCTAAGACATTTAGCCACCAAGAGGGACGTTATGGAACTCCTGTTGGTGTTGTAGAACTTGAACAGTCCGTGAGTGACCGGTATGTGCTCAGAGGATGTTTCTTGGGACGCTCTGTTGATGTAGATGAGAGATGAGGTGACGAACCCACCGAGCCAAAACCTGTTACCCGAAAGGAGGAAGGACTCGTTGTACCAGGCGCCGAAGAGTGAATAAGGAGTGTTGTCCACTCTGCATTTCAACTTGAGGAGGCCACCTTCTTCTGCCAGGAAATCTGTGGAAGAGGAATAAGGCTGAATCAAGCTAATAGGTGTACAGGATGGGCATATTTCGATGTTTTAGCACTACAACTTTTGAACCAGAGGGAATAGACAAAATCTGAAATCCCATTCTCGATCTCTTTTTCGGAGAAACCAACGGAAGTATTATTCATTTTTGGCTACCTTCTTTTGTTTTCGAGTTATAAGCGAAAATTGGAAAAATGGTGATATCGGAAAAAATTTATATCTCCGCTAATACTGATGATAGAGCTCTGAAATCAAAACATTATACAGGCACTTTATAACGTAGAATCCAGTGGCATGCTCGTCTTTTTTGCAGCATTTTTAATTACGAAGCTATGACCGAAAGTTATGTTTTTTTGAATAGGAACACTAGATTCCTGTGCCATTTTCTGAAAGCTTAATTTCTTCTGATTTCAAAAATATATAACATCGTATGGTTCGTATAAATAAATCAATATGAGTATAGAAATTGGTCAAGAACATATATATTCATCCATGGAGGTTACCTCCATGTATTCATCTGAGTCTCAATACTTTCTATGGTTTCAATTGTCGATTAGCACAGAAAAATTTAGTATGGTATAATTACCACACTTTCTTTCAAGTAGTCTTTTTAGTTCTATGCACTTGTTATAGGAAGCTCCATTTTTCTGTGCTTATTAACAGTTGAAACCATAGAAAGTATTGAGACCACATAAAAATAAGGTTTTTGACCAATTTCTATACTCATATTGATACAAACCATACGATGTCATATATTTTTGAAATCAGAAAAAATCAAGCTTTCAGAAAATGGCATAGAAATATAGTGTTTCCATTTGAAAAAATATAACTTTGGGTCATAGCTTCGTAATTAAAAATGCTGCCAAAAAGACGAGCATGCCACTGGATTCTACGTAAAAATGTGCCTGTAATTTCAGATCTCTATCATCAGTATTAGCGGAGATATAATTTTTTTTCCGATATCACCATTTTTCCAATTTTCACTTATAACTGGAAAACAAAAGAAGGTAGCCAAAAATTAATACACCTCTTGTTAGTTTCTCCGACAAAGAGATCGAGAATGGGGTATCAGATTTTGTCTATCTCCTCTGGTTCAAAAGTTGTAGGGCTAAAACATCGAAATATGCCCACCCTGTACAAGGATTCTCTAAATAGTACGAGAGCTAGTGAACCTTTTGAGTAACGGTTTGTCTGTAAGGCTAGAAATTTTTATGGCGATAGTTCCTAGCATGCTGAGAACGGAAACCATGACCTGGCACCTCTCACCCCTGCACATCATCAACCCCTATATCTTTGAAAGTGTAAAAAAAATAAAAAAAAAAAAACTTGTCGCTGTAAGGTCGAAACTTTCATACGATTTTGTTTATCCATGGTTAAGTTCAGAAAAAAATTGACAGGCGATTTCGACAAACACAAGTACCTGCCAGGCGACTCGAAAAGGGTGTAAAATACGAACAAAATTGTGTTATTATTAGTCTTCATCACCAACTGATATGTTATCATTAAATTCTTCATCATATAGTACAGTCGTTTCAAGCGTAGTGCAATGTGTCCTGAATTAGTTGAGACTGCATTATACAGGGTGGCCATTTGAAAACGAAACAAACGAGATTACAGACGAAATAAATTTTTTCGATAGAAATGCTCGGACAGGTCGATTTCTGTTTCGAGGGGGACAACTTAAGATGTAGGTTAGGGACGCATAGCGCTTCAACCCTTGCTACTACAACCCTCACCTCCAATTTTTGAATAGGGAAGATGGGGTGAGTGATACCTCATTTGAAAAGTATTTTTATACTGATTTCAGCACAGTAATGGTTTTTTTCATTTTATGCATTAGTTCTCGAAATATTCTTTACTAATCATTTGAAAATGAAGTGGTGTTTTCATGGCACTTGTACTGTTTTTTTGTGAAAAACCTTTCAAATGAGGTATCACTCACCCCATCTTCCCTATCCGAAAATTGGGGGTAGTAGCAAGGGTTGAAGCGCTATGCGTCCGTAACCTACATCTTAAGTTGTCCCCCTCGAAACAGAAATCGACCTGTCCGAGCATTTCTATCGAAAAAATTTATTTCGTCTGTAATCTCGTCTGTTTCGTTTTCAAATGGCCAACCTGTATTTCGAGCACTAATGCATAAAATGAAAAAACAATTACTGTGCTGAAATCAGTATAAAAATACCTTTCAAATGAGGTATCACTCACCCCATCTCCCTTATTCAAAAATTGAGGGTGAGGGTTGTAGTAGAAAGGGTTGATGTGCTATGCGTCCGTAGCCTACATCTTAAGTTGTCCCCCTCGAAACAGAAATCGACCTGTCCGAGAATTTCTATCGAAAAAATTTATTTCGTCTGTAATCTCGTCTGTTTCGTTTTCAAATGGCCACCCTGTATCTCAGCTATCATTGAAAATGATGTTTTCGCAACGCTGTGTCACTTTGTTGTAAAACTTTCAAATCCACAAACACAAACACACAAACTTTTGTTTCTGGAATACAGGGCGAAAATGAAAATGTACACTTTTTGAAGATGTTATTATTTCTCGGGCTCTGTATAAGAAAGAAAAAATATGAAAATGCTTATAATAATATTTTTACGTAGAAGTCAGTGGCGTAGCTTGAAATTTTCATCGAATGAATGTTTTTGAAATATAGCACAAACTTGAAATGTTTCAATTGGAACGCCTCGTATGTTTTAACGTCAAATTTTCTAATTTTTTTCTGAATACATCGATGTATCACAACTTTAACTTTAATAAATTTCAGCGTCAACCATCAGAAAAATTTATATTTCTGTATTTTTTTTTATAAGCAGGTAAAGCATGTATTTTTCCACATATGCATTTTTCAGTTGATATTTTGAGTTTATGTTCGAAATAGGATAAAAAAAATTGGTTCAGGTCACATGGCTTTTCGAAAAAGTAATGATTAAATACTTGTGAATATGCGTGGGATATTTTTTTCAAATGAAATTTATTGAAGGATAGATTGTGATACAATTTGACTTTAAAATAAACACGGTGTTCGATATGAAAAATTTCATTCCGTTCCAGTTCAATCTCAAAAACAATGCTTTGGAAAAAATGTTAAGCTACGCCACTGACTTCTACGTGAAAATATCAGTTTAAGAAGTTTTAATTTTTTCTTTCTTATACATGGTTTGAGAAATAATAACATTTTCAAAAAGTGTACATTTTCGTTTTCGCCCTGTACCTATTCCAAAAACAAAAGTAGTTGGAATATTTCTGTTTGTTGGATTTAAAGGTTTCACAAAAAAGTGACACAGGGTCGTGAAAACCGCATGACTCTATTTTCAATAATAGCCGAGATATAATGCAGTCTCAACTAATTTAGGACACAGTGTACTACGCTTGAAACGACTGTACTATGCGATGAAGAAATTAATGATAACATATCAGATGATGATGAAGATTAATAATAAAACTCATTTTTTCATTCCTTCAGACAAACACATATATAAATTTCAGCCTTACAGAAAAAAGTTCATTTTTGTTCGTATTTTACACCGTTTTCGAGTCGCCTGGCAGGCACTTGTGCTCATTGAAATAGCCTGTCAATTTTTTTTTTGAACTTAACAATGAATGAACAAAATCGTATGAAAGTTTCAACCTTAGAGCGACCAGTTTATTTTTTTATTCTTTTTACACTTTCAAAGATAAAGGGGTTGATGATGTGCAGAGGTGAAAGGTGCCAGGTCATGATTTTCGTCCTCAGCATGCTAGGAACTATCGCTATAAAAATTTCTAGCCTTACAGAAAAACCGTTACTCAAAAGGTTCACTAGCTCTTGGACTAAAAGTTCGTCCTACTGGAGTTAATGTGGAAATGAATAAGGAGTCTTTATTCCAGTATGCTTGGACTATTCAATTGATTGTGTTGGCATGTTCCGGCCCATAGCTGTCCACAGGGCAGAATACTAAAAACAAATCATCGATGTCAAGAATGAAAGAAGGAATAATTCACTCTAGTTCATCTAGGAACAGATGTGCTGTCGACGAAAGCGCCCATTTTGAAAAAATTCTAATCAATCGTGAGCCGTTCGTGACTGGAATGTAAAGATTTTATTTATCCCAAAAGTTATGAACACCTTCCCATTAACTTACGAAGGTGTACCACTTTGCTTCCGCCGTTTCTTCCTGAAATTCGAGGCTTTATTATAAAAATTACTTATACCTTTATGATTCAGAGCATTGTAATAGACAACCCCAATATGATCTTTTTCTTTGTTGTGATAAAAAGTGACTGTGTTCATACGAGATTATCTAGATGTTGAGTGGTTAACGGGAGAGCGGTTTCCCGTCGACCTAACAAAAAAATCTGATTCTCTCCAACTCGAAGAGAGTGGGAGAATGGCCTTCTGCAGAAGAAAAATCTATTTTCCAAAAAACAACAAAATCAAAAATAATAAAATAAATAATTATGCCATACGTCTTGTTCAAAATCGGGGTTGTTCTGATTTTGTAAAATACTGTTTAGGACTGTATCCAGATAATTGAGTTAGAGATGGTAGTGTAAAAACATTTATTGACATCATTCACAATCATAAAATGAATAAGTCTTCCGCATGAAGTTAATACAGTGAAAAATACAAGTATTAAAGTCATCTTTAAACTCAGAGTGAATTATTCAACTAAAAACAGAGGTAATCTAGAGATGTTCAAAATGAGAGGTCAGATGAAGTCAGACTTAGACTTTGAGATAGTTCCATTAATTCAAAATTAAACACAACGTTTACAGAGATGAAGCAATTGAAATTGATTGCGAGAGCCTCTTTATCTCATCAGAAAAACAGAAGGTTGAATAATGAATTGTTAGAGTAGGCTGAGTTGTAATAAAAGTGAGATCAGGCCTTAGACGAGATACGTGTATTGAAAGCTTAGTAGTCTAAGTTTGTTCTTCATTGAGATTAATACAAATGTGAGAATATCATGATTGAGAAATCAATATTTATAATCTATAACGTTGGTCTGTAAAGAGAAGGCTAATTAATTTAAACAAGCAGGGTTAGTGTTCATCAGAAGAATAGAGGCTACAATTGACAATTATGAGGATTATAATATGAGTGTACTATGTATGAATTAGAATCACTAACCCGTTGATTCGAGGAAGCAGAAGGCTTGAGATCTTACTTGCTAAGTGTTTCAGATGAATGAAATTGAGAATTTCTTATGTATGTATAATGAGGAGATCATACCGACTGAATGGTTTTATCAATATTTGAGGAGACCGCTCAAGGTGAAGCAGGGACTGAGACTGTCAATCAGGTTCAATGTTTGAACTACTTGATCGTTCAAATACTTCAGAGAAGTTCACTTGGTTTCATTGAGAGATAAGACTGATTCCATGATTCACCTTTGCGTTCGAGGATTTTCATTCATCTGAAACTCGAGAACAATAATTAGGAAGTGTTATGAGAAGTGAATGGATGAGAAGTGAATGGTTGAGAACTGAGATGAATCGATTGAGATAATGAGATGCACATGAGAATACAGGGTGGCCATTTGAAAACGAAACAGACGAGATTACATACGAAATAAATTTTTTCGATAGAAATGCTCGGACAGGTCGATTTCTGTTTCGAGGGGGACAACTTAAGATGTAGGTTACGGACGCATAGCGCTTCAACCCTTGCTACTACAACCGTCACCCCCAATTTTTGAATAGGGAAGATGGGGTGAGTGATACCTCATTTGAAAGGTTTTTCACAAAAAAACACTACAAGTGCCATGAAAACACCACTTCATTTTCAAATGCTTAGTCAAGAATATTTCGAGAACTAATGCATAAAATGAAAAAACAATTACTGTGCTGAAATCAGTATAAAAATACTGAGGTATCACTCACCCCATCTTCCCTATTCAAAAATTTGGGTAGTAGCAAGGGTTGAAGCGCTATGCGTCCGTAACCTACATCTTAAGTTGTCCCCCTCGAAACAGAAATCGACCTGTCCGAGCCTTTCTATCGAAAAAATTTATTTCGTCTGTAATCTCGTCTGTTTCGTTTTCAAATGGCCACCCTGTATTTCGAGAACTAATGCATAAAATGAAAAAACAATTACTGTGCTGAAATCAGTATAAAAATACCTTTCAAATGAGGTATCACTCACCCCATCTTCCCTATTCAAAAATTGGGGGTGAGGGTTGTAGTAGCAAGGGTTGAAGCGCTATGCATCCGTAACCTACATCTTAAGTTGTCCCCTCGAAAAAGAAATCGACCTGTCCGAGCATTTCTATCGAAAAAATTTATTTCGTCTGTAATCTCGTCTGTTTCGTTTTCAAATGGCCACCCTGTATAATAAATCAGTATTTATTACCACAGAGAATGTTCATTCTTGGAGCAAATAATCATTTTCATGTGAGGAGTCTAGAGAAACCTATCTGAAAAAATCTATGAGAACTGCAGAAATATACCAAAATATATATCTTAGAGGAGTCAAATACATTAGTTTAATGCAATAGAGATCTCATTAGAATAAAGTGAAAGAGGATTACTAATATTTTTATAGATTTTCATGATCTGAAAAAAGTGGACAAATTTTCAAACTTTATAAAAAGCAGGAAAATAACAGGGCTCATGCAACCATTAAGGATTCTGAGAATTCACTCACCTTTTTGAGGATAAGTTACTTCAAGAAATGAACGAGATGATCAGTTATTAAGGGGGTGACTTTTGGAAAATTCTAATTTACAAGATTTGCACAAGAGGAGGTCTATTCACAAGCTGGATTACAAAAGAGGACGATTAATTGATTCAATTAATGAACTTGACTTAATCTGTCAGCTGATTTATACATAGAGGAGTCTAATTTGACGCGAGCAGTCAATCAGCCGACCATAGAGCTGTAGGAGTGGAGTGGGCGTGGCGCTGCGATCCAACCATTGGCGTAGCTGAGGATGAGGTCTGAGGGGTGCAATGCTCAATTTTCAACATGTCTGTACCTCAGACTGTCGAACACAATTTCTTAAAAAAATATAAAGGTTCATTTTTCACTGGGTTATCTAATTACCCAAAATCCAAAATAACATAATAATAAGAAAATAAGATGTGAGGTGATAAAAGGTGAGAGATTGCAAATCTTTTGGACCCAAACTATCCTCTTCAATTAAATTGAAAAGTTCTGACCTTTCGATTTCCCTCGTAGAAATAATCCAAGTTCTCTGAAATAACCACTCCCGAAACGCTTCACTCTCGTTTCGTAACAACTACTGTAATTTCCGATTGCGCTTCCCGGCTCGAAAATCTCAACTGAATTACAAGAAAAACTCCCCTTTTTCGAAAACCTACTACTCGGTTTTTTCACTCCTCGAAACTACCTAATATTTCTTCAACTACGAAAATTAAGACTTTACTCTTTTTCCCTCAACGGACTCCAACCGTTACTTTTTTCGCTGCTCAAAACTACCTAATATTTCTCAATTACCAAATTTTTCTGTATCTGTATAAAAAAACCCGATTCCAATTTAAGGGGGAGGTTCAAGAGTTACCTTCGACATAAAAAACAATGATTTCTCCCACAGTGCTCGTCTCTGGGCCCATAACGAGTCCAGATACCAGAAGCAAGGAATCGCTCTCGTTAAACTCGCTATAGTGAGCGCATCTCCAGTTAAAAACAGTCATGTCGACGGAATCCTTGAGTTTGGCTGGATAAGACGAACTCCATATCTGAAATTTCAATGAAATTAACATAAATTATGGTTGTGAAGAGTTATTTATACCTTTCGAAGAAGAAAAAAGATCGTCAAAATCGGTTGACGTGATTTATGTTAATTTTCGCGTAAATACTTAATTCAGATTCAAAACATACGGTTTTGACATGGATGCCATTGTCGAAACTGAACAAAATTGAAATAGGATCAAGCTTCAAGTACCAGCAGCTTTTAAATGAAAAAGACTCATCAACATCAGTTGACTCAGTAGAAAGTTCTGAGCTTATAAACGGATAAAGGAATTAGTTCTTCTTGTTCAAGTGACATTCAATGATGAAGAACGATAAAACGAAATTAATGAATAAAAATATACCGCTCCACAAGAGTGTAAAATCATTCAAATCTCAATACCAACTTGAATCGATCCAATAAGAATCAGTATGAGACATTTCGTCAATCTGGTTGCCTTTTTTCTGAAGTTTGGTTCTTTGCATATGATTCATGAATGTTCTTATTTAGAAATGGAGTCAGTTAATCAACGGCTTCGATTTGGGACGAGTTTTTGAAAAAGCCAACACGTAAATTTACAAACGCTGAGGCTAATAGGCTATCGGAATGCTACAGGATGCTCAGGTTGTTGTAGCGGAAAGGCTCCAAGTCAGCCAAAGTGTGATATCTCGACTTTGGAATAGGTTCAGGGAGACGGGTTCCGTGTTGGACAGACCAAGGCTTGGTGGGCGATGAAAAACAACACCTGCTCAGGATCGTTTCATCACCGTTTCGGTGAAAAGAAAGCCTACATCTACGTGTAGAATACTATGAAATACTTTATAAAATGCAGATGGGGTCCAAGTTTCCATCGAAACCATCAGACGACATTTGAGAGAGATGAATCTAGGTTCTAGACGTCCATTAAGAGTAGTTCCATTAACACGTCACAATAAGCGTCAAAGACTGGAATGAGCTTGGTATTCCACATTTACCAATACCGCACTCACCAGATTTGAATTGCATAGAACATGCATGGGATATGCTCCAAAGAAGATTAGATAATCATCAAACTACCCCCAGAATCCTTATATGATCTGACTGAGAGAGCTTCTGTCCTGTTTATGGAACCAAATTCCTCAAGAAATATTCAACAACCTCGTGTGTAGTGTGCAAAGAAGATGTCAAGCTCTTATTGATGCCCGTGGAGGCCATACATTGTATTGATAGTCTCAAAATGCTTGAATTCTCTGGGAATAAAATTTCGTTATTTTACTAGATTTTTCTTAACCACCCTGTATACGCTGCAGACCTACAGGGTAAAATTAATTTTATTTCCTGCAACTTGAAATCATATTGATATGAATGTTCATCACAAAATCTCATTCAAACTATATTTTTTGCAATTCAAGTCAATATCCCTAACCCATGTGGAGCAGTTAATTTTCGTTAACGTAATTTTTTAACTCACCATCACCAAACAGTCCCTAGAACATGTTACAAAGTATCTGCCATCGTGTGAGAAAGTCACGTGCAATACTTGGTCGAAATGTTCTCTGATGACCTCAGTTTGAATTACTGGAAAGTTGTAATGTAACCTCTTGAATTCTTGATACCATGATGAACCTGAAATTATATAAAACGTCTGGTCGAATATTTAGATAAGACAGGATAGTTATTGGTATATTTTATCATCATTACTATCTTGGGTTTTTCTTTCGCTAAATATTGTTGCTCTCTTAGGTGGACGAGTGTTCATTTCAAAATATTGATATATTTATTTTCTTATTATCTTCTATTTCCTCACATCCAGATGAAAGGAAGGCACATCAAGTATGACATGTACAGGAGACATATCATCTACGATCGTGTTCATTTTGCGTTTTATATTAAAGCTGATTCAATTCTCAAAACCATTAGTTGCTTAGTTTATAGGCCATGAATATTTTTTTTTGTTCATCGGGAGTAGAAGTAACGATTACTTTTTACTCGTATTTGAATCGTATCACAAGTGTTTATTTCATTTATTTAATCATCGAATTGTAGCTTCAGTTATTCAGGTATAGTTTTGACGTATATATTCCAAATCAGTTGTCTATGTTTGTTCAAGATATTTCGTTTTTCGAAAGAAAATTGTAATGATAATAATACCAATTGTAAGACCTGATTTGGGCAGTCAAAGTTGGGCAGAGGCTAGCAAGTACGGTCATAATGTTAATCCTTTTAGATGAAACGCTTATAATTTCATTGAGTATATCTTTTTTCTCTTTCAAAGCGAGTCTAATGTTATCGTCATAACATTTTGACTCGTTCGAACTTGACATTCAAACGTTGGAAACATAAACAATTCTTAACAGGATAAATCTCAACAAATTGAAGAGAACACACTGCAAGGCATTTACCTCTGTTGTTGATCGTGTTGTCGATTCGATAAAAGGAAAAAAACAGTTTCTTCCACAATCTTTCGTCTCTGCTAACCTCAAACCAGTTACGACAAACACTACCGAGCGTTACGAGTTCCCGGTGGTCGAAATACCTGAAAATTTCGTAACATACGGTATACGGTAAACATTCCCAACCCATATCTTGACGAAATGGACAATTTTCAACAGTAAACACTGTAGTTTTTCTGTTGTAGAAACTGCGATCAGGATAAAATTTATTTCGGGAGTTCTGACACTGAAATAAACTATTTATACCTGTGTCATTTCGTAGTGATCAAACAGGGACGTGCCTAAGAATTATACTGCTTCATAACAGTTGGAAAATTTCGAAAGTTTCTATTTGTTTTTCTGCAATTTTTCTAAAATTAATATTAATAAGGTACCTTAGCCAAACAGGGCTGAGTTCCTATTATACGATCACCCATAAATGGTTCTAATATGGCATATTAGGTTCTTTCGAACTTGTGATAATACTGATCGTCTTCATCAGCGTTTTCTGTGCTAAGAAGAATAAAAAAAGTCTTGGAAAAAAATTCGGTGAATACGAAATCATCAAAGTAAACTCTATTCTCTAAAAAAAATAATTTGCCTCAGGGATTTTCAGCACTCCAAATACACTGCGCACATTCTGAAAATCTCAATTTTATTGAAAGTTAACTCTACATTGACTTTATAACTTGTGGCGAATTTCTCTAAGTCCGTTAAAACAAAGTCGACGAAATCACCGAAAATTCTTCAAGTCCAGCTGGAACGAAAACAATAATTCGTTAAAATCCGACTTGAGCAGATCAGACGAAGTCACGCCTTTTCTAGGTCAAAAAATTCGCATCCCTAATAGGTGAAGACAAACAGACATAAATACAGCAAGAAAGCAGAAACAGATCCTTTTCCATCGAGACTTCGAACCCAGCAACTTCGACGAGATATTCGACACTTCCGCTCCCAACGCAGAACATCTGTTTCAACGCTTCGAACAGATTCCTCTTCAACGGCTACCTGCGACTCGAATATTTCTCGAACAACCAACGTTCACAGCCGCTAAAACAACAAGAAGATCCAGCCTGAAAGATTCCATCCCTTGGGACTTTCAAAATCCATTACTAATTATCGACTCGCCTTCGCCGTGTGGAATCCATATATTCTACAAAAATCAGTCTTTTCAGACTAAAAAGTTTTAAACCTATCAACCGTCGTCGACGTCCTACAAACCATTACTTTCTGCCGCAGCGATTTATAAATCAGTCTTTTCAGACTAATAAGTTTTAACCAACTTCGAAATTTGTTTTTGTTAAATAAATTATTAAAACGTTCTACGACTTTTCCTGGAATCCTAACCCACACTCCACAAACTTATTTCTTATGTTCTCTCGGGAAGGTTTTGAACGGAAAAAGACACATTAAATGGAAAAAAATTCAGGATTTCACCGAATCTTATGTGAAAGAAGAGAACTGAACAATTTTCAAAATACTGAAATGCTGATAAGTGATTTAATACTTGGTATTTCCACCCATTGCGTTAATTTCAGCTCGGCAACGACGGTTCATACTCAAAATGAGTGATCTTAAAATGTTCTGATCTAATCCTTCCCAGATTTCTCCGAGTTGGATTCCTAAGTCATTAAGCGTAGCTGGATGATTTTCTGAACTTCTCAGCCTTCTAATGAGGTTGTCCCAAACCTGCTCAATTGGATTGAGATCTGGACTTGCTGGCCATTCCATTCGAGGGACTTCAACCTCTTCAAGGTACTCCTGAACGATGCGCGAACGATGGAGTCTGGCATTATCGTCCATAAAAATGAAATTTTCACCAATGTATGGGGCAAATGGCACTACATGCTCTTCAAGAATGTTCCTTATATACTTATCAGCATTCATAGCTCCATTATCAACGACCACTAGGTCTGTGCAAGCAGTCAAAGATATTCCAGCCCATACCATAATCGATCCTCCCCCAAATTGCACTGAGCATATCTTTCATGTGGACGTCCGTATACAAGGGAACTTCGATAACAATGGTAGAGGCAGAATCTAGACTCATCTGTGAAAAGAACTCTTTCCCAATCGGCCTCTTCCCAATGGATATGCTCTCTCGCAAAATCCAAACGCGCCCTTCGATGGGCTGGGGTAAGAGCTGGGCCTCTTGCCGCGACACGAGGCCTTAAATCATATTCTCTGAGGCGATTTCTTCGTGTCTGAGTGCTAATTTGCACCCCATGAGTTTGCTCAAGCTGATTTTGAAGGAGGCGAGCGGTTGCAAACCGTTGTCTCAACGAAGAAACTTTCAAGTAACGTTCTTGAATGGCAGTTGTTAACCGTGGTCTACCCTGTCCTGGACTTCGGACATTCATACCTGTCTTCCTGAATCGCTGCAACATTCTGGACACACTTGTATAGAAAACTCCAAACCTTTCTGCAATTCTTGTGTATGTCCACCCTTCTTCTCGCAAAACTACCGCTTGGGCACATTCCTCTTGGGTCAAATTGCGTGTTTCGCGTTGCATAGCGATCGAGTGTAGAAAATCAAACGAAAGAAAAACTATTGATCACTGCAATTGATCGAGAACAACTGATTTTAGAATGGAGCCAATACATTCAAAATCTGATATCATCTTTTTTTATTCTTGCTGGCAAAAAACATCTGTATTGAAGGAAAACGTTGAAAGTGGATAACATATGCATGCATAATTCTGATAAAAATAATTATTATTGAGAACACCTTCAGTTGAAGAATAAATTTGAGATTTTCATAATGTGCTTTAATATTTTCGCGCAGTGTATAAACTGAGTACTCCAATTGCCTCTCAACTAGCAGAATGTATCGCTTTATCACATTTTTGATCGCTGATTTCCCACTAGGTTCATTTCCAATTGCTCGAAATACCCTTCCCTCGAATGATTCCATTTCAATCAGTCTTTCAGAAAAACACATATCTGTATGTTCATTTTTCCAATTCTCTTTTCCAAAGTCAATCAACCATGCCCTGTTTTATCTGTTTTATTGTTCTTTTTATTATTCTCGCGATGCTTTATAAATTGCTGACCAGAATAAGATGAGACAGGACAATGACAGTTCAAGTCATTTTCAAAATTCCCGCAGATGAATACAGATAATATACCATATGGAATAAGTGCTTCAAATTATGTGTGATGATACTTGTGGTTGGGGCTTCCTTATTTTCATAGTTGGCCTCTTGGCGGCCATCATTTTCATCCATATGCTCAGGGAAGTAACGAGAGTATGCTGAAGAAAATGACAGTAGAGAAAACAGTGACATGATGGTTATGACAGCACCTGTGTAAAATCCTCAGAGAAAATGAATTAATACTTTCGATATCTGCAATATGTGTAACTTCAATAAAAATTGAAAGTCTGTGATGTGGAGGTTCAATATCACTTGTTTTTTTTTCAGCATTTCGGCCGTCGTCGTAGATTCATTCTAGACGTTTCGCCAGGTCGACTGTTTGATCTTCAGGTCACTAATTATTGGAAGAACAAAATGTATTTTGATTTTGAAAGAGTCTCGCGGGAATAATTAGGAATAATTTCACCTTTCGTTTCGCCTACAATTTGTGGTAGACATCTTCAGAGGATTCTTGGTCTAAGATTGTACCTGGAACGCTGAATTTTTGACAGTGACATGGTGAACCGGAAGTGTTATCTGCAACCATTTATGATGAAAAACTTCTACTGTTTTTGGTTCTTCATTCACATTTAGAGGTCGTATTCACATTTTTCGAATAAATTCAAATTTTTTCTTGTTATTGAATTATGAAATTAATCAACTGATCATAAGTGGCTCCTCTATCGCTCGGGCAATCCCAGAAAAAGTCATATAAGGTGGATTTATCGATACGAATATCATGAGAAACTACTCTTTTCAATAGAAATATGCAAACAAGATGGCGACATTCCCTATGGAACTTTCTATTCAGTTCATAAGGATCATAAAAATAAATAGTTTGATTATTATGATCTTCTAATACCTACAAATGCAGCTAAGATGCATAGTTCATAGTTTTTTCAGCCGTCGAAAAAAACCACAGCTGAGGGTTTGACAGATTACCTGATTACATAATAAAAGAATTAGAACAGTTGGTTTCATCACTGCAAAAATGCAGAGGTCAAGGATATTAAAACGGAGCCAATATGCGTGGTGAAAAACGTGGTGTCCAAAACCGTTAATCATGAAATGAATCCACTTGCTTACTTTTTACCTTGTGTGAATCTCATCCTAGGAGATGCAGCACCGTCTTATGTCCAAGCAAAATCTTTTTTTGGTATGCTACAAAGGTTGCTCAACTCAGAGGTGGGCGATTTTAAAGGATCATGTAAAAGCCTTATCACTTAAACCGCTTTGTGAAACTAGATTTACGAAGAAAAAGGGGTTCTCGAAAACCTCCCGCCCAGGGCCTCGCAATGGATAAGGGCGCCTCTGATAACGCTAACCGCACCGTGCAGCCATAGTTGAGAATGCGCGCGAGGAGCTTGGTATTCCACATTTACCAATACCTTCGCACTCACCACATTTGAATTGCATAGAATATGCATGGGATATGCTCCAAAGAAGATTAGATAATCATCAACGTACCCCAGAATCCTTAAATGGTCTGAGAGAGCTTCTGCCCCGTTTATGGAACCAAATTCAGTGGCGTAGCAGAGGGCCCCGCAGACCCCGCAGCGCGGGGGGCCAAAAAAAAAGTTTTGAATGAGTCCCCATTAACTATTGAACTTGCCAATTCACAATTTTTCTCTGATGATATAACTAACAAAACCTAAACAATGAAGTTATTATTTTCGAAAAAAAGAGAAATATTCCTAAATTATATTCAAAAAACATAAAAGGTTTACAATTCGAGTCGACATATTACTAAATCATACCCTGCGCTACCCTATTTTCAAGAGTTTTTTATATAGCGTCAAACTTTTCGGCTATTCTCTTTGAACGTCGCCACATGATCGTTTTATTGGAGGCTCGGCGGCTTATTTGACGTGTTGTTCTTCGGGTGGCTTGCGGCTTATCTGTTATTGCAGAAATTATTGTCAATTCTCCAAGCAGGTTATTTTTATGAAGAAGGGAAAAATGTTATGAAATCTTTTTATTTCCATTTCTATTCTAGTAGTGAGAGAAACAAGTGTAACAAGTGTTTGAATACGAAACCACCTTGTGAGTTTGTTTACATTCAAAAATAAGTTTTCAATTTTCTGACTTTTTTAGTGCTTTTATTTTCAGGATTACAATTTCATTGGTTAGTTCTAGAATTAATTGCGTAGCTTATTTATCCGTTAAGAAATGTCTCTCGTATTCTTTCATTATTCATTCATTTCAATATTGAAAAAAAAAAATTATAAATGCGCAAATTAGAAACGGCAGTTTGAATATCTTATAATTTTTCAGATATCTGAGAAAATGTCATAGCGGAAAAGAAAATATTTGAGTGGGGCTTGCAAAAAAAGTACAGAGAGAAAAAAAATGCATTTTCTAAGCAACGAAAGGTTTTTTAATATTTTAATGAACCAATGCCTGATGTGTCACATTCAATTATTCAGCACAGTGGCGTATCAGGCTTCAAATGAAGCCCCAATAATTTAATTTTTTTGAACTCGCTATTTTTTTTCTGATGATATAATGAACAAAACTAAAACAATGATTTTCAGGGCTCTCCTTAAACATCGCCAAAATGATCGTTTTATTGGGCTTACAATAATCAAGAATTATTTTAGGAATTCAATGACGCGAACAAGTCTATCAGACCTTTAAGCCTACTCCAGCTTCGAACAAGAAGCTTGGACATCGAAAAGTTGATAGATATATTTGAACAAAAAAATTTATTCCTAAGGTATTTTTGTATCAGAATCTATATTATTTTGTTTAGAAATTCTTGTTATTGAATATTATATATTATCTTTATCACATTTTTTTAAATTTTTGTCTTTGAAAAACGTCAGGGGAACCTAATATTACATAACATAGATTTATTTATTTTGCGATACACCACTGACCAAATTCCTCAAGAAATGTTCAATAACCTCGTGTGTTTAGAAATTCTTGTTATTCAATATTTCATTTTATTTTTATCACATTTTTTAAAATTTTTGTCTTTGAAAAACGTCAGGGGAACCTATATTACATAACATAGATTTTTTTATTTTGCGATACACCACTACTGACCAAATTCCTCAAGAAATGTTCAATAACCTCGTGTGTAGTAAGCAAAGAAGATGTCGAGCTGTTATTGATTCCCGTGGAGGCAATACACATTGTATTGATAGTCTTAAAATGCTTGAATTCTCTGGGAATAAAATTTCGTTATTAAACTCGATTTTTCTTAACCATCCTGTATACGCTGCAGACCTACAGGCTAAAATTAATTTTATTTCCTGCAACTTGAAATCATATTAATATGAATTTTCTTCACAAAATCTTATTTAAACTATATTTTTTGCAATTCAAGTCAAAATCCCTAACTCAATTGGAGCAGTTTATATTGTGCCCATCTGTTAGAGCATGTTCCGCTAGTGCGGATTTTTCCGTCTGATTCAGTCGATAGCATTGAAATTTATGAACATAAAAACAACATAAACAGAAAAAAAGAAAAAGCCTGGAATACTCTTTCAAAATCAGTATAAATATCCGGTCGTGAAAGCATCAAACTAAAATGTATTTTCCTCAATTTATCACCGATTTTTTCTTCATCCATTTTCTTGTCAGGATTACTTTTTTATGCAGTATAACAATTTATTCGAAGGCTCACAAATTTTTGGGCAATCATAAATTATTTTTCTTTGAGAATCACCGAATCTTTTCGAAGGATCATTCATTTTTTGAGGATAATTAAATTTCTGGAAGTTATTCACAAATTTTCACATCCTCACTAATTTTCTCGTGAATTTTTGGAAGATCATAATTTTTTTCAAAAAATCACACGATTTCGTAGAGGATCGATAATTAGCTGAGGATTTCAGAACTTCCGACGAACTTTGAGTCATTGAACGAAACAGCTGCCTTAGAGTGGAATTTCGATAATTTTTTTAAAAGAAAAGCTACAGATTTGCCAAAGACATTAAAAACACCTGAGTAACGACACATTATGGTAGAATATAAAACAGGTAGCGATGTTATGAAAATTAAATGTACAGGGTGTTTTCTGAACCTTCACGATTAATCTGAAATTATCGCAACTCTCACCCTGTTTTTTTTGGTAGAAGTGTTGAAATTATTAAATTAACTCAATTATAATTCACCACTCTGAAAATTTAATCAAATTTTAATGAGCAATACTGAAGTTATCGATGAAAGAAATGAATCCTCTAGTTTCAAAACCCGACATATCCGTTTAGGACAAATGTTGGAAAATCTCAAAAAACTGTTCCAATATGTTTGAATAGCTTTTTACCTGAAAAAAACCCTCATTTTTTTGAACATTAGGTCTCTCAGTTGAAAAACAACCCTGTATTTAAAAAAAAAACAGTAAATATCGCGATGCATCAGATAAATAAAATGGAATTGTCGGATTTTAGTTTTGAATTTGTTGGGAATTGAAACTTAATTGCATGGGCAGAAGTTTGAAATTTCTCATTAGAGATCATGTAATGGTTACAATTATATTCAGTTATCGGTATCGCATTTTTATGGCTCCATTTTTTATATAAACAAGATATTCAAACAATTCAGACTATTAAAAACTCTGATAATTCTTCGGCTGGCTCGCGTAGGTTTGCTGGTTCTGAAGTACTGACATTTTCTGAGCCATTAGGGTATTTTTCCAGGACCTCAGAGAAATACCGTAGTTTATTTATCCAGTGTACGCCAATCTTCAACCCAATGTTTTTGAAGTAAGGCCTTCACGTCCTTCAGTTTTTCTTGACTGGGACTCACACCGCCGTCTATTCGAGATGGAATGATGCTATTTGCCGACATTCCTTTTTTGAATACCGACTTGTATTCCCCAAGATCTGCTCTATAAGAATATTCACCTCGAACTGTTACCGAGTATTACCACTTTTTGTGTGGAGCTTTGATGGCTTTTTGGGATTCGGCCTTCCAGTCGTTAACCTCTATTTTTTCACTACCCAAAATGAAAAGAGTTCCATGCTCTCTATATATCTCGAAAAATTCATCAGGAAAAACGATCGTATCTTTTCTTTTAATGGAAATGTCGGGTTTTGATTCGAAGATAGCTTGGATTTGTCGGGTTTTGAGACCAACCTCATATTTCAAAGCCAATTTCTGTCGGATTTATTGGGTTCTGAATTATAATATTTTACTGGATTGTGCACGAGGAGAAAACTAATCCATTTCCGTATCTAACTCATTTTTCACTAAAAATGGAGTTGTCGGGTTTTGAAACCAGAAGATTCAAATATCAGATCAATCGCCAACTGTGAACCAGACATTATTCGAAACTGTCTTGACTAGTGTGCACCTCTCCTGAAATCTGACATCTCCTCCGGAATCACCCTGTATACCTGTATAAGTAACTTGTTTCTGCTCCCATTTTTTCATTGTCTTCAGCTATTAAACTTATATGTATGGATTTGATTAATTAAAAAAAATAATAATGAATGAAGAAATTCAAGAACAAGAACCTTATGCTCGTTTTGCATAGAGATTCGAGAAAATTTTTGGGTACCAAAGAAAAAAAATACAAAAGTCCCATTTGCATGATTTATAGAATTCTTAAGTGGATGTACAAAAATATTGTAAACAGTAATTACATCATTTTTGCGAACTGAACAACAAAGAATTCACATCAAGTGGAATGACATTTACAACTGGCTCCCGGCCTCGACTGAAAGAATCCAATCCTCTTATGATATCTCCCCGAGTTGCGGCATCTGATCTCCTATCCTTCACCACAAACCCACAAGCATACTCTGTCCACCAGATATGAGAAGAAGAAGTCCGCAAACAGCACTTGCAGGAGTATGATTCGGAACTGTGAATATAAATTACAATTAAAATTTGCTGAAATGATCAATAACAAATCCCTAGAAACATACAGGGTGTCCGGGGAATAACTGTACATAGTCTTACCAGAGATAGAGTTGGACTAGGTAATTAGTGATTGACTATAAAAAATTAATTCCTGGATTTCCCTAGAAAGCTACAGGGTGATTTTTCAACTCCATGGAAATACTTCGACCATCATGAAATCCAAACTAATTGACGGATATTATTGAAACTTGGGAGGTTATTGGCACATGCTAAGGTCGTGTCAGAATGATATCAATTATTTCATTATTCCAGGGCCGGACTCATTAATCTTCATTTAAAGTCTTCAGGGTGAAACACTTTGTATTTCGAATTACAAATAATTGATTCGCTTGTTAGAAACAAGCTAAATTATTCTTCAATTTGTGATGTCGCTTTAAGTTGTCACATCAACAATTATTTTCTCATGAATTTTTGAATTTGGATGATGTTCGAAAAATTTAATTTATTTACCTGAACAGGAATTGGTCACCTTGTGGAGGTCGAAAATAAATAATAAATTTTCGTAAAAATGTTACTGAAGGTGAGGAAAACTATAATAATTTCTTGATATACTGGGTGGCCACCCCCAGACGCGGATCTTATTGTGATGGAGTAAATGAAGATATATTTCGAAAAAAAATGGGTGTATAGGGTATACCTAAGCATATTTCGAAATTCGTCGTACTCTGAGAAAAAGGAGATATGATTTTTAGTTTGGGGGAATGCAACAAAATTTCTTACTAGATTCAAACATTCAAGCTCAAAAATGTATAGAAATAAAATTTCCTTCAAGATTAAATATGAATCCCTATCACATATTCTGTGATAAACTTAAAACATTTTGGCAACTGTTATTGTTTCGTTATGGAATGTGCTTATTGAAGCTCTGAACTTTTCTGAAATTCTTCTACTAATACTTTCGCTTTTTATATTCAAACATGAGATTTTCACTTCTCTTCATGGTGAAAAATTCAATTTTTCGAAGTTTATCCAAATTCAAAAATTCATGAAAAAATAATTGTTAACGTGACAACTTTGAGCGAAATCACAAATTGAAGTATAATTAAGCATCTTTCTAACAAGCGAATCAATTATTTGTAATTCGAAATACAAAGTGTTTGTTTTACCCTGAACACTTTAAATGAAGATTAATGAGTCCGGCCCTGGAATAATGAAATAATTGATATCATTCTGACTCGACCTTAGCATGTGCTAATAACCTCTCAAGTTTCAAAAATATCCGTCAATTAGTTCGGATTTTATGGTGGTCTAAGTATTTCCTTGAAGTTGAAAAATCACCCTGTAGCTTTCTAGGGAAATCCAGAAATCAATTTTTTATAGTCGATCAGTAATCACCTAGTTCAACTCTATCTCTGGTTAGAGTATGTACAGTTATTCTCCGGACACCTTGTATATGACAATGCTTTCAAAGGTTATGCTATTTTAAAAGTTTATAAAAGTAATCAGAACAAGTAACCCGAAATTAAAAATAGCGAATATGATTTCCAAAAAAGTTTTTTGAAGATTGTCAATGCCCACCAGATTCCATAGAGAAACCAATGTCAAATTTAGAAGATGAACATAAGAACTTTTTCTTAAACAAAAAATTATTTGAAATCTCTATCAACGAAAACTAAACTTTAAAGGAAAACTAAAATATCAACATATGGTTTTTTTATGGAGTATCACTGATTGTGGTGAAATCACTATCTTTCTTTGAAGGATTACTATCGAGGATGAATTAATTTCTGGAAGATCACATCTTTCACGCAATTTTCTAGAAGGATCACACATTTTCCCAGAGCTCCACAAACTTTTTTAGTATAACTTTTTACTCTTCTGGGGAACACAACATTTTTCGGAGATTTTTGCAGGATCATTATTTCTAAGAAGATCAGCAGTGTTTTCTCCCCTTTTTTGGGGAGTCACAAACTATTTTAGAGGATCGTTAATTTCAAAAGAATCACCAAGTTTATTCGAAGTCACTTATTTTCACTAAATAGTTAATTTCTGGCTGAAGATCGATAATTTTCGGAGGATTCCTTATAATTGAAAGTTTTTTTTTATTTTTGTAGGACCACTAACTTCACCGTTTTTCTTTTTTTTTTCTTTCGAGATTGTTACTTTTTATGGTGTGTCACTATTTTTTTGAAAGTTTTTGAGGTCACTGAATTTTTTTTGGGGGGATTAGAAATTATTTTTGAAGGATATCTGATTTCGGAAGAATCACAAATTCTCTAATTAGTCAAATGTATGACCCTGGTTCGTTTAGCTTGAAAACATTTTATGTATTTTTTGAGCTACATGAACTAGGGTCATATATTTGTGTTCGACTTGATGGTTGGCTCGGTCTGATGATTATAATCTTTGGATTCACATTTGATTACTGACCTTGTTATTATTTATTTTTTCCTTCTTTATCTTTCTTTGTGTATCACTTATCATTTCGGATCATTTGATATATGTTGTATTCGTTTTTTATTTTAGGTTAAGTTTAAAATCAACTTTGCTGTACTTCGCCGTTTCTTCACATATTTGTAAAAATTGTGAATGAATAAAGTTTATTATTATTATTATTATTATTATATTTGACTGAATCGCAGATTACGAATCTGCAATGAGATTTTTGGTAAAGTCAGTATTTTAAGAAATAAAGCAGCCAGAAAAATGATATTGCACTAATGTTAATTTTTTTACTCATGGTTTGATTCTTCAAGAACTTTCCCGCGAAATTCCAAAATTTCGGGTTCTCCATCGACTGTACCTTGAAAAATAATTTTTTTTAAAAATATTCATTTGCATACATATTCGAAATAAACGCCACCAAATTAATAAGTGATATCATTTTTGGTTTTGATCCGAAAATAAATTTTTTTTTACAAAAATTTACATTTTCCTGGCTTCTACAGGACCTCGGAGTTGACCAATTTCTTGAAGAATTTTCACAAAAAATTATTTATTTGACAAAATACTCTTCTGAGGGAAATCTTATTGCAGATTCGTAATCTGCGTCTACAAAAGTAAAAAAAATCATTTTTGAACTACATAAACCAGGGTCATATATTTGACTAAAAAAAAAACAAAAACAACACAGAAAAGATTCAAACAAAATCAGGTATACCTACTCCTAAAGTTTTTCCAGCACTTTTAAAAATTGGAGATGATATTCAAATATTCTGGAGATTTCAAAATTTGGTCTTATAACCACTTCGAAACGTTAACTGTTTTAGTAGTTTAAAGTTTTTTCTACAGGAGGGATGACTTTGTATTTCATAATTTGAGTTGGAAATTTTTTTTTTCAAGATACCTTGGGTGAAAACCATGAAACAACAAGAGTTTCAGAAAATGCGGAATCCTGCCAGAATAAGTTCCAATAGATAAAGAGTAAATTTAATAATAAGAAACTATGAACTCATGTTTTCAGAAATATACTCACATCTGGAGGAAAGTCAATAATCTCGAATTGAGCAGACAGTTCTGGTGATATTCCCAGAGTTAGAGCCAAAACAACCCCTCCTGAACCAAGGATGCTGTACAAAAGTGCCTTGTTCTGTCTTATACTCTCCATGTATGGGTTGCCCTAAATAAAAAAAAAAATCAGTTTCCACAATACCTTCACCAGAGAACCAGTGACCTTACCCTGTAATTGATGGCGAAGGTCGCTATCTGCAAGGCCATCGAGATTATATAAACGGTGCTATTCACTATGTTAGGTTCGAACAATTCGTCTTTCTCCTCTTCAGTCATTTTTTTCATTTCTTCAGTTTCTTCGACTCTGGAAAAAAAAAACGCCACGATGGGTATTTTTGTAGAGTTAAGACGTATTGCGAAGTGTTTTGCACAAATTTGAAGATGACATGATGCATTCTTCAATTATTGTTTGCGTTGTGTTGTGTTTGCCAAAAAAAAAACAATCAAAAAATTCGATATAAATTAAAAGAGAAAAATAATGGCGTATTCTGCTACAACTTGAATATTTCTTAAAGTTCTACTGATTCCAAAAATTCGAACAGGAAAAAGCAGAATGAAAAAATTCCGGAACAAATTGAAATGTACTAAAAAGTAGAAAAATAATTGCTTATGCTTTTGCATCAACCTCGAAATTTTTTGAGTTCCATAAACACGAAAAACAACAATAAATGTGAGTACCCACATAATATTATCATATTAATTAATTGACTTCTAATAACTCTTATATTTTTTTATTTCATTTTAATTAAGGAGAACTGTGATAAATTTTCAAAATATAAAACAATTTTTAACATAAAAATTCATTATAACGTCATAATGAATTATAATTCAGTATTTGATTGAGAAACTATGCCAATCCATAATAGAATTCGAGAAAAAATTGAATAATTGATAATACAACAGAATTTGAATTGAATGGAAGTTTCATTTTAACTTTGGGAAACTTTTCAGTTCTGTTTGTAGAGTGATTTTTACAAAATTTTGTGAGAAGGCAAATCTATGTAAATTTTTTTCAATTTTAAATTGTAAGATTCTATTAATATCTTTTTCTGATAACCAATCACATTCTTCTATTCCTTTTTTTGTTTTTATATTGTATTCCTGAAATAAACATGTTCTGTTTCTTTCTCAAAAAAAGTTGATTGGTTTTGAAAATTTTCAAATGAAATTTTTTTAGTCATAAATGCTCAAATGGACAAAATGGCGGCATTCTTTCATGAAGTTTTTTTCATTTTGAAATATTTCAACATACCCCAAAAAATCTGAGATTGACATGGAGAAACAGGTTTTTAAAACATATTATATTAATTCAAAACAGTATTCGTCGAAATGAATACCATTTTCAAGTTATAGGCTCACAGAAACTGAATCAGATTTTGTCTCTGAGGAGAGATGAACCAATTTCGGCCTTATTAGGCATCATCAGTATATATATATATATATATATATATATATATATACAGGGTGTACCCTACCGATGGCCTATTAGGCGTTTCTGGAGAAACTGGACCTATTTGAAATCTGAAAATTGGGATTATATTATTGTTTGACATTATCTACCGATCTAAAATATTCTTGGAGCCTGACCACTTTCAGTTATACAGGGAGTGAAAAAAAAACTTAAAAATTTTTTTTGTGTGTTTTTTTGTTTTCTAATTTGATAGAGTATGCAATTCTGAATACATTCGTACTCAAATCGTTGCATTCGTCACAATACTTTCTAAAATATCGAGAAAAAAGTGTATTCGGTATTATATTTGTTATTCCTAACCTCGATATCGTGAGCACAAACTGTTTTCACATTTTTGAAGGCAAAGACTGTGGAAATATTGTACATTTTCAGAATTTTGAATAACCCGTCACAGGGTGTTCCAAATGTTGGTTCAAAAATTGGGATCAAAATTGGCTCATAACTTTCGTTTTTCAAATTAGAACCCTATTTTTTTATGATTGCGTTGGATTCTGCGAAGAAAAATGATAATAATGTTTCCAACATGTTGATGCTCCTGAAATTACTAGTTCTTGAGTTATTTAGGATTTTCTGTTTCTATTCATGAAATCTGTTTTACATCAACAATGATAAATGAATACAGAAAAGAGGAAGTCACTAGTATATTTGACATGGAGGTAGAAGAAGGGGAGGTAGCAAATCCTATGTTTCCCTTGCTATGAAAGTGTCACCCAAAAATCCGCCATGTTGCTGAGCCAAATTTGTGGCGGGAATTTTGTATATTTGAATTTTTACAATTCGAAGTTTGTTCGATTCTCTTTTAATGACCTAAAGATGAATAAATAATGATCGAAACAAATCAAGGAGTCAAAATATCATAAACAATTGCTTTTAATGAATTGGTGAGTTGAATTACGTACGGAATGTTCCTGTAACTAATTATACATCCTATTTTTTCAATTAAGGTACATACAAATTCAGATAACATGCAATGAAACAAATAGGTAAATTATCTCGTGTACCCTTATCAATAAAAGATGTATGCAACAATAATTAAACCATGTATTTACAAACGTCAAAAAATCCAGCTTTTCACCATTAATTTTCGAGTAAGATCAGCATATGCTGTACAAGAAACCATTTCTTATATGTTTTTTCACTACATACAACTGCCAAAACCAACGAACGAATAATAAATAAGGCCAAAATTGCAGAACCTACAGTTTAAAATACCTCGAAGTCGGCCATCTTGGTTTGCCAAATCCGGATTTATTTTGGTGACACTTTTCAAACGTTATGCCCCCTCCACTTTCTTTACCTCCATGATATTTGAGTAATTTATCTTCTATGACCAAGGTCATTGTTGATATGAAACAGATTCTATGAATTTGACGGTACGTACGACATGAAATCAGGAAATCCTGAATAACTCAAGAATTATTAATTTTAGGAGCATTAACATGTTGGAACATTATCTTCATTTTTCTTCGCACAATCCAACGCAATCATAAAAAAATAGAGTTCTAATTTGAAAAACGAAAGTTGTGGGTCAATCTTGATCCCAATTTTTGAACCAACATTTGGAACACCCTGTGACGGGTTTTTCAAAATTCTAAAAAATGGACAATATTTCCACAGTCTTTGACTTCAAAAATGTGAAAACGGTTTGTGCTTAAGGTATCTAGATTAGGAATAACAAACATAATACCGAATACTCTTTTTCTTCAGGGTTTTCTCGATATTTTGGAAAATATTTTGACGAATGCAACGATTTGAGTACCAATGTATTCAGAATTGCATACTCTATCAAATTCGAAAAGAAAAAAACAGAAAAAAAATCTTGAAAATTTTTTTTTCACTCCCTGTATACCTGAAAGTGGTGAGGCTCTAAGAATATTTTAGATCGGTAGATAACGTCAAACAATAATATAATCTCAATTTTCAGATTTCAAATAGGTCCAGTGCTCCAGAAACGCCTAATAGGCCGTCGAACTTGGTACACCCTGTAAATAAAAAAATAAATTCTACCTTTGAAGCAACTAGTATAAGACTTTTCAGTGAATACATACAAATGGCGTCACAAGTATCGTCAAAAGAGAAGTCCCACATCTCCAATCACATGCCAAAAAGAAGTGCTTGCATACTAACAATACATTTGAATTTTTTTCGTTGTGGCCTCAGTGAAGGTAAAGAATTGTTTCTTTTCCGTTTTTTTTAACAACCGAAGGATACTGCACAATGCATACCAAAAAAAAAATCTACTCACATGGGTGCGTTGAGCTTGGCCTGCTGGACCAGATAGATAAGACACAGGAAATGAACGGCGAACTGCAGCAAGACAGTCATTATGGTGTAGAGGTTGAAGATGTTGGGAAGCGGCCGTTGCTTGGACAGCGTCTTCAGGGGCTTGGACCTCGAGATGAACAGGAAGCAAGCCGCCAACAGCAAGCCTTGCAAGGTGGCCTGCATGTCCCTGAGCTTGATCCCGTCCAGGTATAATACTGATTGGGTGTAGGCTAGGATTAGGGCGTTCAGGGCCAGGATCTTGAACATTTGCAGGGTCGTGACCAGGGTGCATCTGCCCTGCTTGATGATATGGCACACTGAAAAAAAATACGGTTTGAACAGATACTCTAGAAAACATACATAAATGGTTCATGTTTAACAACAATGAGTTTATTTAGAAAACCAATTGGTGTTCTTCGGATGATATAATTGTGAAGTACCACATGGTTCTATTCCTGAACCTGTTTTATTATTAATTTATATGAAGTCGTTATACCTAGATTTGATTAGAAAATCTATCAGACAGAAAGTTTCGTGTTTTCATGGATCACAATAGTAGTAATTTTGAAACTTGAACCATGGTCTTCCACAAGGTTCAGTTTCAGTACTTCTTTTCTTTCAATTTATACATGGTATCTTATTTAAAAGTGTCCACTCTAAACAAGGAATCAGAATTTATAAAAATACTCAGACAGGTCGATATTTGATAACAGGGGGACATGATCTGGGATACTAAGCTTGTTTCTACTAGCAACCCCCTGGAGGGGGGAATTTGAATAGGGAAAGTGGGTAGTTTTATAGCAGAAATATATGCACGTTATCGTCTAGAAATTGAAAGTTTCACCAATAGCTGCGTGAAAATTTGGAAAAACATCGTCAATTACATGCTCTCTACAGTGTTAGGCGGTCATATTTCCAGGACAAATGTGTAGATCTTTGCGCCCGTTGAAACATATCCCGGCCAATACCATACCACTACCCCCTCAGAATGGATGGACTTCTTGGACATAGCGACGATTACATATTATGCGTAGGATTGTCCATATCCTTATTCTTCGAGAATCTGAAAATCGTCTATATCTGGATTCATCACTACGCCATTGATCGTTGCAATTGATATGTTGCCTTGCCCATTTCAGTCTTTGACTCTTATGGTCACGTGTTAATGGAAGCTTAGTTGTTGTTCCGACTTGAAGTGGATAACATTGAAATTGTTGCATATGTATTTTAACCATATTAAGCACCTTGTAATTGTAGTTGGAATCTCAATAAAGTAAAAAAAAAAAAAAATTCCTCTTAATGGACATCTAGAATCTAGATTCACCTATCTCAAACGTCGTCTGATGGTTTCGATGGAAACTGTGACCCATCTGCATTTTGAAGAGTAGTCCGTAGCATTCTACACGTAGATGTGGGCTTTCTTCTCGCCGAAACGGTGATGAAACGATCCTGAGCAGGTGTTGTTTTTCGTCGCCCATCAAGCCTTCCAAAGTGAAGATATCACACTTTGGCTGATTTGGAGTCTTTCGGATACAACAACTTGAGTTAGGCCACCCTATACCATTCCGATAGCCCTATTAGCCTTAGCGTTTGTTAATTCACGTTTTGGAATTTTCAGAAAACTAGTTTCCAATCGAAGCCAACTGACTCCATTTGAAAATAAGAACATTCATGAAGCATATGCAGAGAACAAACCTTCAGAAAAAGGGCGACAAAATTGACGAAATGTCTCATACCGATTTTTATTGGATCGATTCAAGTTGTCATCGAGTTTTAAATGATTTTACAGCGATTTTCTCGAAGATTACATACTTTTCAAAACGATTGAATACGATATCCCTAACTCTTGTGGAGCAGTATATTTTCAACACACAGTATTAGTAAAAAATTTACCGCAAATGCTCAAAGTGCTCGACATTAAACTGCATTCAGCGATAAAATCTTTCTTCAAAATTATTTCGTACATGCTGTAGCATGTTACGACATTTTGCCACAATTCGTGCTCTAAGTTCGTCTAAATCTGCAACTCTGGTTTAATGAATTTGTGATTTCAAGTGGCCCCCGAGAAACAAAGCTGCATGCAATCTAATGACAAGAACTTTGACTGCTGTAAGCAGTTTACATGGCCTGAGAAATAATAGCATCTCCAAAAAGTGCACTTTTGGAGATAAATATTACAGTAGAGACTCGATAATCCGGAGAACGATAATCCGGATATCTGACTAGTCCGGATTGACGTCAAGATTGTATTATGTACCTTATAATCCGGATCGCAGGACTCAATAATAAGAATTTGCGATGGTTGCATACGTGGTTATCGGTTCTAACGTGTCTTAACCTGACTTCTCAACGGAAAATCATTTGTTTTCTTATTTTGACGGTCGGATAATTGACAGTTGTTCTAAACAGAGATCAGACTACGGGGAATTGAATCAACTATTCAATTGCAAAATAATAATGACACAATGCGTAGAGACATATTATTCTGTGATTAAGCCTACTTACTTCTCAATAATTCGAATTTCACATAGAAACTCTATTTTTCATGATATCTGAATGAATCTGAGGGTGATGTATGATGTTTAATATATTTCTGAAACGGGAAATGGCGATTCTTTCTGAGCCATTTCAAACTAATGCTTCCATAAGAAAAAACACAACTTCATGTTATAGCTCAGTGGGGAAACCTCTTGGGAAAAAGAAAGTACGTTACTGGAATGCTATGAAAAAAGTGGCTGTATAATGTTTTCATTTCAACATCCTCACACAAACAGGAACGGAGATGATGGCCAAAGTTGCAATCGCCCAAATTCCAAATTTGGCCTATAACTCGAAAATAAAAGAAGATAGAGGAATGGAGTTGATGGCATTGACAGTTTCTTTAACAAAGACCACCGTAACGTGTCATTCATTTTCCTCTATCTCTCACGGTTGAAAAGTTGTAGTTCAGGTATCACCAATTTTGCCCACCTGTACAGGGTGATTCATTTATCTTGGTAACCCCAATTTTCTCGAAAACGACCGAATATTTTTTCATTCTGTGAATGGCGTTTTGAACAAGTCAATGTCGACTTGAGATGCGCATAAAAATCTGCGGAATAAATGAAGACGCCAGGCGTCGCGGCGCTATCAAAAATTTTTTCTCCAGGGACATACCATTTTTATCATGTCATTCAAAAGATAATTTCATTTTGAACTTTTTTTTCGAATACAATTTTTGTCCATTTCTCACCGTCAGCGATCTGCAGCGTGTTTTATGTTGATTCTATTCCATTTATTTTTTTCTGTATTGTGGTAGTATGGCTTGATTTGGAGACATAGATATGATTTTATGCCTTGAATTCAAGGAGGCAAGTTTTCTAAACAATCTGCCTCTTTAAATAAGATCAAATATGTGGATACAGCAAGAAGGGGCTCCATGTCACAACGCTGCCATTGTGAAGAGATATTGAGATTAAGAATTCGAAAACGAATGGAATCTTATATTTTGTCCAAAGTGACTTATGATGAAATAGGGAGATGATTCAACTTGTGTATGGATCATAATGGCTAGATGACCTAAATTTGATTATGTTCCGTAAAATGACGGAGGCTCTGTAACTATTTTTCTATTATTTCATTAATTAAATATTATATCTTATAATAATAAACCTTTTTTTTTAATAACAAACGAAAAATTTCGAATCATATGTTCTATATACCGGCCATTATGATCCATACATAAGTTATTTCATCACTTTGGTCAAAATATAAGGGTCCACTTGGGCACATGCGCGAAATTATCTTTCGAATGACATGATAAAAAAGGTATGTCCCTGGAGAAAAAAATTTTTATTAGCGCCGCGACGCCTGACGTCTTTTTTTATTCCGCAGATTTTTATGCGCATCTCAAGTCGACACTGACGTGTTCAAAACGCCATTCACAGAATGAAAAAATATTCGGACGTTTTCGAGAAAATTGGGGTTACCAAGATAAATGAATCACCCTGTACAGTAGCAATACACTGCCGCAGGCTTTGCTTGTGAAAAGAATAAAGTAAAATTGATACGAGTGAAAGTAGTCGGATTTAGCCTCAATTATTTTAAGTTAAACCTTGTTTTTCAAACAGAAACAATGGACTTCCTATCTACTATACCTTATACAGGGGTGTACCAAGTTCGATGGCCTATTAGGCGTTTCTGGAGAACTGGACCAATTTGAAATCTGAAAATTGGGATTGTTATTGTTTGACATTATCTACCGATCTAAAATATTCTTGGAGCCTGACCACTTTCAGTTATACAGGGAAAGAAAAAAAAATTTTCAAATTTTTTTTTCTATTTTTTTTGGTTTCGAATTTGATAGAGTATGCAATTCTGAATACATTCGTACTCATATCGTTGCATTCGTCCAAATACTTTCCAAAATATCGAGAAAAAACTGAAGAAAAAAGGGAGATGAGAGTATTCGGTATTATGTTTATTATTCCTAACCTAGATATCGTAAGCACAAAACGTTTTCACATTTTTGAAGGCGAAGACTGTGGAAATATTGTACATTTTCAGAATCTTGAATATCCTGTCACAGGGTGTTCCAAATGTTGGTTCAAAAATTGGGATCAAGATTGGCCAATAACTTTCGTTTTTCGAATTAGAACCCTATTTTTTTATGATTGCCTTGGATTCTGCGAAGAAAAATGATGAGAATGTTCTAACATGTTGATGCTCCTAAAATTAATAATTCTTGAGTTGTTTAGGATTTTCTGATTTTATGTCGTACGTAGCGTCAAATTCATGAAATATGATCAATATTAAAAATGATTATATGAATTCAGAAAAGAGGTAGTCACTCGTGAGTTATTTGAACAATTTATCTTCTATAATCAAGGTCATTGTTGATATGAAACAGATTCTATGAATTTGACGGTACGTCAGGAAGTCCTGAATAACTCAAGAATTATTAATTTTAGGAGCATTATCATGTTGGAACATTTTCATCATTATTCTTCGCACAATCCAGCGCAATCATAAAAAAATAAGGTTCTAATTTGAAAATCAAAAGTTATGGGTCAATCTTGATCCCAATTTTTGAACGAACATCTGGAACACCCTGTGACGGGTTCTTCAAAATTCTGGGAATGTACAATATTTCCACAGTTTTCGCCTTCAAAAATGTGAAAACGGTTTGTGCTTACGATATCTAGGTTAGGAATAACAAACATAATACCGAATACACTTATCTCCCTTTTTTCTTCAGTTTTTTCTCGATATTTTTTTTCACTCCCTGTATAACTGAAAGTGGTCGGGATCCAAGAATATTTCAGATCGGTAGATTATGTCAAACAATACTATAATCCCAATTTTCAGATTTCAAATAGGTCCAGGTCTCCGGAAACGCCTAATAGGCCGTCGAACTTGGTACATCCTGTATACTATAAGGATTTTTCCGACAATCTGGCAACGTTGTTCATCTTCCGTTGTGACGTCATAACACAGTTGAAATGAATAAAGCAAACTTAACTCAAGTGAAAGTTGATGTATTTGTATTCCCTGCTTAAAATAACTCAGAAGTCCCTTCGAATGGACGTGTCCACTCCTCACTTACCGCACAATGACAATTCTCGGAATATGTCGTAGTTTATGGTCCTGAAAAATATTCTGTTTTCTTGTGTTATAACATGTTTGGTTTATCTATGGGAGATGATTGCCTTTCATTGGGGTCCGTAGCGGTCTTCAAACACTTGATGTGCCGAAAAATCCGTATCCGGTTGAAAAAGCCTCACGAGCAGAGAGCAAGAATTTGTGGATTTTGACAAGTGTGATTACGTCTCCAAATTAGCTGATGAACATGGTATAGAAGTGATTCTTCTGCAAGAAACCCACACGGCAACAGAAAAAAATCCTCGTGAAAGAGGACAGTTGAGAGTTATGTATTAATTGATTGTTAACTAGTTGAGCTAGTTATGTTGAAAAATTATCAGATTGTAATTTTCAACAGATTCGGAAAGGAGAAATAGTTTTTTTCATTTCTTTCAAATTTTGTGACATTTCTGTCATAAATATTAAACCTCCCAACATTATTTGGCCAAGAAATCTGAATGTTCATGTTTTTTAAGTAGCAAATGCATTTCTAAAATGCATTTGATTTATTCTGAATAATCGGTTTCTTTTCTGCTTTTGTCCTTTTTCATTTCAGATTGAGAATTGCGAGTCGTTTTAGGAAGAATCTGTTTATCCGAGCCCATCGACGGATAACATGAAGATGATCACACTGATGTCTTTCAAGATTTTCCTGATATTTAATATTTTATGTTATTTTTTTTTACGGGGAGACAGGTTTTTTCGGCTGAGGTTTTTTCCCCTGGCTGTATAGTATCGTATGATATTAGTGATGATAGTATCGTATGATTCTGTAGTATCATACGAAGAATGTTATGATACCCCGTTCCTTTTTTTAGGTACTTTTTGTTTCAATATTTATTGTATTATTTTAACTCTCTTTTTCATAATATATATATATATATATATATGCATACCAAAACTACCCTTCAAAGTGCCTTTCATAAAAAAGTTTGTGGATGACATTGTAACTGCAATACCAGAAACAGAACATGATACTACCCTTAGAATTTTTAATAGCTTCGATGAAAATTTGCAATTCACCATTGAAATAGAAGATGAAAAACAGTCGGTACCATTTTTGGATACTAAAGTCTGCAGAATTAACAATATCATTAAATTAGACTGGTATACGAAAGCCAGCTCCTCCGATAGATACATTCATTACTTATCTGATCACACAACGCAGGTAAAAATAAATTTTATTAAAGAAAAAGTGAATAGAATAAAAAGAATATGTCACCCAGAATTTGTATCGAAAAATATAAAAAAATTAAAGAACATTCTAGTGGAGAATTCATATCCAATAGGTATGGTGAATAGGCTACTTTTTTCCAGCAACAACAACAGTGTACGCAGTGAACCGGATGCAGCGAGAAATGAAAGAAATAGCCAAGACGAAATAAAGATTAAATATTGCACTATTCCAAATATAAAAAATACTTTCCACGAAATTGAAAGAGTGCTTTAAAAATGAAGAAAACATCAGAGTTACAACAAAAAATCAAAAAACTATAGCTGTTCTGTATTCAAAATTAAAAGATCCTGTACCAGACAAATTGAAGTCGAATGTAGTTTATAAGGTTGATTGTAAGAATTGCAGCCAAACTTATGTTGGCCAAACATCACAATGGCTCAAGAACAGAATCGCTTTACATAGGAGTGATATAAGACTGAACAATCAAAGGTGTGCGTTATCCACACATGCAAATTCGAGAAACCATGAGGTAGATCTCGATAATGTTGAAATTTTAGATGTAAACAATAATTATAAAAAACGAACAGTTCTTGAAATGATTCGTATAACTGAACAACCGATCCCAATGAACAAGAAAACGGACACACAGAACTTGAGTAACATCTATACTTATCTTTTATCCCTAAATAGACAAGGAATTTATGACGGCCCAGTCGATGAGTGAATTACCACTTGGATACCCCTGACATAGATGCATAACCTCCGATCATTCTTGTTTTGAGGAAAATTGAAATCCATTCCATTGTGTTTTTAAAATTAATAATATTGTGATGTATTTCATTGTGGTGTTGTTATGGATCATTGTTTTATGAACGAAGAAGAGAAAACCTCAGATTCAGTATGTGTTGCTTGCTAGATTGAATTTTATATTTATAAAAGTTGTTCGTATTTTAGGAACCCTGAAGAAGGAAAGAAATTTTTCCGAAAGCTAGGTATATTGAATAAAGAGTAAAAGACTAACTCTTCATTGGTCGAAATCCCTCAACCCTATACTGTTATTAATAGCACCGACCATAAAAAAGTCAACTATATATATATATATATATATATATATATATATATATATATATATATATATATGCATAAAAATCAACACCTATATGATAAACAAAAAAATTTAAAAGAATGCTACAGTACAAGAGGCTTATCCTACAACCTACCCAGATGTAACCTGTCAACCACACAAAAACAGATGGAATATAGAACATTAAAAATGTATAACAGCCTACCACGTGACATACAGGGATTGACTGATATATAAAAATATTCAAGAAGAAACTTTTTAACTTTCTATTACATAAGGAACCTTATTGTTTAGAAGATATTGTGAAGTAACATAATTGTTTTGACACTATTTCATATCATATCTTGTAATAACTGGAATTTTGATCTGAAATAAAGATTGTTGTTGTTGTTGTTGATATATTGTTATTGCCTGTTGAAGGTAGCTTAGCAGTCTCTTCGAATGGACACGGGTAAAAGTTGTCAGATATGTTTTCCTGTTAAGGAAAGTCTCAACTACTGTAAGTTAAACCTCGTTTTTCATGCAGAATCAATGGATTTCTATTCACTACACCTTATAATATACTATAAGGATTTTTCCGACAATCTGGCAACGTTGTTCATCTTCCGTTGTGACGTCATAACACAGTTGAGATGAATAAAGTATAATCAACTCGAGTGAAAGTTGATGTATTTGTATTCCCTGTTAAAGACAGCTTAGCAGCCCTCCACTTACCACACATGATCGAAGACAACCTACTGGTGAAGGGCGAGGCGATGCTCGCGTCCCCCAGCTTGACGATCTGAGGCCCGTCCTGCTCCTCGATCTCCCGCAGCATCCTGTTGATGTTCTGCTGCAGCTTCTCCTTCTGCTCCTCCCGCTTCGACAGCCTGTTCCTGACCTCCTGACGGTGCGCGGCGTTGTTCTCTTTCGGCTTCTTCTCCTTCGGCTCTGGAGGGGCCTCTCGGGCGCGTTGGACAGTATGGCAACGCCGCAGTCGGCGTGCTTCAGGGCGCCGACGTCGTTGGTGCCGTCGCCGCACATCAGGGTCGTGTACCTGGAACGGGCGCGAAAAAAAATTGGATATTTTTCTTCTACGTGGCTTGGTTAACATGTATTTGTCTCAGAATTATATTGATCATGCAATATTGGAGAATCTAAAAATCTGGACGCCCTCTAGCGGCTCAATCACGAACCCCTCAGTCGATTGTTGTTTTGTGATATGTGAGGTTGTGTTGTAAACCAAGGCTGTCCAACATGAGGCCCGCGATCTCATTGTTTGTGGTTCGAAGAGTAACGCTGGAAATCGCCAAAGTGAAAAAACGTTTCACTGATGGATTGCTCATTAAAAATTGTGCCCTCAAAATGGCAAACAATTCTTTCAAACAACAATTTCCGAAAAAATAGAAGCAGCCCCAGTGTCGTATCAAACTATTTCAAGACGAGTAGACCATATTGATCAATATAGGAATATCTGAATAACTGCATAACTCGGTTGAAAAATGTGAATTTTTGTCAATATCCCTAGATGAAAGTACTGTGGCCTTTGACACAAACCATACAAGTGTACAACACAAGTCTACATGTTACAAGTGATCTGCCTGCAACTACAAGTCTAACTTGAAGTACCCGTGCGGCACCAGTAATCAAGAAAAATCTCTACATATGTAAACATTTTCTGTAACACAAAGTTTACACTTGTATAATTGGGTAACAGAATTTTCTACAAGTGTAGATAATGCTTTACCTATCTTCAACTGTAAGTGAATGCACATAGTGGAAGGAATAATATTCACATTACATATATGTAGCTACATAGGTAGGTACGTAAAAAATTATTTCATTCTACAATTGTAGCCATTCGCATTATGATACCGAATTAAATTAGACTCGTAGTTAGAGGCAGATTATTTGTAACTTGTTACACTTGTATGGTTTGTGTTAGGAGCCCTTGATCATGATCTATCAGTCAGATTGTAATTTTTATCAGAACCATTCATAACGACTTCAATGTAGCAGAGGAAATGCTTAATTTTGAATTTTACAACCAAGAAAACGGATTTTTTTGAAGCTGTGACTGAGGTGGAAATACCCCACATCAAATGGATTTCATAAAAGTTGTTATTAAAATAATTAACATTATCAGAGAGGGAAATCTTGCATAAACTCACAGAAACTATCGTGATTTTCAAGCCGAAGTAGAAGATATAATGAGGAATTTTTGTGCACCACATCCAACATCCGTTTGAAGAAAAGGAGCATTTTCCTCGCATGAAATACATCAAAAATATTGCAGAGAAGTGGAAAATAGTTTTAACGAATTAAAAAAAAATTGAAGGAAAGATTTCAGTTTTTGCCTGGGCCCTTAAAACTTCATTTGAGAATGTAGATAGAGCACACCTTCAACTGGAATTTTGTGATTTGCAATCACATCATTTTTACCAAGGAAGAACATAAACTGGATTGGAATTTTTCAATTTGCGAAACTTAAAGGGTTCAATGTTGGGAAGCAAATATCTGCGCAAGCAGCTTTTCAACATGAAATTTATAAAGTCAAAATATAGGTACATATTCCCTATCTGATAAGTCACTTACTCAGCTGCTTCGTTTATCAACAACAAATATAGAAGTCAGTATTGATGAATTAGTAAGTGAAATTCAAAATTCTCAAATCTCCCATTGATTTTTTTGTAATTTGATATTTTGTTTTCCAAAAATAATAACCCATTTTTTTTTCATTCATAAATCACGTTCATCAAAACCAACTCATGGAGTTGCAAATTCTTTTTGCGGCCGGAATTTTTCAAAATGTGGCCCTTGGGGTACGTGAAGTTGGACAGCCCTGTGGTAAACCATGGGAATTATCGATTTTTCAATTTACATAGTTGAAAATGAACGTAAATATAATGTTGCCAACGGGATTACCCGAGAACTGATATCCGATCCTCAATGGCTTAGACGTCTGGAGAAAAACGAATAATTTCCTTTCTCTAAACCTTTTATCAGTTATTATAAATAATCCAACGGATAGGGCTTCAATTCGGGATCTCAGCAGAAAGACCGTAAGACGAGAATCTTTGCTGAAATCCAAAATTGAGTAATTGGTCATGGTCGGAGCACGCCTAATTTAGAGAAGGAGAAAAATTTTTAATTTCTATAAACCTGATTGGTACTACCCTAAAATGTAAGGTGAGGGGAACCACCCACCAGAGGTGGAAAGCAAATTAGTCTCCTAAAAGAGCAGGCAGTGTATCTGGGGATCCCCGGCGGGAAAGCACATCCTTAGATAACTCGGGTGACGGTTGAAATCCTTCGAAGAAACGGTAAAGTCCTAATTTTAGTAATTGGGAGATATTAGGTAGTTTCGAGGAGCGAAACGGATAACGGTTGAAGTCTTTTGAGGGAAAAAGGGAAAAATTTTATTTTCGTAGTTGACGAAATATTAGGTAGTTTGGAGAGGTAAAAAACCGAAGTAATAGTTTTTTGAAAAAGGGGAATTTTTCGTGTTATTCAGTTAGGATTTTCGAGTTGGAAAGCGCAATACGAAAATACGGTAGTTGTTGCGAAAAGGGAGTGATGCGTTTCGGGAGTGGTTATTTCAGAGAAATTGGATTATATTTCTACGAGGGATAATAAAAGGTCAGAACTTTTCAATTTTCATTTTTGGGGATAGTTTGAGTCGAAATTCTTGCCATCTCGCACCTCTTATCACCTCACATCCTATTTTCTCATGTTAATTTGGATTCTGGGTTATTATATATCCCAGTGAATAGTGAACTTATATTTGTTTTTTTGTATAAAATTGTGTCAGACAGTCTGAGTTGCAGACGTATGGATTAATTAGTCATTTTATTATCTTTTTGTTTTTGTTGGTTTCTAGGAAATAGATTCTTATGTAAGTTACTCAATAGGTTTCAATTATTACTAGAAACTGAAAACTCTCTACGAGAAAAATAACACTAAGTCCCACTCTTTTGCAGAAGTCTTTACCCACACTCCCTACGAGTTGCTGTTAGGTTGACGGGAAGCCGCTCTCTCGTTAACCCTTCAACATCTTGTAACGGTATGATTTACCGATTTCAAATTTCGGGAGTTTACGGATAGTCTCGGTTCGGGAATCGGCCGAAGAGCTAGATCCCTGCCGATGCACGCGTCGCGGGGCCAGTCACGCGACTACCCTGATGGACGATTGACCATTTTTTGATATCACGTTATTCTCGCACTACATCTGAAGAGGCTGTGGTTTTGTTTTCTCATTCTCGAGTGAACTAATTTAGCTGTGGCGATCAATAAATATCGGTGAGTACAAAGTTGATCAGACAACCATATATTCATCTTTGCTAATAGTTCGTATGTTTCGTGTGACTTTCCATCTGATTTCCTCAATCATCTGATGAATCAACTTTACTTCTAAATCAGTTTATCTATGTTATAATTGATTGATTGAATTTGAACATTCCGCAATTCCTTGACCCTCTGATTTTCAATTTCTCGATTTATCTGTGCCAGTGTTCCAGTGAACACGTGGACATTTTTCCTTTCTTGCATTTTCTTTATGTGAACTAAGATTATCAGAGATCTCGGGGAATTGTGGAAGCTTGCCGATACAAAAAACTGATGCAAGTGTTTTTTTAATAGCCTTTTTGGAGGGAGCTAAACCTCCAGCACCCTCTTGGAGAGAGCTACGCCTCCAGTACCTTTTTGAGGAAGTTTAACTTTCAACACCTTTTTTGAAGGAGTCAATCCTTCAGCATCTTTCCTTGAAGGGAATTTAACCTTCAACGCCTCTCTTTGGAGGGAATTGAACTTTCACTTCCTGCAACACCGTTCTTTGTGGAAGAATTACAACGTCTTTTTGGGGATTTAAGTATTCCTGCTTAGGAAGAGCTGTGAGAAGTCGAAGAATCATCATTCTAGTTGGAAAAGAACTGGAAGTTTACTGCATCTCAACTTTGGAAGAAGTCTAGGGATAATCATTTCTCTTACCTATCATTATTCTAATAAGATAAGTTAACTAAGAACGAAGAACGCTCATGAATGAAGTATCTAACGAATTGTTCATAATTGTAGATATTCTTGTTCTCATATTTTGATGTTTCAATTTGTAATAGTAGATATTGTAAATAGTAATTGTCATCATATAAATGTAAGGTGGTTTGATGTTCTGACTAGCTGGGGCATTTAGTGTTAAATCATTACCTTACACAATTTACCTTTAACCATACACAATTGGTGACCAACGTGAAAGGGCGTGATCTTTCTTTAACCTTACAGTCTCGACACTCCTGTATAAACAAATTTACTTTTTATTACAAAAAGGACAAAGATCATATAGGGGTGTATTACAATCAGATTCCCCAATACCCAACCCGAAGACTTCAAATCAGTACCTACCCCAGCTCCCCTACTCCTTTGCGGAAGGCCTTACCCACACTCTCTCCGAGTTGTTGTTAGGTTGACGTGAAGCCGCTCTCTCGTTAACCCTTCAACATCTCGACAACCCCGTATGAACAAAGTTACTTTTCATTACAAAAAGGACAAAGGTCATATAGAAGTCTAATACAATCTACCTACCCCAGCTCCTTGAGTCCCACCACCACGAACTCCTTCTGCTTCGGCGCGAACCTCGCGAAAACAGCCACGTGCGGCAAGATCTCCTTCAGGTACTCCGGATAATTCGCGCGAAGATACGCCAAACCATCTCCCGTCACGCAAAGATCGTACTCCTTAGTCAACATCCTCCTATCTCCCTCCAACGGGATCTCCACGTCCCTATCTGCAGACTCCCACCCTACCCACTCATCCCTCGTGGAGAAGCTCAAGATCGGCCTGCTGGTGAACCTTAACTCTCTAGCCACGTGGCAGGCAGAAATAATCTGCTTTTATGCTATTGCAAAGCTTTCATCTCAGGCTCTGACTGCGGCAACCGAATGTAGAAATTCCGTAACGAAGAAACCTAACACAGCCGTGTATCGTCGGTTCACTTCGGCACGGTGTTTGGGTGCTTGCGACTAGACGGATTCGTGCAGACACTCTAGCAGTGCAAAATGGAGTCAGCAATCTCGCTGTTCCCATTAAATTACGAACGGCAAATATTTCATTAACATCGGATAGAAAATGTATAGCCAAACGCAAACGTTTTCCATTACCTTCAGCTCTTGCTCTGACTATACATAAGTCGCAAGGTCGAACATTTGACGAAATAATGTATGAGTTTAGTAAATCACATTCTCAAGAACTCTTCTATGTTGCACTCTCTCGGGTAACTTATATGGAAAAATTGTATATTACGACAAAAATGATAATTCTGCATTCAAGTTTTATCATAATGGAAGGCAAGCTGCATCGACTGCATCTTTGTTGCAAGAATTCAAAAGATTGTCTTTGAATAGTGTTCAGACGATAGCTCAAAGTATCTTAGACTTCATTAGTAATAGAAATAGCATTTAAATAATGACTTTCAATTGCCAAAGTCTACATAGTCACGAATACGATTCACAAGATTCAGTTACGAGACAAACCAATGTGTTACTTCTTACCGAAACATGCATGACGCGTGATAATCCGATTGAAATGCCTAATTTAAATTGTATTGTTCAATTTTACCGAGATACTGTTCCAAAAGGTGGGTAGCTATTTACCAAAATAGTAATAATGTTACTAATATTATGAATCCGAATATTGGAATAAATATTGAAGACGTTAGCGATGTTAATGTTAGACGCTCATTTTATGGAGATATTTGTGTATGCTTATGCAAACTTAAGAATGGCCTACACATAGTCATGGTAGCAATTTACATTTCTCCGAATCCAAAATTGAACGAGGTAGAGTATTTTATTCACTGGAGTACACTGAAGAAGAGTCGAAAATACTTGGTACAAATGGTAATAAATTTCCACTTGTCTTGGCTGGCGATTTCAACATTAACTTCGCTGATAAAAAATCAGAGCGGTTGAAAACTTTTCTTTCAGAAAATATTAATTTAAGAATGAAAAATGATCCACAAGAATCCACAACAAAATATGGGACCACTATTGACGCGGTATTTTCCAGATATTCAGAAAACATTAAGTCCCAATCTTATGTTTCTTATTTCAGTTACCATAAACCTATAGTTTCAATGATAAACATTCCTGAATGACCTACATGTATTGTAAGATAAATAAATATTTCAAATCAACAATATTATCTTCTTATTTTTTGAATAGATGCTATGCGATAGCTTTACCGCGGCAGTCCTCGAGTGCCACACGTAATTTTTATATTTTCGTTTTTGTTGGTTTTTGGAAAATAGATTCTTAGTTAAGTAACTTCACTGGTTTCAATGATCCCCGGAAACTGAAAACTCTCTACGAGAAAAAAGACATTTAGGGCGGTATTCTGCTTTCATCTATATGCAAATCTGTAACTTTCCATAAGATTACAGGAAAATTTAGATTCTCGACGCTTTCTATAAATCTGTAGCTTACAGGAAACACATCGAAAGTATATTGTAAGGTTATGTTGAATGGTTTGGTTTTGTCACAGAATATAAAATACTCTTCTATACCCAACTATTTTTGTGTTACATTTTCGCATTTCGGCTGCAAATTTCTTTTTCTTGTTGAAAAGCACTCGAATTGAACATAAATATAATCAATACTGTCAGTCCAATTTTAGAGAGAAATAAATTCTATTTTATGATCTTATTACGAAGTAGTTCAGATTTGACATTTCTAATACGACAGTTACAGAAAAACTTCTAGAATTTCATTCTTCACGAATCTGTAAGTCAGCCACATAAATACAGATCAATCGTACGCTACAGATTTGTAGCTTACAGAGAAAAAGCAGAATACCGCCATAAGTCCTACTCTTCTGTAGAAGGCTTTACCCACACTTTCTCCGAATTGTTGTTACTTTGACGTGAAGCCGCTCTCTCGTTAACCCTTTAACATCTCGACAACCGCATATGAACTAAGTTTCTTTTTATCACAAAAAGGACAAAGATCATATAGGAGTCTATTAGAATCAACCCGAAGACTTCAAATTAGTACCTACCCCAGCTCCTTGAGTCCCACCACCACGAACTCCTTCTGCTTGGGCGCGAACCTCGCGAAAACAGCCACGTGCGGCAAGATCCCCTTCAGGTACTCCGGATAATTCGCTCGAAGATACGCCAAACCGTCCCCAGTCACGCACAGATTGTACTCCTTAGTCAGCATCCTCCTATCTCCCTCCAACGGGATCTCCACGTCCCTATCTGCAGACTCCCACCCAACCCACTCATCCCTCATGGCGAAGCTCAAGATCGGCCTGCTGGTAAACCTCAACTCCCTTGCGACGTGACAGGCAGAAATAATCTGCTTTTATGCTATTACATAGCTTTCATTTCAGGCTTTGGGAGCGGCGACCGAATGTAGAAATTCCGTAACGAAAAAACCTAACACAGTCGTGTATCGTCGGTTCTGTTCGGCAGATTTCGGCACGGTGTTTGGGTGCTTGCGACTAGACGGATGTGTGCAGTTACTCTAGCAGTGCGAAGTATAGTCGGCAATCTCGCTGTTCCCATTGAATTACGAACGACAAATATTTCATTAACATCGGATAGAAAATGTATGGCCAAACACAAACGTTTTCCATTAACTTCAGCTCTTGCTCTTACTATACATAAGTAGCAAGGTGGAACTTTTGACGAAATAGTATATGAGTATAGTAAATCACATTCTCAGGAACTCGTCTATGATGCACTCTCTCGGGTGACTTATATTGAAAAATTATATATTACGACAAAAATGATAATTCTGCATTTAAGTTCAATCATAATCGAAGGCAAGTTGCATCGACTGCATCTTTGTTGCAAGAATTCAAAAGACTGTCTTTAAATAGTGTTCAGACGATAGCTCAAAGTGTCTTAGATTTCATTAGTAATAGAAATGGCATTTCAATAATGACTTTCAATTGCCAAAGTCTACATAGTCACGAATACGATTTACAAGATTCAGTTACGAGACAAACCAATGTGTTACTTCTTACCGAAACATGCATGACGCGTGATAATCCGATTGAAATACCTAATTTCAATTGTATTGTTCAATTCAAACGAGATACTGTTCCAGAAGGTTCAGTAGCTATTTACCAAAATAGTAATAATGTTACTAATATTATGACTTCGAATATCGAAATAAATATTGAAGACGTTAACGATGTTAATGTTAGACGCTCATTTGTTGGAGATATTTGTGCATGCTTATGCAAACTTAGAAATGGCCTACACATAGTCATGGTAGCAATTTATATTTCTCAGAATCCAAAACTGGACAAGGTAGAGCATTTTATTCATTGCACTTTACTGGAGTACACTGAAGAAGGTTAAAAAATACTTGGTACAAATGGTAATAAATTTCCACTGGCAATCTTAAAATTAACTCCGCTGATGAAAAAGCAGAGCGGTTGACAACTTTAAGAATGAATAATGATCTACAAGAATCCACAACAAAATATGGAACCACCATTGACGCGGTATTTTCCAGATATTTAGAAGACATCAAGTCTCAAACTTATGTTTCTTATTTCAGTTACCATAAACCTATAGTTTCAATGATAAACATTCCTGAATAATCTACATGTATTGTAAGAAAAGTAAATATTTCAAATCAACAATATTATCTTCTTATTTTCGAATAGATGCTATGCAATATCTTCACCGCGGCAATCCTCGAGTGCCACGCGTAATTTTTATATTTTTGTTTTTGTTGGTTGTTAGGAAATAGACTCTCAGTCAAATAACTTCACTGGTTTCAATTATCCCCAGAAACTGAAAACTCTCTACGAGAAAAAAGACACTAAGTCCTACTCTTTTGCAGAAGGCTTTACTCACACTCCCTCCGAGTTGTTGTTAGGTTGACGTGAAGCCGCTCTCTCATTAACCCTTCAACATCTCGACAATCCCGTATGAACAAAGTTTCTTCTCATTACAAAAAGGACAAAGATCATATAGGAGTCTAATACAATCTACCTACCCCAGCTCCTTGAGTCCCACCACCACGAACTCCTTCTGCTTCGGCGCGAACCTCGCGAAAACAGCCACGTGCGGCAAGATCTCCTTCAGGTACTCCGGATAATTCGCTCGAAGATACGCCAAACCGTCCCCAGTCACGCACAGATCGTACTCCTTAGTCAGCATCCTCCTATCTCCCTCCAACGGGATCTCCACGTCCCTATCCGCAGACTCCCACCCAACCCACCCATCCCTCGTGGCGAAGCTCAAGATCGGCCTGCTGGTAAACCTCAACTCTCTAGCCACGTGGCAGGCAGTCAGAGGGTTGTCCCCTGTGATCATCACCGCCCTATGGGAGGCGTTCTGCAGCTCCCTGACCACGGCCTTGGAGTCGGCCTTGAGGGGGCAAGAGATGATGACGAAACCCGCGAAGTTGAGGTCTTTCTCGACGTCTGTTCGGGTCATCTCGCGCAGCTGCTGCGAGGAGAGCTTGCCAAGGTGTTTGGGTGCTTGCGAATGGACGGATGCGTGCAGCCACTCTGGCAGTGCAAAATGGAGTCGGCAATCTCGCTGTTCCCATTGAATTACGAACGGCAAATATTTCATCAACATCGGATAGAAAATGTATAGCCAAACGCAAACATCTTCCATTAACGTCAGCTCTTGCTCTAACTGTACATAAGTCTCAAGGTGGAACTTTTGACGAAATAGTGTATGAGTTTAGTAAATCACATTCTCAAGAACTCGTCTATGTTGCACTCTCTCGAGTGACTTATATTGAAAAATTGTATATTACGACAAAAATGATAATTCTGCATTTAAGTTTCATCATAATCGAAGGCAAGCTGCATCGACTGCTTCTTTGTTGAAAGAATTCAAAAGACTGTCTTTAAATAGTGTTCAGACGATAGCTCAAAGTGTCTCAGATTTCATTAGTGATAGAAATGGCATTTTAATAATGACTTTCAATTGCCAAAGTTTACATAGTCACGAATACGATTCACAAGATTCAGTTACGAGACAAACCAATGTGTTACTTCTTACCGAAACATGCATGACGCGTGTTAATCCGATTGAAATACCTAATTTCAATTGTATTGTTCAATTCAAACGAGATACTGTTCCAAAAGGTGGTGTAGCTATTTACCAAAATAGTAACAATGTTACTAATATTATGACTCCGAATATCGAAATAAATATTGAAGACGTTAACGATGTTAATGTTAGACGCTCATTTGTTGGAGATATTTGTGCATGCTTATGCAAACTTAGAAATGGCCTACACATAGTCATGGTAGCAATTTATATTTCTCCGAATCCAAAACTGGACAAGGTAGAGCATTTTATTCATTGCACTTTACTGGAGTACACTGAAGAAGGTTCGAAAATACTTGGTACAAATGGTAATAAATTTCCACTGGCAATCTTAAAATTAACTCCGCTGATGAAAAATCAGAGCGGTTGACAACTTTAAGAATGAATAATGATCTACAAGAATCCACAACAAAATATGGAACCACTATTGACGCGGTATTTTCCAGATATTTAGAAGACATCAAGTCTCAAACTTATGTTTCTTATTTCAGTTACCATAAACCCATAGTTTCAGTGATAAACATTCCTGAATATCCTACATGTATTGTGAGATAAATAAATATTTCAAATCAACAATATTATCTTCTTATTTTTGAATGGATGCTATGTAATAGCTTTACCGCGGCAGACCTCGAGTGCCACGCGTAATTTTTATTTTTTCGTTTTTGTTGATTTTTGGGAAATAGATTCTCAGTAAAGTAACTTCACTGGTTCCAATTATCCCCGGAAACTGAAAACTCTCTACGAGAAAAAAGACACTAAGGCCTACTCTTTTAGAAGGCTTTACCCACACTCTCTCCGAGTTGTTGTTAGATTGACGGGAAGCCGCTCTCTCATTAACCCTTTAACATCTCGACAACCCCGTATGAACAAAGTTACTTTCTAATACAAAAAGGAAAAAGATCACACAGGAGTCTAATTTAATCTACCTACCCCAGCTCCTTGAGTCCCACCACCACGAACTCCTTCTGCTTCGGCGCGAACCTCGCGAAAACAGCCACGTGCGGCAAGATCTCCTTCAGGTACTCCGGATAATTCGCTCGAAGATACGCCAACCCGTCCCCAGTCACGCACAGATCGTACTCCTTAGTCAACATCCTCCTATCTCCCTCCAACGGGATCTCCACGTCCCTATCTGCAGACTCCCACCCAACCCACTCATCCCTCATGGCGAAGCTCAAGATCGGCCTGCTGGTAAACCTCAACTCTCTAGCCACGTGGCAGGCAGAAATAATCTGCTTTTATGCTATTTCATAGCTTTCATTTCAGGCTTTGAGCGCGGCGACCGAATGTAGAAATTCCGTAACGAAAAAACCTAACACAGCCGTGTATCGTCGGTTCAGTTCGGCAGACTTCGGCACGGTGTTTTGGTGCTTACGACTAGACGGATGTGTGCAGTTACTCTAGCAGTGCAAAATGGAGTCGGCAATCTCGCTGTTCCCATTGAATTACGAACGGCAAATATTTCATCAACATCGGATAGAAAATGTATAGTCAAACGCAAACATTTTTCATTAACTTCAGCTCTTGCTCTAACTATACATAAGTCGCAAGGTGGAACTTTCGACGAAATAGTGTATGAGTTTAGTAAATCACATTGTCAAGAACTCGTCTATGTTGCACTCTCTCGAGTGACTTATATTGAAAAATTGTATATTACGACAAAAATGATAATTCTGCATTTAAGTTTCATTATAATCGAAGGCAAGCTACATCGACTACATCTTTGTTGCAAGAATTCAAAAGACTGTCTTTAAATAGTGTTCAGACGATAGCTCAAAGTGTCTAAGATTTCATTAGTAATAGAAATGGCATTTCAATAATGACTTTCAATTGCCAAAGTTTACATAGTCACAAATACGATTTACAAGATTCAGTTACGAGACAAACCAATGTGTTACTTCTTACCGAAACATGCATGACACGTGATAATCCGATTGAAATACCTTATTTCAATTGTATTGTTCAATTCAAACGAGATACTGTTCCAAAAGGTGAGGTAGCTATTTACCAAAATAGTAATAATGTTACTAATATTATGACTCCGAATATTGAAGATATTAGCGATGTTAATGTTAGACGCTCCTTTGTTGGATATATTTGTGCATGCTTATTCAAACTTAGAAATGGCCTACACATAGTCATAGTAGCAATTTACATTTCTCCGAATCCAAAATTGGACGAGGTGGAGCATTTTATTCATCCCACTTTACTGGAGTACACTGAAAAAGGGTCGAAAATACTTGGTATAAATGGTAATAAATTTCCACTTATCTTGACTGGCGATTTCAACATTAACTTCGCTGATAAAAAATCAGAGCGGTTGACAACTTTTCTTTCGGAAAAATGAATTCAAAAATGAATGATCCGCAAGAATCCACAACAAAATATGGGACCACTATTGACGCGGTATTTTCCAGATATTTAGAAGACATTAAGTCTGAAACTTATGTTTCTTACTTCAGTTACCATAAACCTATAGTTCCAATGATAAACATTCCTGAATAACCTACATGTATTGTAAGAAAAATAAATATTTTAAATCGACAATATTATGTTCTTAGTTTTGAATAGACCGCGGCAGTTCTCGACAACGTAATTTTTATATTTTCGTGTTTGTTGGTTTTTGGGAAATAGATTTTTAGTTAAGTAACTTCACTGGTTTCAATTATCCCTAGAAACTGAAAATTCTCTACGAGAAAAAAGACACTATGTCCTACTCTTTTGCAGAAGGCTTTACCCACACTCCTTCCGAGTTTAGGTTAGGTTGACGTGAAGCCGCTCTCTCGTTAACCCTTCAACATCTCGACAACCCCGTATGAACAAAGTTTTTTTTTTATTACAAAAAGGACAAAGATCATATCAGCACCTCAGAGGTAAAGTGTGTCAAGTCACATTTTTTCAGACACGCACAATCCACAATGTTGGATTCACATTAGTAAATTCTAGCTAGTGGAACACATTCTTGACTCTCTGGGTAAATCAAGACACCAAATGATGGCAGTGAACATTCTTTGAGACAATAATGGAACTGAAAAATCACTGTTTTGTCTAAGTTTGATATTGTGACTTAACACACTTTACCGAAGGTGTATTTAGATTTAAGAAATCGATAAAGAAAATGTTGATCCAACTGGAACCTCATAGTCTTGACGATTATTTTGGTTCTGAAAATTTGTACTGAATTGTAGTATTCATGTTTGACGTCGTTTCATTTTTTATGTAATTATTTTTATATGAAACTTGAAATAAAGAAGATTTATCTATCTATCTATCCTTCTGGGGTGCTGATATAGGGGTCTATTAAAAAACTCAACCCGAAGACTCGAAATCAGTACCTACCCCAGCTCCTTGAGTCCAACCACCACGAACTCCTTCTGCTTCGGCGCAAACCTCGCGAAAACAGCCACGTGCGGCAAGATCTCCTTCAGGTACTCCAAATAATTCGCTCGAAGATACGCCAAACCGTCTCCCGTCACGCACAGATCGTACTCCTTAGTCAGCATCCTCCTATCTCCCTCCAACGGGATCTCCACGTCCCTATCTGCAGACTCCCACCCAACCCACTCATCCCTCGTGGCGAAGCTCAAGATCGGCCTGCTGGTAAACCTCAACTCCCTTGCGACGTGACAGGCAGAAATAATCTGCTTTTATGCTATTACATAGCTTTCATTTCAGGCTTTGAACGCGGCGACCGAATGTAGAAATACCATAACGAAAAAACCTAATACAGCCATGTATCGTCGGTTCAGTTCGGCAGACTTCGGCACGGTGTTTGGGTGCTTGCGACTAGACAGATGTGTGCAGTTACTATAGCAGTGCAAAGTATAGTCGGCAATCTCGCTGTTCCCATTGAATTACGAACGGCAAATATTTCATTAACATCGGATAGAAAATGTATAGCCAAACGCAAACGTTTTCCTTTTTTTTCAGCTCTTGCTCTAAATATACATAAGTTGCAAGGTGGAACTTTTGACGAAATAGTATGAGTACCTATAGTAACTCACATTCTCAAGAACTCGTCTATGTTGCACTCTCTCGGGTGACTTATATTGGAAAATTGTATATTACGACAAATATGATAATTCTGCATTTTAGTTTTATCATAATCGAAGGCAAGCTGCATGGACTGCATATTTGTTGCAAGAATTCAAAAGACTGTCTTTAAATAGTGTTCAGACGATAGCTAAAAGTGTCTTAGACTTCATTAGTAATAGAAATAGCATTTTAATAATGACTTTCAATTGCAAAAGTCTACATAGTCACGAATACGATTCACAAGATTCAGTTACGAGACAAACCAATGTGTTATTTCTTACCGAAACATACATGACGAGTGATAATCCGATTGAAATACCTAATTTCAATTGTATTGTTCAATTCAAACAAGATACTGTTCCAAAAGGTGGGGTAGCTATTAATCAAAATAGTTACAATGATACTAATATTATGACTTCGAATATCGAAATAAATTTTGAAGACGTTAACGATGTTAATGTTAGACGCTCATTTGTTGGAGATATTTGTGCATGCTTATGCAAACTTAGAAATGGCCTACACATAGTCATGGTAGCAATTTATATTTCTCCGAATCCAAAACTGGACAAGGTAGAGCAATTTATTCATCGCACTCTACTGGAGTACACTGAAGAAGGTTCGAAAATACTTGGTACAAATGGTAATAAATTTCCACTGGCGATCTTAACATTAACTCCGCGGATGAAAAATCAGAGCGGTTGACAACTTTAAGAATGAATAATGATCTACAAGAATCCACAACAAAATATGGAACCACTATTGACGCGGTATTTTCCAGATATTTAGAAGACATCAAGTCTTAAACTTATGTCTCTTATTTCAGTTACCATAAACCTATAGTTTCAATGATAAACATTCCTGAATAATCTACATGTATTGTAAGAAAAGTAAATATTTCAAATCAACAATATTATCTTCTTTTTTTCGAATAGATGCTATGCAATATCTTTACCGCGGCAATCCTCGAGTGCCAAGCGTAATTTTTATATTTTCGTTTTTGTTGGTTGTTAGGAAATAGACTCTCAGTTAAATAACTTCACTGGTTTCAATTATCCCCAGAAACTGAAAACTCTCTACGAGAAAAAAGACACAGAGTCCTACTCTTTTGCAGAAGGCTTAACCCACACTCTCTCCGAGTTGTTGTTAGGTTGACGTGAAGCCGCTCTCTCGTTAACCCTTTAACATCCCGACAACCCCGTATGAACGAAGTTACTTTTCATTACAAAAAGGACAAAGATCATATAGGGGGCTATTAAAATACTCAACCAGAAGACTCCAAAGCAATACCTACCCCAGCTCCTTGAGTCCCACCACCACGAACTCCTTCTGCTTGGGCGCGAACCTCGCAAAAACCGCCACATGCGGCAGGATCTCCTTCAGGTACTCCGGATAATTCGCGCGAAGATACGCCAAACCGTCTCCAGTCACGCACAGATCGTACTCCTTAGTCAGCATCCTCCTATCTCCCTCCAACGGGATCTCCACGTCCCTATCTGCAGACTCCCACCCAACCCACTCATCCCTCACGGAGAAGCTCAAGATCGGCCTGCTGGTAAACCTCAACTCCCTGGCCACGTGGCAGGCGGTCAGAGGGTTGTCCCCCGTGATCATCACCGCCCTATGGGAGGCGTTCTGCAGCTCCCTGACCACGGCCTTGGAGTCTGCCTTGAGGGGGCAGGAGATGATGACGAAACCTGCGAAGTTGAGGTCTTTCTCGACGTCTGTTCGGGTCATCTCGCGCAGCTGCTGCGAGGAGAGCTTGCCGAGGTGTTTGGTGCCTAGAGCGAGCACCCTGGCGCCTCTCCTTGAGAGCTCTAGGTAGACTTCGTCGTACTTTTCGGGGAGGGAGTGGAACATAGGCCTGAGGGTCTCGGGGGCGCCTTTCACGGTGGATATATAGAGGGTTTCGGTGGTGCCTGTGGGGTTGTAGCCTGCGATCACTGGAAAAAAGGGTGGGAATTAATTCTCTAGTTTTCTCGAAGATTCATTCTTTATTTTTGAATAATTCCACTTCACTTTGTTCAGTGTAAAAAAACAACGTATATGGTAGTGTTGGGTAGTACACGTATGAAAATTGAGTTTGTAAGAGGAGCCTCACTTTTGTACTTAAGCGGTACAATGTACCACTTACAATGAGGCGACGCATTCCGGGCATTCATGACGCGATAGGCAGTCGAGACAATATTTGTTCTACTACAGACCGAGTCATTGTGTCGCTCGCAACTGTACCGATGCAAAAGGGGAATAACGTCGTTACGTTAGACGTTAGAGTTGAAACGCTCATTGTAGTACAGGGTGATTCACTTATCTTGGTAACTCCGATTTTCTCGAAATCGACCGAATATTTTTCATTTTGTGAATGGCGTTTTGAACAAGTCAATGTCGACTAGAGATGCGCATAAAAATCTGCGGAATAAATTAAGACGACAGGCGTCGCAGCACTATTAAAAGTTTTTTCTCCATAATAATGTCATTCGAAAGATAATTTCATTCAGAATTTTTTTTAATACAATTTTCATCTATTTCTAACCGTCAGCGATCTGCAGCGTGTTTTATGTTAATTCTATTCCATTTATATTTTTCTGTATTGTGGTAGTATGTCTTTATTTGGAGACATTGATATGACTTTGTGCCTTGAATTCAAGAAGGCTAGTTTTCTAGTCAATGTGCCCCTTTCAATAAGATGAAACATGTGGCTACAGTAAGATGGGGCTCCATGTCACAACGATGCCATTGTGAAGAAATATTTAGATTAAGAATTCGAAAATGAATGGATAGGAAATTGATCCAATAATTATTTCTCCATAAACTTCTAATGGGCATTCCCAGTGAGACACCCTGTATATCATTACATGAAATGATTATATCAGAAATTCTAAGATCCCATCTCTTGAAAGTAAGTTGAATGCCAATCAATGAATATTTGGCCATTTCGGAAAATATGAGTATTCTTCGTGAAATCTCGTGAAATGCGCATTTTTCGAGTAATTCATGATTGAAACAAATTGAAATCAGCGAAATATGAAAAACTGGTTACTTTGGCTGAATCCAACTGTGTTCGAAAGATACACAGAATTAAATTTCTTCAATATTTTCTCGAAGGTTCAGGTGGTAGATCTCATGTTTCCAAGGTTGGCATAGCCCATTATGAAAGTTTAAAATGGCTATATCTTTTTATCTAGGCTGAATCGAAAAAAATGGTATTCAAAAAAGTATTTCTTTTGACCTCTAGAATCTGTGGTTGAAATAAATGTACAAGTCAAAGACTCGCCCTGTATATCTCGACGTCAAATTTTTATTTTTTTTTTGCTGAATACATTGATGTATCACAAACTGAACTTTAATAAATTTTAGCTTCAAAACTCAGAAAAATCCATTTCTATGTTTGTTTTTTTAATAGTACGTCATGAATTCTTTTACACATGCATTTAATTATCACTGTTTTAAAACGCAATGTGATCCAAACCTATTTATTTAAATATATTTTAAACATGAAATCAAAAGATCACTCTTCAACATCAACTTAAAAATGTTGAATACAAAAAAAATATTAATATTATTATTGAAATGGATGTTCAGCTTTTATACATGTACGGAAGAATTCGAGGCCTACGATAAAAAAAATCAAACATAAATATGGAGTATTCAAAAGTTTATTGAAGATTGGGTTGTGATGCATCAACATATTCAGGAAAAAAGAAACATTGGAATGAAACCAAGAATAATATTCTTTGAAAGATAAAAAGTTACATTACCTGTATAGTATGTTCATAATTACTCTTGTTCATGTGAAAATATATAGACAAAAATTTGAAAAAAAATTTACCTTGAAGATTATATTGATGAAGAAACGGAATGAATGGAATGAATAATTGAATAATACCTTTAATTTTGAGTTCAAATTGTAATTGGATTTTTTTTCAATGTTTAACGAAGTTTATAAGTTTTAATCTGAGTAAATTATTCATGATTTGATATCGAAAGAATTTTGATAATTACTCAAAGTTTCATTATTTGAAAAAAAAATTGTTAAAGAAAAACGAATTGTCTCGATGAATTCTTTTTTTTTTCTACTTGAAAAACCAGAATCGCTCATGTATTTTTTTAACAGTTTATATTTTTTATTAAACTTGCAATCTGAAAATTGTTTTTTTTTATTAATTAACAAAAAATATCTTTCGACGTATATTTGAGGTTTTAACGAGCAACCCCCGAAGAGTCGGCGCTTCAACCTTTCAAAATTGAATGCGAAAATTAACAATTATTTTATTTTTTCCAACAAGAATCTATTCTAACGTCTTTAAAAAATAACACCACGAAAAAATAAAATTTTAATTAAAAATATCACAATATCAATGTTGTTGCTACAAAAATTGTTAAACTTGAGGATAACTAATTAGTTATCCTAATTAGTTCTGAACCGTTTATTTTTCATTTATCTATCCTGGAAGTGCCTGAATTTTTTTCAGTTCTCAATTTTCATAATTAATACATTTGAATAATGATTATTCATCAATAATTCTTCGTTATACAGTTTCAGCAGTTGGCACTTTTGTTTAGGAAATTTCCTCCTCTTTTCGAATCTATTTTCGAATCCGAAAAATTTTAAATAGTATTTGAAATTTTGCAAAAAACCGAACCCCATCATTCTTTACTGAATTGTTTATAACTTATACAATTTTCTCAAAAAATATCCACAGTCCAATCGAATTTTCAATTCGTGAAAGAGTATCAATGCCTCCTTGACTTTTTAAAACAAAATTCTTGCAAATTGTCAAATACCTAACCTCACAAAATTGACATAACCCCCGAACCATAGATATAGATAACCCCAAAACCGAGATAATAACTTTTGTTTATGTAAAGATATATAGACATAAAAGTTGGAAAAAGAATTTGTTGAAGATCATTTTCCTGAAGGAACGGAATAAATTTAATAAATAATTGAGTAATAGCTTTAATTTTGAGCTCAAACTGTTATTGAATTTTTTTTTAATGATTAAGGAAGTTTATAATTTTCAACCTAAGTAAATTATCAATGATTTGAAATTGAAAAAAAAAATCGACCATTACTCAAATCTTATTAAAAAAAAAAGAATTTGTTAGAAAAAAATTAATTTTTTCTTTGAATTTTTCTTCTTCTACTTGAAAAGCTAAAAACACTCATGTATTTTTTAAGAAGAGTTTATATTTTTTTATGGAACTTGCAATTTTATGTTCTCTTTCATTTGTTTATGTTCACCTGGTTTCTTAGGTTTAATTTCATTATAACTTTCGAACTGATGGAGATACAATGAAAAAAATCTGAAAATTATTCGATCTTCATTAATTAAACAAAAAATAAATCCAAAATTTGAATCTCCCACTCAATAATTATTATACAGGGTGTTTCATCTCAGACGAGCCACCTCGTATATTTCTTATCCCATAAAAATTAGAGAAATGATTTTGTTTGGACGACATCTTTTGACTTATATCTGAGGTTTGAACAAGCAACCCTCTAAGAATCGGCTCTTTAACCCTTCAAAATTGAATGCGAAAATTAACAATTATTTTAATTTTTCCAATAACAATCTATTCTAACGTCTTCAAAAACTTGCTCTACGAAAAATTAAATTTTAATTGAAAGTATCACAATGTTAATGTTCTTGCTACAAACATTGTTAAAATTATAGATAGCTCATGGAAAAATTGCGATAATTATTTCTGAACCGTTTATTATTTTTCAATGATCTATCCTGGAAGTACCTGAATTTCTTCCAGTTCTCAATTTTCATAATTAATACGTTTAAATTATGATTATTCATGAATAATTCTTCGTCATACAGTTTCAGCAGTTAGCACTTTTGTTCAGGAAATTTCCTCCTCTTTTCGAATCCATTTTCAAATCCGAAAAATTCTTTACTGAATTGTTTATAACTTATGCAATTATCCACATCCCATTTAAATTTTCAATTTGCGAAAGAGCATCAATGCCTCCTTGACTTTTTCAACAAAATTCTTGCGAACTGTCAAAGACCTAACCTCACAAAACTGACATAACACCCTCAAACCATAGAAAATCGAGTAACTCACCTGACATCCTCTTCAAACTCGACGAAAAATGAAACCGGGTAAAAATCTTCAAAACGGCACTCTTGCCCCTCTTCGGTATAACCACATCCGATTTCGTCAAGTTCCAATCTATGGCCATCAAAGTCGCCTTCTCCAAAGGATCCCCCACCATCCCCTCGTCCAGCTGAACCAGCGAATGGCACGAAGCAAGAACTTGAACGGTCTCTATCGGAGCCTCGCTCAAAGAAGTTACCTTAGAATCTTTCTCGGCCAAAGCCACCCCTTCTACTATCAAATCGTCGCTTGTCAAGGTCCCTGTCTTGTCGAAGCAGCAAATGTCGACTTTGCCGGCAAAAGGGATTCTGAAGGGTTCTGTGCAGAACACCCCGAGTTTCGAAAGGGCTAAAAGAGAGGTGTTTACCGCTAAAGAAAGCTCGATCGGGAGTTCTGGTGGAATAACGGAGGTTAAAATCAAGGTGCATTCCAGGAAAAGTTTGTACCGGTTTCTCTCAGGATCTTCGACTCCTTTCTGCCAAACGTACCAAGCTGCCGCCACAGCGAAAATCAAGAGGAACATGATAAACCCGAAGGTTTCTTTATTATTCGCTGTAACTCTCTTCACCCCGAACAAGATAGTTCTTAACAATTTCCCTTGGGAAGTGTTGAATCCCGTACGAAGAACGTAAGCCACACATCCGTTATCTTGAGCCCTCAACCCGCTAGTCGCTTTTAACGGAGGGGTGTGTTGCACCGTTTTAGTGCCTCCGAAAAGAACGTGCAACTTGCTGTCGCAATCTGGGTCGAGAATCTTCTCTTGGTCGAAGAACTCAATGGCTTCCCTCATTTGAACTGCATGTTTACCCAATTCAGTAAAAAATGAAGGAGTTCGGTTTTTTGCAAAATCTCGAATACTATTTGAAATTTTTCGGATTCGAAAATGGATTCAAAAAGAGGAGGAAATTTTCTAAACAAAGGTGCCAACTGCTGAAATTGTATGACCAAAAACCAATACAGATTATGGATGAATAATCATTATTTCAACGTATTAATTATGAAAATTGAGAACTGAAAAAAATTCTGGCACTTCCAGGATAGATCAATGAAAAATAATAAACGGTTCAGAAATTTTTACCGCAATTTTCCATTAGTTATCCACAAGTTTAACAATTTTTGAAACAAGAACATTAACATTGTGATACTTTCAATTAAAATTTTATTTTTTCGTGGAGCTATTTTTTGACTCGTTTTTGCCCGAATTATCGAAATTTTTAGGAGTCCTTATGCCCGAATTTTTTATTTCTTTGAAATTAAATTGTTTCACTTCATTCAGTATTCACATATAATATAAAAACAATCGGTTTTCAATCTTCCTTGTGTGAACTGCATGATTACCCTGAATTGTTTTTCAATTCGTTAAAGAGTATCAATGCCTCCTTGACTTTTTTAACGAAATTCTTGGAACTGTCAAAGACCTAACCTCACAAAACTGACATAACACCCTCAAACCATAGAAAACCGAGTAACTCACCTGACATCCTCTTCAAACTCGACGAAAAATGAAACCGGGTAAAAATCTTCAAAACGGCATTCTTCCCTCTCTTCGGAATAACCACATCGGATTTGGTCAAATTCCAATCGATGGCCATCAAAGTCGCCTTCTCCAAAGGATCCCCCACCATCCCCTCGTCCAGCTGAACCAGCGAATGGCACGAAGCAAGAACTTGAACGGTCTCTATCGGAGCCTCGCTCAAAGAAGTTACCCTAGAATCTTTTTCGGCTAAAGCCACCCCTTCGACTATTAAATCGTCGCTTGTCAAGGTCCCCGTTTTGTCGAAGCAGCAGATGTCGACTTTGCCGGCGAAAGGGATTCTGAAGGGTTCAGTGCAGAACACCCCGAGTTTCGAAAGGGCTAAAAGGGAGGTGTTGACTGCTAAAGAAAGTTCGATTGGGAGTTCTGGGGGGATTACGGAGGTCAAAATCAAGGTGCATTCGAGGAAGAGTTTGTACCGGTTTCTCTCAGGATCTTCAACTCCTTTCTGCCAAACGTACCAAGCTGCGGCAACAGCGAAAATCAAGAGAAACATGATAAACCCGAAGGTTTCCTTATTATTCGCTGTAACTCTCTTCACCCCGAACAAGATAGTTCTTAACAATTTCCCTTGGGAAGTGTTGAATCCCGTGCGAAGAACGTAAGTCACACATCCGTTATCTTGAGCCCTCAACCCGCTAGTCGCTTTTAACGGAGGGGTGTGTTGCACCGTTTTAGTGCCTCCGAAAAGAACGTGCAATTTGCTGTTGCAATCTGGGTCGAGAACTTTCTCTTAGTCGAAGAACTCGATGGCTTCTTTCATTTGAACTGCATGTTTACCCCATTCAGTAAAAAATGAGGGAGTTCGGTTTTTTGCCAAATCTCGAATACTATTTGAAAATTTTTGGATTCGAAAATGGATTCAAAAAGAGGAGGAAATTTCCTAAACAAAAGTGCCAACTGCTGAAATTGTATGACCAAAAACCAATACAAATTATTGACGAATAATCATTATTTCAACTTATCAATTATGAAAATTGAGAACTGAAAAAAATTCTGGCACTTCCAGGATAGATCAATGAAAAATAATAAACGTAGCAAGAACATCAACATTGTGATACTTTCAATTAAAATTTTATTTTTTCATGGAGCTATTTTTTGACTCGTTTTTGCCCGAATTATCGAAATTTTTAGGAGTCCTTATGCCCGAATTTTTTATTTCTTTGAAATTAAATTTTTTACTTCATTCAGTATTCACAAATACTATAAAAACAATCGGCTTTCAATCTTCCTTGTGTGAACTGCATGATAACCCTGAATTGTTTTTCAATTCGGGAAAGAGTATCAATGCCTCCTTGACTTCTTTAACGAAATTCTTGGAACTGTCAAAGACCTAACCTCACAAAATTGACATAACACCCCCAAACCACAGATAACCGCGAAACTCACCTGACATCCTCTTCAAACTCGACGAAAAATGAAACCAGGTGAAAATCTTCAAAACAGCATTCTTTCCTCTCTTCGGTATAACCACATCCGACTTGGTCAAATTCCAATCGATGGCCATCAAAGTCGCCTTCTCCAAAGGATCCCCCACCATCCCCTCGTCCAGCTGAACCAGCGAATGGCACGAAGCAAGAACTTGAACGGTCTCTATCGGAGCCTCGCTCAAAGAAGTTACCTTAGAATCTTTCTCGGCCAAAGCCACCCCTTCTACTATCAAATCGTCGCTTGTCAAGGTCCCTGTCTTCTCGAAGCAGCAAATGTCGACTTTGCCGGCGAAAGGGATTCTGAAGGGTTCTGTGCAGAACACCCCGAGTTTCGAAAGGGCTAAAAGAGAGGTGTTTACCGCTAAAGAAAGCTCGATCGGGAGTTCTGGTGGAATAACGGAGGTTAAAATCAAGGTGCATTCCAGGAAAAGTTTGTACCGGTTTCTCTCAGGATCTTCGACTCCTTTCTGCCAAACGTACCAAGCTGCCGCCACAGCGAAAATCAAGAGGAACATGATAAACCCGAAGGTTTCTTTATTATTCGCTGTAACTCTCTTCACCCCGAACAAGATAGTTCTTAACAATTTCCCTTGGGAAGTGTTGAATCCCGTACGAAGAACGTAAGCCACACATCCGTTATCTTGAGCCCTCAACCCGCTAGTCGCTTTTAACGGAGGGGTGTGTTGCACCATTTTAGTGCCTCCGAAAAGAACATGCAACTTACTGACTCAATCTGGGTCTAGAATCTTCTCTTGGTCGAAGAACTTGATGGCTTCCCTCATTTGAACTGCATGTTTACTCAATTCAGTAAAAAATGAGGGGGTTCGGTATTTTGCAAAATCTCGAATACTATTTGAAATTTTTCGGATTCGACAATGGATTCAAAAAGAGGAGGAAATTTCCTAAATAAAAGGGCTAACTGCTGAAATTGTATGACCAAAAACCAATACAAATTATTGAGGAATAATCATTATTTCAACTAATTATGAAAATTGAGAACTGAAAAAAATTCTGGCACTTCCAGGATAGATCAATGAAAAATAATAAACGGTTCAGAAATTTTTATCGCAATTAGTTATCCTTAAGTTTAACAATTTTTATAGCAAGAACATCAACATTGTGATACTTTCAATTAAAATTTTATTTTTTCGTGGAGCTATTTTTTGACTCATTTTTGCCCGAATTATCGAAATTTTCAGGAGTCCTTATGCCCGAATTTTTTATTTCTATCAAATTAAATATTTTCTCTTCATTCAGTGTTCACATATACTATAAGAACAATCGGCTTTCAATCTTTCTTGTGTGAACTGCATGATTACCCTGAATTGTTTTTCAATTCGTGAAAGAGTATCAATGCCTTCTTGACTTTTTTAACGAATTTCTTGGAACTGTCAAAGACCTAACCTCACAAAATTGACATAACACCCTCAAACCATAGAAAATCAAGTAACTCACCTGACATCCTCTTCAAACTCGATGAAAAATGAAACCTGGTGAAAATCTTCAAAACGGCATTCTTCCCTCGCTTCGGTATAACCACATCAGATTTCGTCAAATTCCAATCGATAGCCATCAAAGTAGCCTTCTCCAAGGGATCCCCCACCATTCCCTCATCCAGCTGAACCAGCGAATGGCACGAAGCAAGAACTTGAACGGTCTCTATCGGAGCCTCGCCCAAAGAAGTTACCCTAGAATCTTTCTCGGCTAAAGCCACCCCTTCGACTATCAAATCGTCGCTTGTCAAGGTCCCTGTTTTGTCGAAGCAGCAGATGTCGACTTTGCCGGCGAAAGGGATTCTGAAGGGTTCAGTGCAGAACACCCCAAGTTTTGAAAGGGCTAAAAGAGAGGTGTTTACCGCTAAAGAAAGCTCGATCGGGAGTTCTGGGGGTATAACGGAGGTTAAAATCAAGGTGCATTCCAGGAAAAGTTTGTACCGGTTTCTCTCAGGATCTTCAACTCCTTTCTGCCAAACGTACCAAGCTGCCGCCACAGCGAAAATCAAGAGGAACATGATAAACCCGAAGGTTTCCTTATTATTCGCTGTAACTCTCTTAACTCCAAACAATATAGTTCTTAACAATTTCCCTTGGGAAGTGTTGAATCCCGTGCGAAGAACGTAAGCCACACATCCGTTATCTTGAGCCCTCAACCCGCTAGTCGCCTTTAACGGAGGGGTGTGTTGGACCGTTTTAGTGCCTCCGAAGAGAACGTGCAATTTGCTGTCGCAATCTGGATCGAGAACTTTCTCTTGGTCGAAGAACTCGATGGCTTCCTTCATTTGGGGCACGGATTCCCCCGTCAACATACTCTCGTCTACTATACACGAGCCCCGTAACAAAAGAACGTCGCAAGGTATCAAATTGTCTTTCGACGTCCTCGTTATCGAAATAATATCCCCCGGTACTAATTCGTTGGTTTGAATCAACCTCCATTTACGGTTTCGGTATGTCATGATGTTGTACGGTTTATTCCCCATTTTTCTGATCTCCGCCATGTTCCTTAATTGTTGTTGCACCAAAGTGCACTCGAATAACACCAACATCACCAAGGTAAATATCGAATAGTACCAGTATTTATCCAAACACCAAAGAGCGACGCAAAACACTTGGAACACGAAAAAAGGGGCCGTGGCTCTTTCCACGAACAATTCGGAGAATTCAGGAACCACCATGTCTAACTCATTCTTTCCATAATGTTGAACTGCTTTTTGTACGTCCATATCTTCTTGATGCCCCTTACTCGATAAATATTCCTTGAAAGACTTATGTATCGGGAATTCAACTCCTCTAAAAGTTTTCTTATCGGAATCCCAAATATATTTCGTCTTCTGGAAAATGAACCATATCTCCCCATCTTCCTAAAATCAAGATCAATTCAGTCAAATCGAATGGTACGAAAGAAACCCTACCTTTGAATGTTGAAGTCTAACTAATTCCGAACTTCCATTATTCAACGTTGGAACCACTTTAGCCACTGTTGCTGTACGTGCATCCAATGCCTGGAAACAAGAACGTTTCGTAACTCAACAAACAGGAAAATTATCCAACTAACCTTGTCGCAAGTGAAGAAACAATTAACGTGAACTGACCAGTAACAAGCCAATACGCATAGTATTTGCACGCATCCTATGCCTGCAACTACGATAAATCCCCCTTCGTAGAATTCGAAAAGGCCCAAGACGCCTACCCAGAAATAAATCCATACGGAATACAATATCAAAAATGGGAATATGTAAAAGTGGAGAAGGGTGCTTTTCCTGGTGTACAAACTGACGGATTGAATTAAATCGTCCAGTGTTTGGATGGCAGTCATGTTTTCGGAGTCTTTTGTCACTTTATCGGCAATAATTCACCCTTTACATGAATATTAGGGCAGATTTTCTCATTTTTGACAGGAGAACTTAACCCAGATGAAAGTAGGAGCTTGAGGTTATGGCCGCCGTCCACAGAACTTTCGACTTTTGACGTGACGGTGACAAGATACAAGCTATATTTTTATAGCTGTTATTTAATCGCAGTGATCGCGAGGGTTATTCAGATAGCGGTGTCGCCGGTGACTACGGTTTTTCGAATTGATCGTGTTCCGGAATTCAGAGTTCAGGGCTGTCGAATTCCAATTACCTGCAACTTTCAGAACCAATAGAGTTTGCTGAGAGCGCACCTTAATGTCATTACTTGTCTATGAATATCCTAATCTATATGAAAATAGAGTATTCCTTACTTTAAATGAATACTTCACAAATTTGGGAGCCGTTCCGAATAGTAAAAGATGGGTACAAATAAATTATTAAACTAGTTTTCTTTCACTTAACATTATGGGATAAGCAATCCCAAAGGCCTGGGTCCAATTGCTGGTTTCATTATGGGATGTAATGGTCATAATTCGAAATAAAAAACATATCTGATTGAGATATTATATCTGTATCAAATTTCATGAAAACTTTCGTCTACTAACTGAAGGATACTAATAACACCTTGTTAACATAAGAAGGAAATGAATTTAATTTAAAATCTAATAAACAATAGATTTATTCGCACAATAACCAATGAAAAAACATGTAAAAAATTACAACTATCCAGATTTCTATTGCTGACATTCTTATATATAAATACTTCCAGTTATTTAAAGAAAACAGAAGACATTTGCATAGAAGGTGCGAGTCAAAAATGTGTACCAAGCTTTCTGGGAGTGAAAATATCAGAAATGTAGAAGTGTAATAAAAAAAGTTATTTAGGTACATTTATGCACGAAATTTCAATCTGGTGGCATTCACCGTTTAGAAGTTATGCAGATAATTTTTTTTATTTTATCAACTTTGAAAGGATATATCTCCCTTAATATGCATTCTGGTCCATCAGTTTATTTTTATAACTTTACTTATTTTTCAATGTACTTGGCACATCTTCGACCCACTCTGTATATATAATTTAGACACTATAAAGTAAAGTTTATGAACAAAGTACTCAAAATATATTTGGACAGTACAGGGTGATTCACTTATCTTGGTAACCCCAATTTTCTCGAAAACGTCCGAATATTTTTTCATTCTGTGAATGGCGTTTCGAACAAGTCAATGTGGACTTGAGATGCGCATAAAAATCTGAGGAATAAATAAAGACGCCAGGCGTCGCGGTGCTATCAAAAATTTTTTCTCCAGGAACATACCTTTTTATCATGTCATTCGAAAGATAATTTCATTCTGAACTTTTTTGTTCGAATACAATTTTGATCCATTTCTAACCGTCAGCGATCTGCAGCGTGTTTTATGTTAATTCTATTTCATTAATTTTTTTCTGTATTGTGGTAGTATGCCTTTATTTGGAGACATAGATATGATTTTGTGCCTTGAAATCAAGAAGGCTAGTTTTCTAAACAATCTGCCTCCTCAAATGAGGATAAATATATGGATACAGCAAGATGGGGCTCCATGTCACAACGCTGCCATTGTGAAGAGATATTGAGATCAAGATAATAAATGGACCCTTATATTTCGACCAAAGTATAACTTAATGATATAGGGAAATGATATAACTTATGTATTGATCATAATGGCTAGATGACCTAGATGTGATTTTGTTTCGTAAAATGACGGAGGTTCTGCAACAAACTATTTCTCTTTTATTATATTCATTAAATATTATATTTTGTATAAACATTTTTTTTAATAACAAAAGAAACATTTCAAATCATATGTTCTATAAACCGACTATTATGATCCTTACAAAAGTTACATCATTCCCTTATTTCATTATAAATTACTTTGGTCAGGGTCTATTTGGGCACATGTGTTTCTTATCTTTATTCAAATGGTCCAAGTTATTAGAATCAGTTTCGTATACTATATTTTTGAGGGTATCCCTCAGAAAGTAATCCATGAGATTTAGGTCTGCCGATACCTGATTTGATTGGTTCCTATCCATTTATTTCCGAATTCTTGATCTAAATATCTCTTCACAATGGCAGCGTTGTGACATGGAGCCCCATCTTGCTGTAGCCACATATTTCATCTTATTTGAAGATGCACATTGATTAGAAAACTAGCCTTCTTGATTTCAAGGCACAAATTCATATCTATGTCTCCAAATAAAGGCATACTACCACAATACAGAAGAAAATAAATGGAATAGAATAAACATGAAACACGCAGCAGATCGCTGACGGTTAGAAATGGATAAAAATTGTATTCGAAAAAAAAGTTCAGAATGAAATTATCTTTCGAATGACATGATAAAAAAGGTATGTCCCTGGAGAAAAAAAATATTTGATAGCGCCGCGACGCCTGGCGTCTTTATTTATTCCGCAGATTTTTATGCGCATCTCAAGTGGACATTGACTTGTTCAAAACGCCATTCACAGAATGAAAAAATATTCGGACGTTTTGGAGAAAATTGGGGTAACCAAGATAAGTGAATCACCCTGTACATAGTTATAAGGCACTACTTTCAAAACCTAACTTATGAAAAAATAAGAGTTGACATATTCACTACAGCAGAATTTCTTTCTCGTGTCTAGCATCTGAAAAGAATTCAGCCCTGTTATGTTTCTTAGGTTTTCATAATTTATTATATGGTCACATATTGTCCGAATTTTCAAAGTATCAACTTTGACTGCATCATCTTCATACTTAACTTTAGCTGAAGCTTAATGAGCTTTGGCAAAAGTGTAGCCAAAGCGTTCATCGGTTGTTCTCGTTATTTCCTGAAATTATTACTTTAATATAATGACTATAAGAATATTTCAGTTCTCTACCTGTGTAGGGAGTTTTTTGTCAGTTTCTTGATCTTCCATTGATCCATAATTGGTTTTCAACTGAAAATGAATTATTTTCAATTGAAAAAAAAAATAATGCAAATAAAAATTATTACAATTGGCTTTGCAGGCTCATATTTGATTATAGTCTGTGTTTTCTTCCTATTAGTAGTGATTTCATGAGATCCCTGAGGAAGTTTTTCTGTAGGAACTGCATTTCTTTTCAGCCTTCAACATGGTCCTTGTTAGCACGACTTTTAACATCCATAAACACTACAATAAACTCCGATTTTCGGCATATTGCTTCTTATATCACTCATTCTCAAACACAAATAAATGAACGAGAAGTAGAAAATGAACTTTGAAGTTTTCAACTCTCACCAACAACTGTAAAAATGTAAACACGTGAAATCAGTACAATCTCAAACCGAGTAACACTAAACAGCTGGTTGAAATTTTTGCCGCTTGGTGGCTTTTAGATGAGGTTGAATCGCCTATAGTAGTTTACATAAATAAATATGCCAGCTTTTTATTCCCTTGTACACCATTCAATTTCTATTCCCCTTCCAAAATTTCGACAAAAAAGTGGCAGTGAATATTGATTTCTCCCCCAATAGAATACAGAAATTGATTTTCAAAAAACAACATGAAAAAAAAATTTGCTTTTATGAATAATATTCCACAATCGATGAGACGCCGCTGTCCCTCTTTCTCTCAGTTTGAAATTTGCTCATGACGATGATTATCCTGTTGTTTACAGTTTCCGCTTCATGTAATCCGAGTTCTGAGTTAAAAAAATGTATTGTGAATAACCGAACCGGAAATATGTTGATAGGTCGTAAACACGTAGAGGAGTTTATGGAAAAACCCGCTTTAAATCGCGGAAAATTTCACAGATTATTTCCCACAATGAAATCTGGGTGGAAATGTACGAAATTCAAAATATTTTAAACGGGATATTTCATAGATTGTCACTTGTTCACCAGGGCTAAATTTAAAATGATAAAAGGTGCAAAAAAATAAAAGTAGGATGAAACCTTTTGTAAAAAAAAGAATGAAACAAAAATGAATTTGCGGGCCAGAAATAGAAGAAGGTGAGCTTTTATAGAGGAGACTTTCGGCACAACTGCAAGTCCTTTGGAAAAAAGCTGAATGGCGAAGTTGTAGGTAATGAAAAGATCTACATATTGCCAAGATGAGACCATAATGGCTGAAGCAGAATTTGTTAAAATGTTATCAGATCTCATGTAGAACCAAGCGGCTATATAATAAATATGGTTGCAGTTAAGTTTTTTACTGTATCTCAGGAAATAGTTATTTATGGTATGAGTGTTAAAAGTGACGTTATATATTGTGAGTGAAAAAGTTTGTGAAATGAGCGGAGCGAATTGAACAATTTCACGAACAAAATGAAATCACTTTCAACACAAATACCATACAATGTTTTTTGTACTGCCCTATTTTGAAATGGGTGAATTTGCAGTGACAATAAACTTCAAAATGCATTTTAATATTCAAATAATCAAAAGGTTGTTGTGAATGGCAAACGTTGCCAACGTTATAATTACTAACAAACGAGAAAAGACGCTGTCATTTGAATTTCGTTCCTGTCCAATTTTCGTCTTGGGTTTTTATTAACTGCTTAATTTGTTTGTCGAGAGTCCAATTATTAATAAAAGTGACGATTTGGTTGTTCCTCTGGATATTGAAGAGTCTGCAAGAGAGCAAATCTGGAACTCCTTCCTAAAAAATCTGTTCAGCAGTACTATATTGAATATAACAATTTCCTGGCCTGGTGTAAATTGAAAAATGTAGAAGGGAACTTCAGTGAAACTGTTTTCCTGGCATACTTAGAAAAAAAATCAAAAATATGGAGATCATCAACTTTGTGGAGCAAATTATCAATGATAAAGTCAAGCGCCCTTGTTAAAAATGGTGTGGATGTTAGTAAATATTTTAAGGTAAAAGCATATTTAAAACGGAAAAGTGAAGGATATCGTTCAAAAAAATTGAAAATTCTCACTCGTGAACAAGTTGAAAAGTTTATAAAGGGGGCACCAGATGAGAAATACTTGATGGTTAACGTTTCAACTATTTTCGGATTATTTGGAGCCTGTCGGCGTGAAGAATTGTGTAATTTATCGATGGAAGACATCGAAATAACAAATAAATCTTTGGTTATATAACTTACAAATACAAAAACGACAGTCAGTCGTTCTTACAGTATTATTGGGAAGTATGTAGACTATTTTCATAAGTACTTTGCACTGCGCCCTTCTGTCATCAAACATCGTCGTTTTTTCCTGAAATACATGAATAATAAATGCAGTGCCAATCCAGTTGGTATTAATACATTTGGAAAAATTCCATCTATTGTTGCCAAATTCCTCAACCTTCCAGAACCAGAGCAATACAGGGTCTTTCACGAGGAACCTCACCCATATTTATACGGGAAACTACTGAACGTATTTTCATGAAATACAGCACTTATAAGTATTTCACGATGCTGATGCAATCTAAAATATTTTCAAGGCATGAGCACCTCCGTTTTTTCCGGAAATGACGTCAACTTCCGTTTTTCAAATTAGAACACCATTTTTTTATTGCAGAAATAGATTCCTTAGAAAATTTCAAGTTATTTTGATGTAACATTTTTCAGTTTTGGTTGGAAAATTCTCTCTGAGCGGGAAAATTCGAAAAAAAAATCGAAAATAGAGCTCCGCTGAAACAAGAATAACTTCGAGGTTTTTGGATGGAAAATTTTCATTTTTCGGATTTTTCAAGATGTAAGATTGATGTATCCACTTTGAAAATCGAAAACGCGATTCATGATACAGGGGGTGAAAAAATCGCTTTCAAAGTTAGGGATGACAAAATCGTGAAAAATCAATTTTTTCAAATTAGAACCACATTTTTTTATGGCAGATATTGAATATACGTTAAAAAATAATGTGAGTGTATGCATCACACCCTTGCCCTAAAGTGGATATTTTCTGAGTTATTCACAAAAAACTGTTTTTCGTCTTGAATTTTCAGCTATTTCTTTTCCCTTCACGCCAAAAAGATGAAATTTTCAGGAACTGTTACTTAAACCATGTTTTAGATTTTACTACTCTAATATGCAAGAGAAAAAAGTTACAGGTTGTTCCTAAATAGATGGCGAATTTTGATTCGAATTTGTATCGGAAACCTCTTTATTTCAACTAATCGGCCATCGGTTTTCTCTCCAGTGATAAATAAATAATTCCTTATGAACCATATGCAAAAACTTACCATGTTTTACATTCTTTTTTTTTAATGATAGATATCTTTAATTACATCTGCCAAATTCCTCTTTATTCAGTAGCATTTTGTGTTTACTATTAATTTGGTGATAATTCGTTTTAAGTTATAAAATCGATCACTATGCCTAATTTTACCAATGAAGATTATTTGAATCTCATTCTACTTTATGGAGAATGTAATAAAGTTGTAGATAGAACGATTCGACTGTTCATTGAGAGGTTTCCTGACCGACCCAGACCAACGAGAGATACCATTAACAGAACCATGACAAACTTGAGAAATGTCGGATCTTTCGTTAAGAAAACTATACACAGAGAAAAAAGTGTAGTAGAAGATGAGAACAACGAAATTACAGTTCTTGCATATTTTCGTGTGAATCCTCAAAATTCTCTCAAAGATGCCGAGATTGATCTGGGATTATCTCAATCGAGTGTTTGGAGAATATTAAAAAAACATAAAATGCACCCATATAAATTCAATACGGTACAGCATTTGAAGGAAACTGATTTCGTCAGGAGAACAGAGTTTTGCGAAGCTATGATGATTCGATTTCAAGAGAATGAAAACTTTTTGGACTGTATAATTTGGACAGATGAATCTAAATTCACAAAGAATGGTTCTTTCAATAGGCATAACAGTCATTATTGGGATGAAGAGAACAACCATCACTTCGGACAATGGAACTTTCAAGAGACCTGGAGTTTCAATGTTTTTTGCGCCATCAAAAATAATGCAATTCTCGATGTTCACATTTATGATGGGACTTTAACTGGTAAGATAGAACACTACACATGTTTGCATTATTTAAAGAATGTTCTCCCTTAGGAGATAGATATTCTGACATATTGACTCAAATAATTGAGCCGCTAGTACAGAACCATAATGACTTATGGTATCAACAAGATGGCGCGCCTCCACACAATTCACTCAATGTGTCAAATATCCTCTACAGGCTATTTGAAGATCGATGGTTGGCGAACAATGGTCCACATCTTTGGCCACCACGTTCTCCCGATTTAACTCCTTTAGACTATTATGTTTGGGGTATGATAAAAAATATTGTCTACTCAACTCCCCTGACTGATAAAGAGGACTGCATAGAACGAGTCAGAAATGCGTTCAGGTTTGTTTAGATTTTTAGATTCATAGTTTTGAAACTCAATTTGGTTTTTAAACACTTTTGCAGATCTCTTTCCCCCGATGAAATAAGAAGAGCAACGCACGAAGCATTCCTGAGACGTATAAATAAATGTCTAGACATTAACGGTCAAAACTTTGAGCATCTTCTCTAGTTATAACTTCGTGTGTTTGCCAAGGTTCTCCTAATAGTAACTTGAAGTCGGTTTCAAGAAGGGGTGAAAAATCTACAGCATGGTTCAAATAACAGTTCCTGAAAATTTCATCTTTTTGGCGTGAAGGGAAAAGAAATAGCTGAAAATTCAAGACGAAAAACAGTTTTTTGGGAATAACTCAGAAAATATCCATTTTAGGGCAAGGGTGTGATGCATACACTCACATTATTTTTTAACGTAGATTCAATATCTGCCATAAAAAAATGGGGTTCTAATTTGAAAAAATTGATTTTTCACGATTTTGTCATCCCTAACTTTGGAAGCGATTTTTTCACCCCCTGTATCATGAATCGCGATTTCGATTTTTAAAGTGGATACATCAATCTTACATCTTGAAAAATCCCAAAATTGAAAATTTTCCATCCAAAAACCTCGAAGTTATTCTTGTTTCAGCGGAGCTCTATTTTCGATTTTTTTTTCGAATTTTCCCGCTCAGAGAGAATTTTCCAACCAAAACTGAAAATTGTTACATCAAAATAACTTGAAATTTTCTAAGGAATCTACTTCTGCAATAAAAAAATGGTGTTCTAATTTGAAAAACGGAAGTTGACGTCATTTCCGGAAAAACCGGAGGTGCTCATGCCTTGAAAATATTTTAGATTTCATCAGCATCGTGAAATACTTATAAGTGCTGAATTTCATGAAAATACGTTCAGTAGTTTCCCGTATAAATATGGGTGAGGTTCCTCGTGAAAGACCCTGTATACAGGACACTGTTTTCGAAGATCCTCCGCTTCATTGCTGGCAGAATCAGGAGCAAATATTACGGATATAAAAAAACATGGTGGATGGAAGTCTACGACGGTATCCGAGGACTATGTTGCTCATTCCATTGCATAATATAGAAATGTCATTGCTGAAAAAAGTTCTCCCAACCTCAACAGATTTTGGATCATCATCATCCAATATTGTACTTCCGGTTTCTACAAGTTCTGATGGTGCTGAGGATTCTGATAATGTGTTGCAAAGCTCCCTAACGTCACAGGGCATTATTAGTAATTGTTCTAGTTTTACGATTAATATTAATGTTCATAAGTAATGATTGTTAAATATTGATAATAAAAATTTGCAATTGCTGAATTTTTCTCATCTGATTTCATCATAAGAAAATAGAGTGCTAAAAATATTTTTAACACTAATGTTAAAAATATTTTGAACACGCTTCCACTCAAACAATCAATTTTAACATTGTTTGCTGTCATTACAATTGTCACTTTTAATGGCAGTTGTACAAAAATTCCTTTCTTTGATGGACTTACTAGTCTATCTACTAATCTAGTAGTTCGAATGGGTAGGAACATTTTTTGGGAATAAGGCTCCAACTAATTCCCAACAAAACTCGTAAAATGGAACCTGGTGCAAATTTCTTGGTCTCCTGAGAATAACCTGTTCCATTCTATTGTTCTCCCAGTGTTCTTTATAAGGAAATTCTTCCTCTCCCTTATATAAATTTAACCAATTTGTTTTCAGTTGCATCTCATGAAGGACCTTAACAAATGCCTTACTCACATGATAGCTTCATCGATGATTGAATGCAGGACAAATTCCCATTGCAGGTACTTCCTCTTTCAGAAGCCATGCTGAGGGGGCACACCAAGTTTATACTAAGGGACACCACTGTGGCGAGAATTTCAAATTCCCACAGATAATTCATAAATTGCATAAAAGAACACAATCTAGGTACTTGGTATAATTACAACATGCGACCAATACAATATCTCGGCACTTTGGTAGCCTTCTTTTCAATGTGTTATTATTTGGTCAATTGTAGATGCAACAAGCGAATCTTTTTGAAGGTGTGAGGGGACATATAATGATTCTATAACGTAATTTTGGACCAATATTAGATTATAAATAAGGAAATTCATTACTGGTGGTGGTTGTTACAAGTGAACTTCAATCATGACTGGATTAAAGGTGAGAAGAATTTCGATAATTTAGCTTTTTAGAAGCATGATCAGAAATATTCCTGAACCGCATTGAGTTTTGAACATATTTTTAACCTTACATTTTCTCATGATGAAATCAGATAAAATTATAAAAGTAATTAATTTAATTGCAAATTTTCATTATCAATATTTATTCTCCTCAACACTCCAAGTTATAAATTTTTCGTAAGCTAGATTGTAAACTGCTTTCTACTTTTTGGTTCTGGCTTATTTATTTACGAAATTTCCATGTGACATGAAGTTATAGAAGTCAAAGGACTTGATTTTTTTCACAATTTTTATCAATAGTAATTCTATATTCCCTATAACTTCATTAAAAATAAGGAAAAACTCTGTGTGTAATACGACAAAAAATGCAATTAAATGTAACTCTAATATAAGACATTTCGTAACTCATTACATAAATAGCTATTCCCGCACAATTTTTGTTGAATCTATACTAGCTAGAATAGTAAGGGTTCAAAATGTTTGTAGAAAGTACTGTTGAAAATTATGTTTATCCCCAAAACTCACTCTATAGACACCTGTAAAATTTCAAATTGATATAACGATTAGGGGATTGTCAAACTCAACACATTTGATTACAGACATACACTGAAAAAGGTTTAACTGAAGATATACTTGTAAAATCCATAATATTGTATCACGAAAACTACTTTATAGGTTCCTAAAAATAAAAATAAAATTAAAAATTAATAGGTCAAAATCTCAAGAGTCCCCAGAATTGAAGAGATTTAAATCTGCTGTCGACTCAACCAGATTTTTTTTAATTCCTCCTTCCCAATAACTACGAATATAAACTGTGAACATTTCAGAGATGTCGGTTTTTTCTGTTGTTTTCAAATGTATTTTGGGAAATTTTTAACCTGAATTACTTATAATTCTCTTTCAGGTTTTTCTATTCACACTACTCGTAGTTGCAGTATATGGGAGACCAAAAGAAATGTCTCCATCAGAGGAAGGTTACAATTCGAGGTGAGTGACTTTTTTAATTGAACTTCGGAAATTGTTACAGATCTATAAAATATACTTCCCCACAAGAGTAAGGGATATCGTATTCAATCGTTTAAAAAAATATGTAATCTTCGAGAAAATCGCTGTAAAATCATTTAAAACTCAATAACAACTCGAATCGATCCAACAAAAATCAATATGAGCATTTCGTCAATCTAGTCGCCTTTTTTCTGAAGTTTGGTTCTTTGCATATGCTTCATGAATGTTCTTATTTTGAAAACAACACTTGCTCAGGATCGTTTCATCACCGTTTCGGCGAGAAGAAAGCCTATATCTACGTGTAGAATGCTACGGAATACTCTTCAAAATGCCGATGGGGTCCAAGTTTCCATCGAAATCATCAGACGACGTTTGAGAGAAGTGAATCCAGGTTCTAGACGTCCATTAAGGGGAGTTCCATTAACACGTGACCATAAGCGTCAAAGACTGGAATGGGCAAGGCAACATATCAATTGGAACTATCAATGGCCTAGAGTCCTTTTCACTGATGAATCCAGATATAGACGATTTTCAGATTCTCGAAAAATAAGGGTATGGACAATCCCATTTATATCCCATAATCGTCGCTATATCCAAGAAGTCCATCCATTCCGAGGGGATAGTGTTATGGTATGGGCCGGGATATGTTTCAACGGGCGCACAGATCTACACATTTGTCCTAGGAATATGACCGCCTTACACTAAAGGGAGCATGTCATTGACAATGTCTTGCCAAATTTTCACGCTGCTATTGGTGAAACTTTTCAATTTCTAGACGATAACGCTAGAACGCACCGTGCAGCCATAGTTGAAAATGCGCGCGAGGAGCTTGGTATTCCACATTTACCAATACCACCGCACTCACCAGATTTGAATTGCATAGAACATGCATGGGATATGCTCCAAAGAAGATTAGATAATCATCAACCTACCCCAGAATCCTTAAATGATCTGAGAGAGCTTCTGTCTCGTTTATGGAACCAAATTCCTCAAGAAATGTTCAACAACCTCGTGTGTAGTATGCAAAGAAGATGTCAAGCTGTTATTGATGCCCGTGGAGGCCACACATTGTATTGATAGTCTTAAAATGCTTGAATTCTCTGGAAATAAAATTTCGTTATTTTAATCGATTTTTCTTAACCACCCTATTACAGGCTTAAATTAATTTTATTTCCTGCAACTTGAAGTCATATCAATATGAATTTTCATCACGAAATCTCATTTAAACTATATTTTTTCAATTTAAGTCAATATCCCAAACTCATGTGGAGCAGTTTATTTGCGTATTCTTCTATTGGACTACCATTTTCCCTAGAGTAGTTGATAGTTGATAGTTTAAAAGGGGTTACAGTCCACGGTGACCTGATTGTCTATTGTGCCCCCTGACTAAGCTTTACAGCTCGCCTTCCAGTCCCAGAGATCTTATGAAATCCAATATCTCGGAAGGCTTCAGTGAGGCTAATTCCTCACTCCTACAGGTCTCTTGACCAAAGCATTGTTTCCGTTGGCTTACAATGCCAAACTAGGTGAATAGGAGTTTCTTCCTCCTCCCACAGAACCTACACTCGTCAGTGTCCGATACGCCCATTCTCAGCAAGTGCTTTCTGAGGCGACAATGCCCTGTAAGAAAGCCAGTGAGGAGGTGTAGTTGGTTCTTACTGAGATCCAAATATCTTTTGGATCTTGCAGTTTCAAATTTCCGAAGGAACTTTTTGGAGTGATCCAACCCTGGAAGATTCTGCCAGAGTGTTTCTCTTTCAGTTTTCTCCTTCTCCAGAAACTCCTTCTTATATGTACAATTTCCTATAATACAGAAAAGGGCCAGTGAGTGGTTTCCGAGCACCCTCTCTGGCAAGTTTGTTGGCCTCTTGGTTACCTGTGATTCCCGAATGACCAGGAACTCAGATTAAAGAGACCTTATTTTTCTTGCCTACCTCATTGAGTTTGATCCGGCATTCCCATGTCGACTTTTAGTCGATGACATAGGAGTTCAATGCTTTAATAGCAGCTTGACTATCTGAGTGAATAGCTATGTCGCAATTCTGATAGTTTCTCTCTAGATTAATGTCTAGACATCTTTCGATTGCTAATATTTCTGCTTGCAGAACACTCATATAAGAGCCTAACGATAGTGCACACTTGGCTTTGGCCCCGTGAACCCCAGCGCCAGCTCCTGTGTTGGTTTTAGCACCATCTGTATACCATTTTACAGTATTTTCTTTGAAATTTTGGTCGGTGTATTCCCGCTCCCATTATTCTTTTCTGCATAGCATCGTACTGAAGTTTTTCTCAGTACTTACTTTCTACTTCACTAGGAAGATTTGCAGATGAGATGTAGATACTCAAAGAGCTCCAGACTCTCTGACACCTAATTCTCTCATCACCTGCGCCTTCTCTAGATATTCTGAGGATGGCCTCATGGGCTATCCTGTCAATCACCAGATGTAGGGATCTGTTATGATCTCAAGTGCTCTGGTTGGGCACGTTCTCATGGCCCTTCCCTAGAGTAGCTGAAATGTACCATTCGAAGACATTCTGACGTCTGTTGCCTCGAAAGAACAATTTTGGTAATTGTAGAGAATTAATTTTTTTTTTATTTTGCAGGAGTCCCCTCCAGAACTCTAACTACAATCAAGGCTTGACTCGTATCGCTCGTGCCACCCCTGCAACCCCCGCAACTGCAGCCACTGCAGCCACTGCTGCAACTGCTGCTACAGCTGCATCTCGTTAAATTGAAGAAATGGACTTTCCAATCCCTAACGCTTTATTTGGTTTTTGATCAATCAGCCTGTTGCTGTTGATTATTCCAGAAGTTTAAATTTCCTTAAATCACAATGTCAGATTAGGTATATTGATTGTTTATGCAAATAAAAATGATTCATTGTTGAAATTGTGATTTTATTTCTGCCTCCTGTGGGCGAGCTTTATACAGAATACAACCTAGCTGATGATACTTGATATTTCCGAAAAAAATTATGTTTGGTTTCCCAATTCATGATTGGAAAGATTTTTAAAATTTGTTTCGGTTTTCACTTACACTTCTTGAAGTAAACTCAATTTAAATAATAATAAATAAAATGAAATAAAATAAATAAATAAATAATAAAAATGATCCGACTAAGTATATCATTGCACAAATCTGTAAGGATCAAATCAGTTCGAAAAAAATGTTGCTCAACAATGAACAAACAAAAAAGGTTCGAACTATCAAAACAGGCAAAGTTTTAAAGTCAATACTAGACTTTTCTATCAGACAGATCTCAGATCATCATCAGGTATCATCATAAAGTGTTTTTTGTACAACTGCCATTAAAAGTGACACTTTTCATGACTGCAAACAATGTTTGATTGTTTACGTGGAAGAGTGTTAAAAATATTTTTTATATTAGTGTTAAAATTATTTTTAGCACTCCGTTTTCTTATGATGAAATCAGATGAGAAAAATTCAGCAATTGCAAATTTTTATTATCAATATTTAACAATCATTACTTATGAACATTAATAATAATAATAATAACACCATTTATTTCCATAATCTAAATACAATTTAAAAAGGGAACAAGTCAAACTAAATACAGGGTTGGGATAAAGTATGGAACCAAGTAAATATCTTTTAAACGAAAAAAACGATATTTATGAAAATTTGCAGGTAAGTGCAATGGAACAAAACGCATCTGATGTACATTTTTTTGATAATAATATACTTCCGGTTTAACCGGAAATGCCATCAACTTCTTTAATTTAAATGGGACACCCTATATATTTTTACAGATTTTGAAAGAGCTTGTTATTTTGAATTCATACATACTGAGTTTAGTGTAAAAAAATTTGTAAAAACGAGGAATATAGCACTTTAACCAACCTCCTTTGAGTTTTTTTCATTAGAGCAAAAAACTATTTAGATAAACTAATTGATGTTGTTTGTATGCATAGTAATAAATAAACAAGTACTGTTTAGTACGTCTTTTGTTCTTCAAGTGTCAAATTCTAATTGACGGAAATAAATTGAACAATTTAGAATGGTTCAATTAAGTGAAAAAGAGCGTATTGAAATTTTAATGATGATCGGTTATGGTGATCGTGTTAGAACTCATGAAGAAGTGTGTCATATTTTTAATAATTTGCATCCGGAGAGAAATCCTATATCACGCTCAACAGTAACTAAAACATTACAACGTTTTAATACTACTGGGATGGTAAAAAATTTGCTAAAACCTGGAAGACCGCGGACTGCAACGAACGAAACTGTTAAACAAAATATTGCAATCGATTTAGAAGAATCCCCTCAAACTTCCACCACAAATTTGGCACTAAACCATGGTATCAGTCGACGTTCTGTAGGAAAGATATTAAAAAGTGAAAAGTATCATCCGTATAAGGTACAGTTGGTTCAAGAATTGTCATACGATGATTTTGACCGACGGCTGGAATTTTGCGAACGGCTAATGGACATCTGTAATGTCGACGAAAATTTTGCTTTTAGCATAGTTTTTTCCGATGAGGCAACTTTTTGTTTAAATGGAACAGTTAATCGCCACAACTCAAGGTATTGGTCAAATGAGAATCCTCATTGGATTCATGAAGCACATACCCAGCATCCACAGAAGTTAAATGTTTGGATGGGAATTGTCGAAAATAAGCTTATAGGCCCTTTTTTATCGACGGAAACTTGAATGGTGGCAAGTATTTGGATCTACTAAATAACGAAATTATTCCTGCACTTCAACAGAATGGGCAATTACCACAAAATATTTGGTTTCAACAAGATGGAGCACCTCCCCACTATGATAGACGGGTTAGGGATTTTCTGGATGCGAATTTTCCAAATCGATGGATTGGAAGTAGAGGATTCATAGAGTGGCCTGCTCGTTCTCCGGATCTTAGCCCGTTAGATTTTTTTCTTTGGGGTTATCTAAAATCACGTGTTTACGTTAGACGACCAACAAACTTACAGGAATTGAGACAAAGAATTATTCATGAATGTGAACTAATACGTGGAGAAGTCTTGGAAAGAGTGACTCAAGAATTTGTTAATAGGATGGCATATTGTCAGCGAGTAAACGGCGAGCATTTTGAACATTTGAAGTAATTTTGTTTCCCATTATTCTAAAATAATGAAATGTACATCTATTGTACTACTAACAGTGAGTTATTCCTCGTTTTTACAAATTTTTTTACACTAAACTCAGTATGTATGAATTCAAAATAACAAGCTCTTTCAAAATCTGTAAAAATATATAGGGTGTCCCATTTAAATTAAAGAAGTTGATGGCATTTCCGGTTAAACCGGAAGTATATTATTATCAAAAAAATGTACATCAGATGCGTTTTGTTCCATTGCACTTACCTGCAAATTTTCATAAATATCGTTCTTTTCGTTTAAAAGACATTTACTTGGTTCCATACTTTATCCCAACCCTGTATACATATCAAATAAACAAGAAAAAACAGGAGAAATTGACCGATGAGAACGATCAGACTTCTAAATCATAGTTGAAATACTCGGTTATTGAGTATGGTTCAAGCTTTGTCAAAAAAGTTCTTACAGTGCCATTGAACTTCTTTCCTTCCGATATGGACTGAATATTTTTCGGTAGATGGTTATAGAACTTTAGACACATGTACTCTACATTCCTTTGCGACAGCGTTAGAGAATTCTTCGGAAGACGAAAGAAATTCATTCTCCCAGTGTTATTCAAGTTTTCGTATTGTTTAAAGTAGTGAACATTTTTTCGCAGAAAAACAAGACATCTGAATATGTAAAGTCCCACCGTTGTTAATATCCCCTCGACTTTAAACCTCTCACGACATGAAGCTCTAGAAGGCAGCCGAAGCATAACTCTCAATGCGCGTTTTTGAATTATAAATATCTCATTGATATCCGAGCTGTTTCCCCAAATAATAACGCCATACGATACTTGAGTAGGTCCAGGTCAGCTTGCTGAGATAAAACGCGAAGTGTTTAGAGAACAGAATTCAACCTTCGCTGTAATAGTTCGATGTGTTCAAACCAACATAAATGTTGATCCAAAATCACACCCAAAAATTTTTTACTGTCTCCTATATTCACGGTGTTATGAAGAAGAGTGATAGTTTCAGGCCTCGACCACCTTGCATGCATTGTAGAAAAAAACACACACTCAGTTTTGTCCACGTTAATGGTGAGATCATTTTGTGAACACCAGTCTGCTATAGATGACAGGGTGTTTTGTGTCATTGTAGTTCCTGTTGGTATATCAGATGCAGACACCAACGTATTTGCATCATCAGCGTACATAAATACATCTACCTTCTCTGAAACGTGGTTTGGGAGTTCATTAATGTAGATTAGAAATAGTATTGGTGCGACAATACCTCCCTGTGGAACACCAACCTTCATGTGCATATCAGAGGATATAAAATTCTTTCTATTAATTTCCATGCTCATCCTCTGTACTCTATTATTTAGATAACTTTGAACCAAGTTCAACTGGTTACCTCTTATTCCGCAACAGAAGAGTTTATGTAAGAGCTTAATGTGATCAACGCTATCGAAAGCCTTTGAGAGGTCAATGAAGAGACCTATCGGTACATCTCCCCCCTCAAGAACTGCGTCAACTCAAAAAGTGCCGTCTCTGTACTTTTGGACTTCACAAACCCATGTTGACATTTTGAAAAAATTCGGGATTTGTGAAAAAAACTCAAGAGCCTACTTACCAAGATCTTCTCAAAAATTGTTGAAAATGACGTTAAAAAGCTTATTGGTCTGTAATTACTAGGATCTTCGATATTTCCTTTTTAAAAAGCGGTCTCACAATAGCTATCTTCAAGGATTTCGGAAATACACCATCCTTGAAAGATTTATTTCTGCAATAATAGAGATAGATCTTTTAATAACCGTTATTGGTATTTCATCATGGCCGAATGAAGCTTTATTTTTCATCTTTCTAACAGTATCCACCACCTCCTCTGCCGTTACCTCGAATAAATAGAATGATTAAGGGTTACAAAAAGCGGAGCTGTGGAATCTGCTACAGAATTAATGTGCAGAACATTGGCAACATTTATAAAGTGATGATTGAACGAATTTGAAAGTTGTTGAGGATTGTCTGAAATTAAAAGTTTATGAAAATCTTTCCTCTTACGTCCTGTTAATTGATTTATCAGATTACATACTGTTTTGGATTTATTATCAGACGAGATAATACGCTTTTTTATATAATTACTTTTATTTGCTCTCAGAGTTTTGTCATAACATTTTTTGATTTCTTTGTAAATATTAGCATATTCCGGATGAAAACGAGATAGAATAAACAGGTAGTCTAGGCGGTTTTTGAGATCCTCCACATGTGTAGATCTGTCTTCATATTTTTTCACAAATTTTCGTTCCATAATTTTAAAGGAAAAGAGGTGTCGAAAATGCGCTTGTAATTATGAAAAAGTCCCACAAAGATTCAACATCCATTTGATATTAATCGTAAAAGTAGAACAATTACTAACATTTATGCCCTGTGACATTATTGAGCTTCGCAACACATTATTAGAATCCTCAGCACCATCAGTACTTGTAGAAACCGGAAGTACAATATTGGATGATGATGATGCAAGATCTGTTGAGGTTGGGAGAATTTTTTCAGCAATGACAATTCTATATGCAATGGAATGATCGACATAGCCCTCGGCTATCGTCGCAGACTTCCATCTACCATGTGTTCATATCCGTAATGTTTGCTCCTGATTCTGATAGCAATGAAGCGGAGGATCTTCGAAAACAGTGTCCTGTATATTGCTTTGGTTCTGGCAGTTTGAGGAATTCGGTAACAATAGATGGAATTTTCCCAAATGTATTAATACCAACTGGATTCGCAGTGCATTTATTATTCATGTATTTCAGGAAAAAACGACGATGTTTGATGACAGAAGGGCGCATTGCAAAGTACAGGGTGATTCACTTATCTTGGTAACCTCAATTTCTTCGAAAACGTCCGAATATTTTTTCATTCTGTGAATGGCATTTTGAACCAGTCGATGTCGACTTGAGATGCGCATAAAAATCTGCGGAATAAATAAAGACGCCAGGCGTCGCGGCGCTACCAAAAATTTTTTCTCCAGGGACATACCTTTTTTATTATGTCTTTCGAAAGATAATTTCATTCTGAATTTTTTTTTCGAATACAATTTTTATTCATTTCTAACCGTTAGCGATCTGCAGCGTGTTTTATGTTGATTTCATTCCATTTATTTTTTTCTGTATTGTGGTAGTATGCCTTTATTAAGAGACATAGATGTGATTTTGTGATTTGAATTCAAGAAGGCTAGTTTTCTAGTCAAATAAGATGAAATATGTGGCTACATCAAGATGGGGCTTCATGCCACAACGCTGCTATTGTCAAGAGATATTTAGATCAAGAATTCGAAAAAAAAATGGATTGAAACCAATGGACCCATCAGATATCGCCTATGACCTAACGCTCATAGATTACTTTTTGAATATATGGTATACCAAACTGATTCTAATAACTTGGACTATTTGAAAATGAAGATAAGAAACGCATGTGCCCAAGTAGACCCTTATATTTTGACCGAAGTAACTTATAATGAAATAGGGGAATGATATAACTTATGTATGGATCATAATGTCCGGTATATAGAACATATGATTCGAAATGTTTCGTTTGTTATTAAATAAAATGTTTATTGATATAAGATATAATATTTAATGAATAAAATAATAGATAAATAGTTACAGAGCCTCCGTCATTTTACGGAACATAATCAAATCTAGGTCATCTAGCCATTATGATCCATACACAAGTTATATCATCTCCCTTTTTCATTATAAGTCACTTTGGTCAAAATATAAGGGTCCATTCATTTTCGAATTCTTAATCTCAATATCTCTTCACAATGGCAGCGTTGTGACATGGAGCCTCATCTTGCTGTATCCACATATTTGATCTTATTTAAAGAGGCAGATTATTTAGAAAACTAGCCTTCTTGAATTCAAGGCACAAAATCATATCTATGTCTTCAAATCAAGGCATACTACCACAATACAGAAAAAAAATAAATGGAATATAATCAACATAAAACACGCTGCAGATCGCTGACGGTAAGAAATGGACAAAAATTGTATTCGAAAAAAAAGTTCAAAATGAAATTATCTTTCGAATGACATGATAAAAATGGTATGTTCCTGGAGAAAAAATTTTTGATAGCGCTGCGACGCCTGGCGTCTTTATTTATTCCGCAGATTTTTATGCGCATCTCAAGTCGACATTGACTTGTTCAAAACGCCGTTCACAGAATGAAAAAATATTCGGGCGTTTTCGAGAAAATCGGGGTTACCAAGATAAATGAATCACCCTGTACTTATGAAAATAGTCTACATACTTCCCAATAATACTGAAAGAACGACCGAAGTTGTATAACCAATGATTTATTTGTTATTTCGATGTCTTCCACTGATAAATTACACAATTCTTCACGCCGACAGGCTCCAAATAATCCGAAAATAATTGCAACCTCAACCATCAAGTATTTCTCATCTGATGCCTCCTTTATACACTTTTCAACTTGTTCACTAGTGAGAATTTTCGATTTTTTGGGACGATATCCTTCACTTTTCCGTTTTAAATATGCTATTACCTTAAAATATTTACTAACATCCACACCATTTTTAACAAGGGCGCTTGACTTTATCATTGAAAATTTGCTCCACAAAGTTGATGATCTCCATATTTTTTATTTTTCTTCTAAGTATGCCAGGAAAACAGTTTCACTGAAGTTCCCTTCTACATTTTTCAATTTACACCAGGCCAGGAAATTGTTATATGCAATATCGTACTGCTGAACAGATTTTCTAGGTAGGAGTTCCAGATTTGCTCTTCTGGCAGACTCTTCAATATCCAGAGGAACAACCAAATCGTCACTTTCATATTCATATTCATATAATTGGACTCTCGACAAACATATTAAGCAGTTAAAAACCCAAGACGAAAATTGGACAGGAACGAAATTCAAATGACAGCGTCTTCTCTCATTTGTTAGTATTCATAACGTTGGCAACGTTTGTCATTCACAACAACCTTTTGATTATTTGAATATTAAAATGCGTTTTGAAGTTTATTGTCATTGCAAATTCACTCATTTCATTATCAGTTGTACAAAAAACATTGTATGGTATTTGTGTTAAAAGTGATTTTATTTTATTCGTGAAATTGTTCAATTCGCTCCGCTCAAACTTTTTCACTCACAAAATAAAACGTCACTTTTAACACTCATATCATAAATAACTATTGTTCAAATTTTGACATATAAAGTGACACTCTTTAAAAGTGATTGACGTTATGCAATGGTGACGATAAATGGATTTCACAATCCGCAAGAATTATGTGATTTCATGACACAATTAAAATTTGGAGGTGTCAATTTCATAGGGCATAAACTTGTTTTGGTTCGACAAAAAACAGAATATTTCTCGAACGATATTTCGCACCTATATATTCCCGGTTAAGGCAGCGAATGAAAAATTCCAAAAAAATATATCCTGGGCATCAGTTAAAGCTTTCTGCTGACAACAAATTAGATATCAAAATTATCACAAACAAATTTTTTTTAAATTAAATTATGGGTGTTCAAAGTTACCTCACGGTCGGGGTAACTTTGAACGCTATTTCAATTCAACCTTCCTGGGAGACTTTCTCTGAACACCTCAATAATAAAAATTTGTTTCTTTTTCAATAAAACAATATGCAACAGGAATACATATTAAATAATATTTTTTTTCAAAACAATATGAGGCATTAATTATCACAACAAATGAATGAAGAAACAGAAGTTTTCCTGAAAAATAAATGAGGTATAAACTGAACTAAACTAATAGTTTGTAATAATAGAAAAGAAGGTATCAGAAAACAATAATTAGGATTGTAACTATCTAGTCCTAATTTCTCAGATATGGGCGAAGATGATTTGCACTAAACAAGAAGGCTCCTTCCTCTTCTGCCTACTTATGGGTTTGGCAGAGCTGTGAATAATTCGGTGATGGGTATAATTCTCTCATCTTGTAATATATAAAACTCGGCCATTTTGTTGGTTACACCATTTATAACTCAAGATTGGATGAACTGTTTGTTATGAAAGATTTTTTGTTGGATTCTTGTACGGCTGGGTTAACATAAAATACATTTAAACTAAGAAAAATTTGATGAAATGAAACAAAAGATAGGAAATAATTTTCCTTCTTGCGAATAACGCCAATAGGTGTCGCTACGGTACATTTTCGAATAATCTTAACGCATCTGTGTCCATGTGTTATTAATGATTATTATTATCGCCAAAAGATGGCAATCATAGATATAGATAGTTATCCATATCTATGACGGCAATGTAGACAATTACTGTGTATTTTGAGATGCCTAAACGTCAGAATCAAAACATTGACATTTTCTATCGAACACTCAAAAATACAATGGATGTTTCCAAATGACTTCATTTGGAGCAGATATAATTGAAGGACGTGGATTCAATCCAACATTCAAGGTAAGAATATAATATTAACATTAATGATTTTAAATCACTTATTTTGTCTTCCTTTCTGCTATTTAGATCCAAGGCCAGATTCACCATCGACTTGGATCATTACAACCACTTGAAGATGCACATCATAAATTCCTCCAAATTTACATCATATAGGCAATATGGATGATCAACTTGATCAACGTCAATCAATTAATGCAGATGTGAGAAGAATAATTCTTCAAGATCTGCAGCAACTACTTCATGAACATCATGCATTGGTTCGATTGTTTAAAACTGCTATGAAACATATGCCAAGTGATCACAAGGTTGTGATTAGAGCAGATAAACGACCTATTGGAGCACATGACGCCAATTCAACTCCCCTACAATTGTAATTGTAGGTGAAAACTTGGAAACACGTGATATTGTCGCAATACTGGAGAATTGCAACGAATAAATGAAACACACCGTTCATACGATGCTCTACACAATACCCGCTAATGTTTTGGAGAGGTGATGATGGATATAACTTCAATATCAAGATGATAAATCCATTGAATGGTGAGTACCTTTATTAAAATTTAAAATGTCTACTTAATACAAATTTGAATTATTTGATTTTATGCCAAGTAACCATCAAGAAAGTGAGCTCGATGAATTATTATTCATTTCGTTTAATGGTTCTTTAAAATGCTGATAACTTTTTGCTGAGATTTCGTCGATTTTTGCAGCAGTATCGTGTGGACATGTATTGTGAAACTAGCTGACCCGGCAGACTTCGTACTGTCTCAATCGATAAATAAAAAAGCAACTTTAATATTATAATAAACTATTATGGTATAATGTTGGCCAAGAAGTGTTTAGAATCATTTCCTATCCCAGAAACTAAAGAGCGTAGGGGATCTGGTGGTGGGACCAATTGAGGCAATTGGCAATTAGATGAGGTAACCGACCCGGCGAACTTTGTTTTGCCTTAGAGATGATAAAGTTGTACTAACCATTGGTTTTTTCAAGAAGGAAATATATTGGGTGGAATACAAAAAAGGACAAAATATACAAAAAATTTAATTGCATTGAAAGTATGTACATTGTTATTCATACATCAAAAGAATTCTCTTTTTTTAAGAGGTAGAGAGGGAACTTTTTTTAATATTTTATCGATTGAACCTGAACTATATTTGGCATATTTTCCTGCACCAGGTTTTCTTTTGTAAGAGCGGAATATTTTCTACAAGAAAAAACCGAGTTAGTTGAAAACCTTGAGCTTCATTGCGTGAACACTTTCAAAGTAACCCGGAAAAGGATGACTAAGCACATTGTTCTCAAAAAGAATGAATAGCAAAAAGTGTGAAGAAGTATTTGAAATTTCTTTGCTACACTGTTGCTAGAATAATGTATTGTTGTAGCAAATATATTTTGCGAGCATGTGGTGCAAATACTTAGGGTTACAGGAACAAAAGTTTGCAGACCATACCGAACGTGGATTTTTTTAGGTTCGAAATAACATGTCAGGATTGCTAATTCTCTAAACCTATTTTCAGATAAGTGCTGCCATGCCATTCTTGAATGTGTTACGAATTGAGTAGTGAAAACCAGATGTTGCTAAATCTAATGGTTGTTTCACCATAAGTCGATATAACAAAATTTATTTTTCAAAGTTACCACCCCATTATTTTACGGGTATTAAATTTGTAGGTGGTACCCGTGATTCCTCACAGAAAGCTCATAGAATAAGAGGGGTGGATGTTGCAAGTAGGGATTCGAAGACACCACTGTCGCTAATTCAGGTCAAACATTTAATATTCATAAAATGCAATATTAAAAACAACTTACTGCATTTATAATAACATTCGTCCAATACAACAACTCGACATTTTGTTAGCGTGATTTCCAATTTATTAATATTTGGTCGAACATAAAAACAATTATGAATGAAAGCGATTTTGCGAAAATGTCAGGGGATAGATAACAATTCTGAATTCTTTTCATAAATACTAGAGTGAAAATAGAAAACATAGTTATCACCTTTGGTTGTTTTAAGTGAACTTCAAACATGATTTCATTAAGGGCAAGTTATCAGTCATCAATTACTGCCTAAGATAAAAGATTCGATGGAATAGAACCTCAGTTTCTTAATTCACGACAGAAAGGTTTTTACAGAATTCTGTCAGGATCGTATTACAAGGACATTAAAAAAAAATGTTTCAAACGGTTTATTATATCGGAAAATATACCCACTACTGTTAAATTCATTGAAAAGTGTAAATGTAAATTTCAAGAGGTTCTCTTCATACAATCCCGGCCGATTTTTATGAGAATTTATTTGTTATGGGAAATAAATATCAGTGAAATTTTTTTTCAGATTTTTTTATTCACCCTTCTGATAGCTGCCGTATATGGAAGGGCACAAAGTAGTGCCCCCCACCTTCACGTGATTAGGTGAGTCATTCCAATTCTATCGAATTATTCCGTTTAATTGTATATGGGGTGGACCACGAATTTGACCGGTTGAAATATTTTTAAGACGGGCTCGAAGTTTTTAAATATAATTCAATATATAAGCTTTGACTTGATGAGATGTCTTTCTGTAATTTTCTTCTGAATGTTTGATCCCCTGGATATGAAATTTTATTTTTGGCTTCAACGAAAATACTACAATATTTTCAATGATAGAAACTGAAAATTCGGCAATTTTGAGAAATTCCAGAGATGTGGTCGTTGAAATTGAGGCCAATTTCGAGTTTATTTCTAGAATTTTCAAATTTTCCCAAATGTCCTCAGAAAAATTCGAAAATTTCTCCTGGACTTCTTTTGTTTCCTCTCCAAGCACCTATCAAGGGAAATGAAATTAGGCCACGAATAACATGAAAAAAATTACAGAAAGTCATCCCATTAAATAAAAACTTATACAGGGTGTCCCATACCTAGTGAATCAAACGGCAGGAGTGATAATACAATGATTTAGGATTATTATAGGCTAAAATTTCTATACTGAAACACATATCGGCTCTGCAATTGAAAAATATTGTTGGAAAATCGACAATATTCTCATTATTTTGGAAACCATACATTTTCGCTGAACTAATGTTGGTGTCATTCGATAGTATTTGTTCTACTCTATCATGGTGTGTCGTTTCATGCACTAGTTTATGGGACACCCTGTATATGAAATTTTATTAAAAAATTCTGAGCCCGTCTTGAAAATGTTTTAAAAAGTCAAATTCGTGGTACACCCTGGAAACAGTGTACCACAGTGTGAATTTTGTACAAGGGTGTGTGTTGAATTGAAGATTATCAGGTAAGAAGAGAAACGCCTTCATGGATAAGACTTATGATACAATGTATCATAGGTAAGACTTAGATTTTTGGTTAATGGCCTACATTCAACACACAGACCGGAATTTTCAATATGTAAAGAAAACTGTTTATTGACGCGAATTTGAAATTCTTTTCCTAGTGTATGTTGAATTTTGAATATCGACTTTGTCGAGCGAAGAAAAAAATCCTGAGCGACTGTTTTCGTCAGATGTTTATACATATAAGTACAGATTATATATATAATTTGGCAGGAGGCTAACATGTCATCAATAAATATCACTGAAAACAGTGTTAAAATGAATTATTCTAACATTGTTTTGTTCTACGAGATGGGGCGGAATGAACTGATTTGACACATAATTAGAGGAAAATATCTTCGAGTATATTCATTCGGAGGATGAATGAATGAATAATAATAATAATAATAATATTTTATTGATCCTTTTAGACATTTACATGTATTGGACAAGTCATAAAATTACACAATCATACCTTAACTATCAGCAAAATTATCAGATAAATAATCATTAACGGTATAATAACACCCCCGCAATAACAGAGCCTTAACCGCCCTCCTAAAACTACTCACACTAAGAGATTGAATATGTTGGGGCAAATGGTTAAATACTCTAATGCATTGGTACATGGGTGACATTTCGTACTTATGGGTTTTATGTTTAGGTACAAAAAGTGCTCCCTTGCTTCTTGTATTGTAATCGTGGAAGCTAGAGAGCTTGGTAATATTTTTTTCATTATCTTTTACATAAATTAAGCATCTATAGATGAAAATCGAAGCCAACGTTAAAATATCATTCTGGATGAAAACTAGTCTGCAGGATGATCGTGGTGGGATGTTGAACATCACACGAATAATCCTTTTCTGGAGTATGAAAACTCTTCCAACATCTGAAGAGTTACCCCAGAGCAGGATGTTGTATGTTAAATGACTGTATACTAAACTATAGTAAACACTCAAAATGGAGTGCAAAGGGAGTGAACTTTTGACTCTACTCATGGCATAGTAAGAAGCATTAAGTTTATTGCATACTGCGTCAATATGGGCGTAACATGTTAAACCGTTGTCGATGTGGATGCCAAGAAATTTCGTACAGTCCTTTGAAGGAATAGTATCATTTAAATGGCGAATGAGAAGTTTGCCATGTTTACCGTCACGAATGGCAAAATTAATGCTTACAGTTTTCTGAATATTTACTATTATAGCATTCAAACGACACCACTCTATGAAACATTGAACTTATGACCCACAAAACCCCTGCAGCTCCTCGAAAGTACGACCAGTAACCGCTACAGAGGTATCATCAGCAAATAAACTTATCCTATGCTTATTTATCAAGAAGCTTAGGTCGTGTGGCTGATCAGCCAGCAGAGATTTCAAATTAACAGGTAAATCGTTAATAAATAATAAAAAGAGGAGTGGTCCAAAAACGGAGCCCTGAGGCACTCCCAAATTTATATTATGATCGGTAGAGAACGAATTCCGAATCTTCACAGACATAGTCCTACCCTCCAGGTAACTACGGAGCCAATCTGAAATTATTCCCCTGAAACCCAGGTTGTAGCACTTGTCAATTATAAAATCAAAAGAGAGACTATCAAATGCCCGGGACAAATCGAAAAATAATCCAGCAACGTATAGCCCATTGTCAAGACACTCGTAAATAAATTCGACGAAGTGAAGAGCTCCGATTTCTGTAGAGCGACCCGATCTGAAACCATGCTGGGCATTATTCAGAATTCCAAATCTATCTAGGTAGTTCATCATTCGATTAAGTACAATTCTTTCCAATACTTTCGAAAATATGCTGAGGATAGAGATAGCCTATAATTCACGATATCCTGTATGTCACCCTTTTTGAAGATCGGAACTACGATGGCATTTATCAAATGTTCAAGATGACAACTGATGTGAGGAGATATTGTTTTTAAGATTTTGACAGATATGAAATCGGCTCCAGCACACGTGTTATTTTTGAGTGATGTAATAACATCAACTATTTCTTGCTCCTGTACGGGATAGAAATAAAAATTCTTACTCAACATGGAGGAAGTGGTGCAAGACTGAGAAATCAAGTTTCCATAATAATTTTTCAGATTAATCTCTGTAACGGACGAAAATTGTTCAGCAAAGGCTTCAACCAAATCCTTAGGCTCAGTATATGAAACGCCTCCACGAACAATTTTGATTGTATCATCATCGTTTTTTTTTTCCGGCCTGTCAAATTTTTAACAAGGTTCCATACGGTTTTGTTTTTGTTGGAAGACTTAGCAATGAGTGCACTGTGGAAATTTAATTTTGTGCTTTTAATCAATGAATCATACGAATGTTTGGCTTTCTTGTACAGGTTATAGGATGCCTGGGTTTTAATATTTACAAATAACCAATGCAGATTCCTTAATTGATGTCTTGCCGCAGTAATCTCCGGAGTAATCCAATTTTTAGCTTGAGCACCACAGTTGTTAACTTTTATGAGTGGAAAACATATCTCGAAATTAAATAATAAATTATTTGATAAATAATTAGACATTCAATGCATAATTTAGCTGAGCCTTGTACAGTTCATCTCTCATTTTTATTTATTCCCACATTGCAGGGGTGCTGTCAGATCTGCTACATCTGCCACTGACGCTACAAGAGCTACTTTTGCCGGAAGGGCTGTTACTGGTGCCACTGGTGCTACTGGTGCCACTGGTGCAACTGGTGCTACTGGTGCTACCGGAGCCACTGGTGCCACTGGTGCAACTGGTGCTACTGGTGCTACTGGTGCCACAGGTGCTACTGGTGCCACTGGTGCTACTGGTGCCACTGGTGCTACTGGTGCAACTGGTGCTACTGGTGCTACTGGTGCCACTGAAGCTACTGGTGCCACTGGAGCTACTGGTGCCACTGGAGCTACTGGTGCCACTGGTGCTACTGGTGCCACTGGTGCTACTGGTGCCACTGGTGCTACTGGTGCAACTGGTGCTACTGGTGCTACTGGTGCTACTGGAGCCACTGGTGCTAGACGGGTTTTCACTATCATTTGAGTCACTGCCGTCTTACTGTTTAGAAAGAACGGAGCAGACAACCTCCTGCGATTGATCATTCAAGAACTGTGAATTTCTTGACTTTGCAATGGAAAATTTCGAAATAAATTAATTTGTCATGAAGAATTATCTATTCATTCCGGTATAATAGATATTTTCAGTTTCTTTGGCTTACTAGAAATGAAGCTGCGATTGGACATTCCTGGCCTGCTTCCCAGCAAATACGGCGATGCAAATGTAACTCTTATGCGATGTACTGTTTACCTCTCCACGCTCTCGCATTTGCATCCAAATGTCCTCCACATAAAGTACGAATTTCGGAAAATGAGTAGTTGAATATGTGATCGTGAAACTGGTCACAAATGACACTACATTTCTTGTCACATTTGTGACGTTCATGCGAGTCAATTTTGCGACCACTTTTCTTTATTTCCTTCCGACGTCGCATAGGAATAACGATGTGAGACTAAAAGATATCTTCAAATAGGAAGCCATTTCTCATCGCATTTGAGTCATATTTTGTTATACTCATTGCGTACATGAATATTATACCATTTTTTATGGGTAATTGATTCAATGACTAAATATAAATACTAAAAAAATTTATTCGAACAAAAAATATAATAATTAGTAAAGTCAAGATAGAATACATTAGAATACAAAAAAAAGAAAAACGAAACAGAAAAATGTACAATATAAGTGTGAGAATTAATTATGTAGTTGGGTTTTCAATCTACCTTTCCTTCCTCTGTCTGGCATGTCGAAACTATTCCTTCACATAGGTTTTGAAGACCTTCTCGGAAATTCCACTGTTCTTCCTCACCACGTCTGAAAGGAATGAAAGTAAAAGTTAAAATGATTTTTTTTTATTAGCAAGGTCGTAATAAGTTCCATTATTGAGAAATATTATTAGATTATAGGAGTATTGTACATTTCTCTCCTCCATCCTTCGATGAGTGATTAAGGAACAGTAATTTTTAACTTGGGCAAGTTTATCAATTTTTTTCAACTATTCAATTTATTAGTTCAACTTTTTTCAATTGATGAGAAGATAAAGATATAACGGCGATTACTGCGAACGATTACTACGTTCTTATAGGTGTCAAAATCATTGAAAAATTTCTGGACAACAAATTTACAAGAAATATTCGAATAACTGCAAAGGTTGTGCGGCTACACCTCGAATCAAATACTCACTGAAGGAATTCTTCATAACGGGACTTTCAGCTGTTTTGTAATTAGACCCTTGTCATGTCCGTGAACAAAGTTCAGCCGTTTCATCGGTGAGGGTTCTTTTGAGACATCTCACCAACTCACCACGAAATCCTTGTTGCTGTTACCCCAACGGCTTCATATGTTTTTTACTGAAAAAGTATATTTCATATAAGGTTAGAAATTCAATTTTTGAAATTATAAGACATGAAAATTCTGAATGAGATCGGATTTGAATGCAGTTTCACTAAAGAAATATGTAATTAGTTCAAATATGATCTTTCCAAATATGGTGATATGAATTACTAAGAAATTTGTTCCTATATTTGATAATTTCTCAAAAATTGGACCAAAGAAACACTAGAAGGAGTAGTTTCTTTCAATTGTACTCACTCTCTAAATACCAAAACTTAAATTTCATTCGAATGCTCCAACGGTGTTATTGTGAATTTCGCAGAAAACATCACCAATTTTGCCAACCCTGTACAGCACAAACTATTTCAGACACGTTAATTAAAACCCAATATTTTGAAAAGTGTTAGGATTGCCTATTCTACGGATTTTTCAAATATTTCGAGAAACAAATGGAATAAAAAATATTCAAACTGCAAAAATCAAGACAAATCTCAGAACAAAACTTTTTTTTAGATCAAAAAGTTTTGCGCCAAACTACATATTAAGACTTCATTATACAATTATTATATGCAGCTAAAATGAAATATCGGAATATTTGATTTACAACAATAACTAAAAGAATTTACTTACCAATTGCAGAAAACCAAAAAATTTAAATATCGGATCAAACGAACAGCGAACTTCTCGAAGCGAACACTAGTCACAAAATGACGATGGATCATGGATCCAAAAGAAAAAACTCAAGTGTAAAAATTGTTTTCGTTGAATTTGTCAGACGTAAAACCACCCCCCTTTCTTCTCACCACTGCGAATTCCATAGTACAAACCGGGTTCTCGAGAGAAAAATATCCCGGCCGAATGTAATTAGGGGCAATAAAACCCAGATGCGGTAGTTTCTCCACAGTTAAAGATCGAAGAAATCCTTATATTATATTACTCAACACTCTTTGGCTATGAGTCACAATACGAACGAATATTTGCATCGCTTGGGAATCACATTTGAGATATCTTTATTCATCGTCAAAATGTTGAAAATTTTTCTTCCACATTTCGTTAACAAAGCGATATCACAAAATTAATAGGTTTTGGACGCATATGCGACATCACAATGAAGATTTTATTTCATGTTGAAAATGTAACTCCACAAAAGTGTCAGGCGATGTAACGTGTTTGCTGGGTAGTAATCCAGTAGCGTACTATATTTTTCCCCAAGAGTTTTTCTTGCTGAGCTTCAACATAAACTTGTGTTTTTTTTTATGGAAAAACAGTAGTTGATAATGACTTAGAAAGATCATAATTTTTTCCGTTTCGAAAATATATACATTACACAGGGTGGCCCACTTAAAAAACACCTACTGACCAATATTTCCGTGCGTAAGTTAGAGAAAATGCTTAGATGAGTTAATCTTTCGACGCCTTTTGACTTCGAGATCAGTGGTCTCTGATCATCCACCCCTAATCGGGTGGCAGCCCATTCAAGATTCAAAACTCTATTGGGTTAGAGTGACAACATCATTGCAAAGGTTTTGCAATTCTATTTATGAATTTACTGAACGATTTCTATTTGGTGTCAAAAGATTAACCGGTTGAAGCATTTTCTGGAGCATACTTAGAAAAATGGGGGCTGAACTGTTTTTTTTAAAGGAAAAATTAATTATGATTCTTACTGAGTCATAACAAATTATTGTTTCCATGAGAGAAAACACAACTTTATGTTATAGCTCAGCAAGGAAACTCTGGGGAAAAACATAGTACGCTACTGGATTGCTACGAAAAAGTGTTGTTGAAGGTATTAATTTCAACATTTTAGTACAAACAGAAACGGAGATATTGACCAAAAATTAAATCGCCCAAATTTCAATTTTGGCCTGTAACTCGAAAACAAAAGAAAATAAAGGAATGCAGTTGATAGCATTATCAGTTTCCTGATAAAGACGACCGTAATGTGGCATTCATTTTTTTCTATCTCGTTGGGTTGAAAAGTTGTAGGTCATGTATCACCAATTTCGCATACCCTGTACCTACCATAATATGAAGAAATAGGTTTTTTCCAGTTCAAATTTCTTGTTTTCGATCGATCAACAAATTCCGGTTACTCATCCATGATATCCATTATCATTTATTCGTTTTTCACTCAGAACTCCGATTTCAGTGGCGGAAATTGTAAACATCAAAATACACTGCGCAAATATTAAACGCACATTCTGAAAATCTCAATTTTGATGAAAGTTAACTCTACATTGACTTTATAACTTATTTTTTATATTCTCTCGGGAAGGTTTTGAACGAAACAAGACACATTAAATGGAGAAAAAATTCAGGATTTCACCGAATCTTATGTGAAAGAAGAGAAATGAACAATTTTCAAAATACTGAAATGCTGATAAGTGATTTAATACTTGGTATTTCCACATTTCGTTAATTAAAGCTCGGCAACGACGGTTCATACTCAAAATGAGTGATCTTTAAATTTAAATGTTCTGATCTAATCCTTTCCAGATTTTTCCGAGTTGGATTCCTACGTCATTAAGAGTAGCTTGATGATTTTCTGAACTTCTCAGCCTTCTATTGAGGTTGTCCCAAACTGCTCAATAGGATTGAGACCTGGACTTCTTGCTGGCCATTCCATTCGAGAGACTTCAACCTCTTCAAGGTACTCCTGAACGATGCGCGCACGATGGGTCTGGCATTATCGTCCATAAAAATGAAATTTTCACCAATGTATGGGGTAAATGGCACTACATGCTCTTCAAGAATATTCCTTATATACTTATCAGCATTCATAGCTCCATTATCAACGACCACTAGGTATGTGCGAGCAGTCAAAGATATTCCACCCCATATATATATATATTCTTTTGAATAAGAGAGCTAAAATAATACAATAAATGTTGAAACAAAAAGAACCTAAGCTTTCATAGATTTATCGTCTGCCTACGACACGGTATGGAAAGATGGTTTGATCTATAAACTTTATACACATCTTAAATGTGGAAAGATGATTCGTCTATTAGAGAATATGTTGTCGGATAGAAGATTTTCGTGTTTTTGTTGATGATAATAGTAGTAAATTCAAAATATTGAACAATGGTCTTCCACAAGGATCTGTTTTAGCACCCCTTCTATTCAATTTATATTTATGCGATATTCCTTGTACTTCATCTGAAAAAATTCCACCCCATACCATAATCGATCCTCCTCGAAACCAATAGTATTCAGGAAATTGCACTGAGCATATCTTTTATGTGGACGTCTGTATACAAGGGAACGCCGATCACAATGGTAGAGGCAGAATCTAGACTCATCTGTGAAGAGAATTCTTTCCCAATCGGCCTCTTCCCAATGGATATGCTCTCTCGAAAAATCCAAACGCGCCCTTCGACGGGCTGGGGTAAGAGCTGGGCCTCTTGCCGCGACACGAGGCCTGAAATAATATTCTTTGAGGCGATTTCTTATTGTCTGAATTCTATTTTGAATTCCATGAGTTTGCCCAAGCTGATTTTGAAAGAGGCGAGCGGTTTGCAAACCGTTGTATCAACGAAGAAACTCTCAAGTAACGTTCTTGAATGGCAGTTGTTACCCGTGGTCTACCCTGTCTGGTCTTCGGACATTCATACCTGTCTCCCTGAATCGCTGCAACATTCTGGACACACTTGCATGGGAAACTCCAAACCTTTTTTTTTGTATGTCCACCCTTCTTCTCGCAAACTACCGCTTGGGCACATTCCCCTTGGGTCAAATTGTGTGTTTCACGTTGCATAGCTTTCGAGTGTAGAAAATCGAACGAAAGAAAAACTATCGATAACTAGAATTGATCGAGAACAACTGATTTTAGAATGGAGCCAATACATTCAAAATCTGATAATAACATCTTTTTTTTATTCCTGCTGTGAAAAAAACATCTGTATTGAAGAAAAAAACGTTGAAAGTGGATAACATATGCATGCATAATTCTGATAAAAATAATTACCATTAAGAATACCTTCAGTTGTAGAATAAATTTGAGATTTCCATAATGTGCGTTAATTTTTTTGCGCAGTGTAATTACTTTGGTGTCTCGACATCGCCATAATATGCGCTCATTAAAGAAAACGGTTTTATTTCATAACAAGTAGAAAATAGTGTCGGTACGAACATGGACTATCTAGAACACGCACAAACCCTGTAAATTTGAGAGTAGCATCCTGATTCTCACAAAAAACTCATGAAATAAGGGGAGCGAATATCGCATATAGAGATTTGAAGATACACCACTGTCGGAAATTCCTAGGAAACATTAGATATTCATAAAATGCATTAGTGTGTTTTGTTATCACATCCGACCAATACAACAACTAGGCATTTTGTAGGAGTGTTATTCGTTGTTTTAATATTTGGTCGAACTTTGCAGTAAGGATAAACGATCCCGATTTTACAAGGTTGTAGGGGGATAGATAATGATTCTTAATTTTATCGATAAATACTAGAGTGAACATTGAAAACATCATTATCAGCGTTGTTTGTTTTGAGTGAACTTCAATCATGACTGCTCTGAGGGTGAGTAGTAATAATCAGTCTTAATTTTCCCCTGAGATACATAAGAAGAAATTGTGTAGACTTTTAAGTTTCCTGAAAATTTCATATTGTCCGTTTGGAATACGAATACATAGGGTGTCCCACACGTTAGAATATTTTAGGAAAGGAATTGATAGATGACTCTTTGTAAACTTCTTGAGACGCCAAATTTTGTTTTCCAAACGCGTAGCCGTATATTCCTCATGACTTTCTGAGTTGTATGAAAATGCAATTCTCGAATTTCCGACAGAAAAATGTTTTTTGAAGCGAAATGAAAAAAACAAATATGAAAATAGAACTCTGCTAAAACATGGTTAGCTTCTCGAATCTCGAAAACATGTGAAACCCAATTTCTTCATATAAGGCCCCATCTGCCATTTGGTTTGTGTTGAAAT